>CP094634.1:22115541-22440814 GCA_023657505.1 Camelina hispida | reverse complement strand
TTTTAGTTTATTTGCTTTATTTACTTTTGTTTAATTTTTTTCTTTTTGCAATTTTCTTATAAAAAAAAAAGAAAAAAATGGAAAATTGGAAAGAGAGAAATTGGTAAACCCCGGTCAACCCGACACCATACTCGACGCCGTCTGATCGTGTCCTTGTTTGGGTAGCGAGTGAAGTCCGAATGCAGCAAGGAAGCCCACTCTCGGTGAAGCCCACCAACCGAAACCCTAGCCTATTAAGGGAGTCGAACCCTTCTCCCTCTTCATCACCGATACTCCACTAAACTCTAAAGCTTCGTTTTCCATAAGTTTCTACTCTCTCTCTCGATTCCAAGTTTATTCGATTTTCTTTGGAGACTAACCCTATTAACCTCGAGAATTAGCCTTTCTTCTTCTTCTCAAGGAATCAACATGGAGCCAACCGCTAGAACCTACCAAAGGAAGGAAGAAGGTCCACCTACGCCGCTGCTACAACCAGAGGAGATGCCGCCAAAGTTTGAGAATCTCAAGGAAGAGGAAACGTTCCACATTCCCAACCGTTGGGTGGACGTGTAGCCTCCCCAACCCGATGCACAACTCAGTCCACCACTCGACCTGATGCTTGTGTAACCGATCGAGTAGGCCACCGAGTTCGCTCACCGAGTCCAATGGCGAGTGCTGTCCGCCATTCTCCTCGACGTAGGGACCTGTCTACGTCCGAAAAGACACTTACCAACCCTATGGAGGTTGATTCTGATGCTGGAGGAGAAGAACAAGGGGAGATCCAAACCTCTCGATCAAGGAGCAGAGCAGCAATTGCGGGGAAGAGACCAGCTTCAGAAGGATGAGAAGATAGTTGAGAGAGCGGTTGAAGAAGACGATCAACACCCCGAGGAGGAGGAAAGAGAAAGAGAAGAGGAGCAGAGAGAGAGAACCCACCAAGCCGCGCGGAGGCTGAAGCAAAAGGAAGTAGACACTCCGGCGAAGTTATTCAAGGTCTTCCGGAAGAGGAGCTTTGTTGGTACCCGATACCCTCACCGTGAGACCATGAAGCAGTTGGGAATCGCTAGAGATGTAGAATTTCTGTTCGATATGTGCCACCTGGGCCAGATGATGCGATCCCATCTAAAAGCATATGAGGAGGAGACGGTCCACTTCCTTTCGACCTTGAAGCTGCACTATTTCAAGGACCACCCGACCCTACTACCCGATGGGGGGATCGGGTTCATCACCTTCTCCGTTAGGAACAAGGAATACTGGCTCACTTTCAAGGAAATGGAGAAGCTATATTGCTTCAAAGCTGGTAGTGGAGAAGGTATGGAGGTCAGCAAGGAAGAGATGAGGTCCCTATGGCTGACAATAGGAGACAAGCACCCCTACAAGTCCACGAGCTCCAAATCCGCTCAAATAAGGAGCCCTGTTTTGAGGTATTTTCACAAGTCCTCGCATTCACTCTTTTTGCTAGAAAAGAGACTCAGAATGTGAACGACCATGAGCTTCAGTTGTTAGATGTTGCACTGTGTGGAGTTTTGGACAGTGCTAGGGATGGAACACCGCTAGTAGGAGATATTGCTGATACTAGTATGTTGTTTGTGCTACTCGATCAATTCCTATACTTGAAATCGTGGGCTGTGAAAAGGAGAGAAGGAGGCGGAGAGATCTCTATTGGGGGACTAGTCACACCAATCTTAGTGGCATGTGATGTGCCCTTGAAGGGAATTGTTCAACCAAGGTGGCTGGATGCGGACTACCTCGTGCTGGCAAGATTTTTGGCCTATGAAAGGCCTAATGACATGACACTGTTCAAGTTTGTTCATCCTACCGGAGCTGCTCAAATAGTTTTACCCAATGTAATATGCACTAAGGTTCGGCTAGGAAACAACATTGACTTCGCACCACCGTTGGAAGAGCTGTACAACCCGGAGGAGGAGTCTGAAGCTGAGAAGAGAGGAAACCGGGCAGAGTCAAGGAGATAGCTCGGAGGAGTTTGATTTTGAGGAGTATGTATGCTTCAAAAGCAACCGGTTGGAGTGGGAAGCTCACAAGAGAATTTGTGGCTGAAGAAGATGAACAAGTTCTTGGTGAAGAAGGTGAAGGATCTTGCCGGTTCGGTGAAGATAATGGGAGGTCAAATCAAGGAGTTGCAAGACAAGGCAAGCTGTGCCTCAGCTCCTACCTCGGCACAAGCACCTACTTGGATGGGGAGAAGCGGACCGCTAGGAGGAACTCGAGGACTGCCACCTCCAGAACCTCAAAGAGCATCATCATACGAGCCCCGAGCTGAGGAGGACATCACCCGACCAGAAGCATCGAGGAGAAGCCACTGACGCCTACCCGACACCCAACCCGATGGGGTACACGATGCACTATCTGATGCACTCCATCAAGCACCCAATCGGGTGATTATGCTGGAATTTTCCCTCCACCGTACCAGATGCCATTCACGATGCCGTACACGATGCACCCTGCGAGTGGATACACGGGTGATCATTCTAGACCTCTCCCGCCATTTCCGTCCTACTACCTGATGCCCTACCCGATGAGCTACGCATCCCACCCTCGATCAACACCTCGGATGCTGGTTTGAGGTCGTCGTGTGCACACGAGCTTGACGAGCACACCGGCACCTGCTGAAGCCGGCGACGACCCTGGCTACACGTTGGCAAGTATGGAGGCTGCTGCAACCTCCTTCTTCTCCAACCCATGAGGTACCACATTCATCCAACACTTGTATATACCATTGCATTTAGTTTAATTCGTTTTGTGTGATTCTTGGATTCTTTTCCAACTTTTATTTAATTTAAGTTTGGGGGAGGGTCCTAGAATGTATTTAACATTGTGTTTTATTTTCTTATTTTTATTATTTCAAATTTTTGCATGCTAGTTTTATTCATTTGAGTCTGCATATATGTGCATTAAAAACCCCAAAAAATTTGAAAAATTTCAAAAAAAAAGATAAAAAAAGAGTGTTCATGTAGTTGCATTAACATATTAGGATTGAGTCTAGTTTGTTTCATATAGGATTGTTGCATATGCATCTTAGGGGACAATGATTAAAACCACCTTGTTTAAAAATCAAACCTTAGGATTGAAGCTATAGCCCTTAGTCACGTTCATTGTTGCTAGATCAATCTTTGGAAAAAATGAAAAATCTTTGCTTAGACCATTTTGTGTCGAATGCTTCCTCCACTTGCTTGAACATTAGACCATCTCTATATTATTGGATTTAATTTGAACTTTAATTGTCTTGCTTATCAAACTTGAATACTTGTTTATGGTAACTCTAAAACTCGGGTTAGCACTCCACTTTACCAATCTTTTCGTTTAACCCGATTCATTTGTCCTACCATTGAACCCAAACCTTTCTTTCAAACCTTGTTGTGAATTGTTGAGTGAGGCTTCTTTCATAACCTTAAGATGCTAACCGAAGGATTCAAGCTATAGTCCTTAAAGCTAGTTTAATGGTGCTAAGATCAATCAACATACTTACAAATATTTTTCTATGAAAGAAGCCTCAAACCGTACCCTCTTACTTCCTTGCTAGAGGACTAGCAAGATTTAAGTTTGGGGGTCTGATAACTCTCTAATTTACATGTTTTTAGCCTCCTTTTTTGTCCATATTTTGCATTTTTCATACCTCTAACTTAGCATTTTTAGGTCATTTACTGTAAGAATCAACTTTTAGAGCATTTAGGGTGTTGCATTTCTACATTTGCATATTTTGGATGAAAACAGGTGCTAAAGAGCCAAAAATGGGGAGAAACAAGGACAACTCGAGCATGTACCTGAATGAGCCATCGAGCTACAAGAACAAGTCTGAACCCCAACACGATCGAAGAGGATCCAAGAGCGTGAAGAGCAACCCGAAGATCCACCCGAGGAGTTACCCGACTTCACCCTCATGTACCCATCGAGTAGACCATCGGGTGGTCTGGGAAGCTAGGTCAAATGGGTTTCCATATATAAACCCCCTATTTCCCTAGCTCGCAAAAGAGCACGCCGCAGACCCTCAAACCAGAGAGCGAGAGCTTCTGTGAGAGAACTGAGCGACTCAACATTTTTCTTCTTGTTTTGCATTTTTATTTTTTAGTTTTCTTAGATCTTTATCCCATACTTTTCTACTCTACTCTATCTTTTAATATAATGTCATTTTCGTTTATTTTGATTGTTTTGTTATTCGTTTCTATGTCCGAGTAGTGTAGTAAAGTTTCTAGGATAGATGATTAGGTGTTCTTGATCAGTTAGGATGCTTTAGTTGATTGTGATGATTGATAGATTTCCTTCTAGGTTGATGTTCTTAATGCTGTCAACAGACCGAAAGGTTGAGATTAGATCTAGGACGTTTTATACTATAGGCCGAAAGAAGTAGATAAAA
The DNA here is from genome assembly GCA_023657505.1 of Camelina hispida. Taxonomy (NCBI): domain Eukaryota; kingdom Viridiplantae; phylum Streptophyta; class Magnoliopsida; order Brassicales; family Brassicaceae; genus Camelina; species Camelina hispida. The sequence goes on along the minus strand of CP094634.1, from coordinate 22,436,463 downwards.
TGCTTGATTAGGTCAATGCTAGAGGTTTACTTAACTGAGTGACAAAATCAGATGAGTCTAAGTCTACTGACAAAAATGAATTGTTCTTAATGCCTGCTTGTTCATATTGCTAGTGCGACAGTGTGGTAGTATGTTCAAGGTTGATTGTTGCTAGCGCGAAAGTGTGGTGTCAAGGTTTTAGAGGTTCATTGTCTAGGAAATAATTGCTTGAGGCATGTAAGGCATCCGTACTGGTCTAGAACACTTAGGATTCGATTACCCCCATCCTTAGGAACTTTCGTATTTTATTTGTTTGCATTTTTCTTTACTTACTCGACCACTTACCGATCAGGTACACGATAACCTGCATCGAGTAAACACCTCGAGCTGTTCATATCTCACTTGCATACTCGATCACCCCACTCACCCCATGATCTACTCGATTGCTTGCATCAAGTGCTTAGGTCGTGTGGTTTACTTGTTTATATTCTTTTACTTTGTTTATTTTAGGACTGTTAGAACCCAAACCTTAATTTGGCTTGACTTGTATTGTACTGATCATATCCTTCCTGCTAGCAATACACAACCATTTGGATTGATAACCCTTTGTACTACAACTGCATGGGGATTGATACCCTGGGTGAAAACATGTCTATCACTCTGTTGGATTGAATTATTGGTTATTGGTTTATTATTTATTGGTTTAATGATATCTTTTGGTCATTCTGCTGTTTGGTTGGTGGTGGTTAGGTGGCTAGTAGGTATGATACCACTAGTTAATTATTATTGTTAAAAAAAAAATGGGTCTGGTCGTTTCACCTCGGCTCTTCTAAATGATTATATTATAGCCATAATGAATTGGCCAGTTCATTCACGCTAAGGTGACCAATGGGGAGCAGGTCATGAACCTGATCATGGTGTACAACACCTAGAATGACCAGAAGGAGTGGACTGTGGGAGGAACTGCGTGGAATAGTGAAAGGTTTGGAAGGGCCACAGTAGTCGAGGAGATTTCAATACCATTTTACGACTTGATGAGAAAACTAGAGGGAATGGAAGGTTGTCTGCTAATTCTTTATCTTTGGAGAGTGGATTAATGAGTTATCTTTGATTGATTTTGGATTTAAAGGAGGGAAGTACACTTGGAAGAGGGATCGTTCAGCGAGCAATTTGGCAAAAAGGCTAGATCGTGTTTTTGGCTGTCCTCATGCGAGACTGAAATGGCATGAGGCTGTTGTCTCTCATTTACAATTCTTGTCATCTGATCAAATGTCGTTGTATTTGCATTTGTGCCCTCAACAAAGTTTGGATCCACGTTGAAGACATTTCCAGTTTAAAGCCGCCTGGTTAAACTATGAAGGATTTAAAGACTTATTAGTCTCGTCTTGGGATACCGGATTGTCTACACTGGAAGCCTTGGATAGGCCAGGTGGCGGAAGTGGAATAGAGAGGTCTTTGGTGATATTAATACACGCAAATATAGGTGCGTCAAAGAATTGAAGGAGGTGCATGATCTATTGGAAGTGGTGCAGTCTGCGGATCTGATGGCTAAGGAGGAGCAGCTGTTGAGTACTTTGACACCATCTTAGAACAGGAGGAGACTTTGTGGTATCAGAAATCAAGAGAAAAGTATATTACTCTGGGGAGAGGAATACAACCTTTTTCATACATCAACAATCATTCTTAGAAAGAGAAATATAATTAATATGTTGCATGATGCAGAGAATAGGTGGGTGACAGATAAACCTGAGATAGTTAAGGAAAAAACTATAAAAAAGGTTTACCTTCTTTTTTGGGTTTTAACATGAAGATTTCATTCCATACTGAAATATACAAGCTAACTAATATCACAAAATAACCCATTAGATAGTTAAAGAAAAATTACAACGTTAAAGTAAAGTAAAAGAACTCAACAAGGAGAAGACGCTTGCAGAGTTAGGTCCAAAAGGAGAGAAGCCGTCGCGCGCGATCAACGGCAAGGCAGAGAGTAGTCGAGAGATAAGCAACTGCACTAAAGATCCTTTGATTTTATTCCTTTGAGAGGTGGTAAACAACATATTGATTAGAGGAGAACCTTTGGTATTGCTGCCAGCCTGCCACTTGGGATTGCTGGGAGAGTCATGATTGATGATCCAAGTCGAAACTGCAGCGATGCTGTCTGGTGGGTTTGGAAACATTTTTGCAGCCATGTATCCTCGTTTATAACATTAGTCATGTTTTCGTTTAAATTTAAATTTTAATAATAGTAAAAGAATATGTCTAAACTAAAGCAAAAACATTCATTGACATATGATAATAACAAGAACATACAAATGAATAAGCTAAATATAAGATTATAATAAGGAAAAACGACAAAATATAGACAAACTAATACAGAAAAATGTTAAAAATCAACGACTTGTAGAATACAACAATAAATAAAAAACCGTAAAAGAAATTTCACAATAGCAAATAACTCTGTGCAACGCGTGGGTTCCCTAATTGTTTAAATACTGGAGTCGTAAATCGCAATGTTTATAACTTCTAGGTACCCTCTACACAGGCTCGAGTGAAATGGGCTGAAGCCCAACGATCATCTTTAAGGGTACATCGCGTCAGATCATTTATTAGGGAAAATTGAATAAATTTCTTATTTTGGTTGTTTAATATTTTTAGAAGTACATAACTGCATATAGCTAAAATCTTTGAAAATTCACCTCTTAGACACACAATACTGAGAGACAGAAGTCTGATATTACTGATTCACTTGCAGAGGGTAAAATGTGGAAAGAATAGTTGTAATTTATCATTTTGTAAGATACAAACAACAATATCAAATTAGTATTCTGGCAATAATTTGATTTTTTTCTTACATAAATTAAGAAATCGAACAACTAATAATTATTACTAACAAAAACCAAAACAACTAACTATTATTACTTAGAGAAAAACAAAATAAATGAAAAGTGGTCCACATTTTTTGGAACCAAAACAAATATATTTCATTCACTCTGAACCATAACTAGCCACAAACAGTTGAGCATTGTATTTAAATTGTTAACTCGCAGGATTCATATATTGTGATTAGGTTTGTTAGCTGAGAACAATGGACTCCCACTTGATTCACATTTGAAAAAAAGAGAGTAGATAAAAACAATTTACAGTATGCAAGATAAACTTCTAGTATTATGCTTTATATATATAATTGATAATAACAGGAAAGTTTTGGTAAAAATTGCATATTCCATGGAATTTAAACATGTTTTGAAATGAAGATAGGTTTGATGGAAAGATAAAATAGAAGAGGATATTGCCTCCACTGTGACCATGTCTCCCATGTGCCATCCTTTCTGTAAAGAAAATGGGAAATTAATAAATATATTTTGCTAAACACAGCAAATGGAGTGCTTTGGCCTTTGACATTTGAAATGACATTTTGATTTTTTTAATCTTAAAAGTTATCATATTAATAAAGTGTTGAAGACTATGCGAGGGTATCTTTGCCCAAAGTCTTTGGTTTGTTAGGAGAAGAAAATGCTTACCAAAGTATATATGGTCACTAAGCTTTTGATGGCCCTTTGAGGAGGACAAAGCATTAGCCACCTTAGTACTATCATGGCTACATATACCACAACTATTGTTTCTTTTTTATTTTAACATACTTTTTGAGTTTTTTTTTTTTTTTTAATTACCATTCGCTTTTACATTAGTAGTGTGAACAAAAATTGGCATTGTGTCTACAACTAATAGTTTAATGAGTAAATTAGCTAGATGACAATAACTTTTAGGCTGATAAGCGAAATGGCACGAATCATTATATGGTCTAATTACAAAATACATATTTTCATTTTGCTTGTCAAAATAATGCTTGTTACAAAATTCAATGTAGTTTTAAACTTTTAATGCTTTGGAAGCATCATATTCGAAATTATTTATATTTTCTTTTCCAAATGGGGAAAATATTTCGTAAACATGTTTTTAGGGTATCTCATGAACATATTTTTAGGGGGTTTCTAAAATATACCATATTTCTAGTTTTGATAGTCTTTTTTATATTTAAATTACCTCTAAATTTGAGGAAGTTTTTAAGAACCCTTGTTAAATAATTTCGTTGAGACTTTTAATTTTAAACACATTGGTGCATATTGTTTAAAAGAAAGTAAACAAAATGATATCTAATTTAAAATAAGAAAGGAAAAAGGAAAATTGAAAGAAACAAAATATAAATATATAAAAAAGAAAGAAAAGAAAAAGAGAGAGGGAGAGAAAAAAGTGACAAGTAATATATAAGATAGTATAGTGGAAGTGATGGATCCAATTATAAGTGTCTCTATCTTAAAAGAAGACCCCACATTAAGAGATCTCAGTCATATTGTCCTCCAACCCATAGGAGCTTTAAGATGTTTGTTACCTCTTTTCCTTTTCTCTATCATTGTTAGTCCTTTTCATAGATCTATCGAGTTCACACTCTTTACTCTTATATCATCATCCCCACATCTTTCTCTTTACCCACGAGTATGATCCATCTTGATGACTATGCATCATACTACTACAAGTTTTCTAAACATAAACCCGAGAGGATATCATTTGTATCAAGTAATCGTTAATCTTTTGTATATTTGATGAAGCCAAGTATCTTAGAGCATCTAAAATGAGGAAATAGTTAAAAAGTATCTAATATTGAATTCTTAGACACTATAGAATGGTTTGTTCATAGTCCTCCTCTATGAATAGCAAGTACAAACACACGTACGTACACATATTTCAAAATTAGATAGATATATATGTGTGAAGCAATATATCCATATAGGTGGACACCGTTGGTGTCGCGCATGACTTTTAAGATTCCAATAATGTTTTGATGAGTACTGTTCCGAATCGCATACTTAATATTTGTTCCTGCTGTCATGCACAAATGAAATAACAGTAATCTTTAAATAAAATTTGATGAATCATCTCTTCCACACGATGATAAATGTATTAATGCTTCGTGGACCAACTTCATTTCAGAGTTGTCTAATTCATAAATTGAAATTTACGGAAAGTGGGTGTTCTCCAAATTTTGTGATAAATCGCTTTCTCTTTTGACCTTATAAGAAAAATAAAGCTAAACTTTAAATGTTCTTTTTCCTTTTTTAAACTAAAAAGATACATAAATTGATATGTTTGTTAATAATATTTTCATGCGTGAGAACGCTTCCTTGACTTTTTCGTAGAAATGTTACAAAAGATTGAAAAATATGTAAAATTTATTGTAATACCATCTTGTGAAATCATAGAGATATATATGTGTAAAACTAATTTAAAAAAAATCCAACATGTATGTATAAATACAAGGTTGCTAACTTAAAATCCAATTAGAGATCTTATAAATTTCGTTTTGTTAATTGAAAGTAGAGATCGATTTCATTGTACATGATGATGGTTACCAAGTTATTCTGTCCACTAGCTAGTTTGTACCAATATTGCCATTGTATCGTCACTTGGGGTTAAACCCCAATAATATTGCAGATTATTAACCAAAAAAAAAAAATTTGCTTTTGTTGTAAAAAATTTGAACTCTACGTTGTATAAATATATTGGTTATACTAATAAATGCTAAGTTTTTATGAAATATGCTACCAATATATATATATGTCCTAAGAAAATATCGTTTAAGAATTTGGAGAAAAAGTGTTTCCACGAATAATTATAAACCACTTCTTGAGGTTTAAGATTAAAACAAGTAATTTCTAAAAAAAAAGAAAAAGGATTAAGACAAGTATGTTGGGTGACCGTTTGTTTATTATATTATAGCTAAAAAGAGAAGGAGGACAAGAAAGGTTTTCACGTGATGCTTTGTGAGTTTTAACATCTGCAGCTATAGGCTTCATTTCCATACTGCCTTTCTTACACTTGACCAACCTCTTGTCCACAATAAGGCCTCTCTAACTCATTCTAATTTCAAACCATTTTATTTTCTCTCTTTTATCCTCCAGTTGAATTGGTAAGTATGTACTAACAGAGCGTAATTGTATTTTAAATCTCCACTAACTTTTCATCAATCTTCTTCGTATATCTTTAGTACATGAAAATGTGAAAACTTGGAATATTCTTGTATGCTACAATCACCATATATATTTATTTTATGTTATTCAAGTATGAGAATCAAAAATCTATAGCTTATTGATGTTATTTCTAATATATACACACACAAAATATTTGATTTAGAATTAATTTTTCAGGATTTATGTAGAGCTTTTGGTTTTTCAAATTTTCTTCTAAAGAAACTACTTATGATTAAGATTTTATGAATTGTTTTGAGATTAATATATATAGAACAGTTAAGATAATTTAATGTCAAGTATTCTGTCTTTATTTTTGATAATTTAATTTATGAAAATATTTTAAAAGGAAGTCAAATATGAACCAAATAAAATGTTGGAAACCATTAAAAAATTGTTGCTTCGTATTGTTTGTAAAAAAGGTTTCGTGCATGTATATATCGAAATGCGTGTTGAAGCAACACTTGAGATATTTACATTTTAATTGTGTGTTACTAGTTTTCATATAAAATAGTCCAATCAAGATAAGTGAATTTAGCTAGCTGGCAAAAGTAGCTCAACTTATATACTATAGAAAAAGGGAACGCTTGATAAATATTCGATTGCAAGGACCCTCACCACTCGCCTTGGTGCAATATATATCATGAAACACGTTTTGTATATATAGTAGTGGCAATGGCATATACATTTGGGTGTGAGAGAGAAGTATGAGCAAGTCATATGCAACTCTCATTTTTTTTTAGCCGGTAATAATATGTTTCCCGATTATCATCCATGAGATCCGATTAAAAAGTTAAAATAAAATGAGCTGTCCACTTAAATCTAGTGGACAAAAAAGAAAGGGGTGAATTTCCAACTAATTAAATATATATACAATACATATATATATATTGGATTATATTATTCTAAGTCCCAATATTTATAAATGAGTTATAGATAACGTGTTTAAGCATGTTAGCTATAGTGACTCGGTGAATCATGAGTGAATGTTTTTGATGGGAAAACAAAAACGTGTGATTGTTGTTTATAGTTTTGTTTGAGTTAAAAATGTGGCTCAGTCGCTGAGATCAACGCTTTCTCTATGCACACACGCAAACCTTCTAGCAGAACCTTCTAAGTTCTATTGATAAGTTTAGTCTGTAAATTCTCTAAACAGAAAAACAAAAATTTCTTTTAATACAAGAATCCCGAAATAATAAAAAGTTGGCAAAAGAATACATAATTTTATTTCGTTGAGATCCCAATGGATGTACCTAAAAAATGAAAGAAAATGATGTTCTGATTGTTTGTTAAATCTGGATAAAAAGAGTTTACAACTTCAATATCCATTATAGATCAGTTTATATGACTAATCTAACTAAACAGTTATATCTAAAAGATATAACAATAAAAATGAATGGCATTGGGTATTAAGCTAGTATTATATAAACTTGAAGCCAATGACTATATATGATCGCATACAGTTACGTTGCATCTGTCTCTTTCTCTTCTAATATAAGTTGTTGCATCTCTCTCCTTCTCTTCTAAAATAGAAGGCACAAGTGCATGTGCATGGCTTACGAGAAGGCCACGAATAATTGTATATATTGACTAAGAGAGGTGAGGAGCATTTATTATTTAGTTGAACGAATCATTATAATATATTAAAATCTTTTCGTAATAATTGGAATTATTTTAAATGTCCGATGAGCTAAAACGATAGATGTTTGGATTGTTGGGGAATGTGGGATTGGTGTATTCTTATCAATTTAGAAAAAATCGATGTGTTTTCTTTTGGTACCGTGTGATGATATTGGTATATAATAATATACACAGTTATTTACATTTGTATTTGTATCTTATTTTTATATTTATCATTTCAAGAAAGACGCTGAAATTTAGGGTTTTGTATGGACATCACCTTCATCTAGTCTAATCATGTCATATGCTATAAAAACAAATATTTGGGATCTTATTAATTATTATAAAATGCTAGAACATACTATAAACTAATTAATTGTTTTTTCTTGTCCCTGTTTTAGAGTGTGCATGTATAAAAGAGGCAAATAGGCAATGCATAAACAATACGGAATGTCACGGGAGACAATGATTATAATTACTTTCCATCCCTTTTATAATAAAATGGAACAACATGGTAGACTATATAATTTTAATAAGTTGGTTATAAATAGATTATAGATTAATTGGTTACAAGTTAAATAGTGAATGCAACTTTAATTTATTTCCGAAAATCTTAAAAAAAAAAATATTCTAAAGAATCATTTGATATCATCTAACTTACCATATTAATTTCGTTTATTAAATTATTCATCCATATTAAAATCTTTTGATATCTTACATAACATATTATTTTGTTAATTATCATTATACTCCACCTCTCATTTTTATATAACAATACTTATAAATGAATCTCATTCACCTTATAAAATAAGGAAATAAAATATGTATACATTATTATAAAATTAAATACTTAAACCGTTTTTTAATAAACCCAAACCGATATATATGAAATCTAATAACCATATTTGTTAATATATTTCGTTCTACTTGTAAAATCTAAACTAACCATCTCATTTTCAAAACATATAATTTCGTTCTAATTTGAAATCTAAACCCTAACATCTCATTTGTAAACCCAAAACATATAGTTTGTTTACTTGTAAAATCTAAACCCTAACCATCTATTTGAGAACCTAAACCGACATATAATTTCGTTCAATTGTAAAATCTAAATCTTAACCACCTTATTTGTAAACCAACCATATAATTTCGTTAATTATAAAATCTAAATAACCACTTCATTTGTAAACCTAAACCAACATATAATTTTATTAGTTTTAAAAATCTAAACCAAGCCAAAATTAACTTTCCTTAATTAAAATTATACAGAATTTATTTCCTTAGTTTATTGCTTTTTAATTTATTTTTGATTTATTGTTAAAATGAAATATTATAAGATTCTGATACTAAATGAATGGAAAGGTTCCTAAGTATTTTTATATGAGTCTATTTTGAAACAAATAAATTGTCATATTATTTATTATAATTAAAAAATAGTTTTATTTCCGGATATACCATAAGTTGAATTTCTTAAAAGAAATATAAATTGTTCAATCTATAAAATTTTCAACCTTTAGTAATATTATTCTTTAAAAATAATATCTATTGAACTAAAATTTTTACTGAGTAACGGTCAAAATTTGAATATTAAAATTCAATTTCATATTTTTTTGAATTTTATAATTTTATATAATATAATAAACTTTAAATAATTTATTTTGAATATTTTTAAAGTATTGATTTTGAAATAAAAGTTAGAAACTATAAACACTCTAAAAAGATTTTGTTATAGCAATGTCAATAATATGTCACTATAATATGAAAGAATTTCAAAAAGCCAAGTATATTAAAACAAAAAGTATAACAATATATTAAATTACTCATAATATAATAACTTGCTTTTTAAAAACCAAATTTACAAAATTATGTCTTATAATGACATTCATGTCATGATATAAAATATACATTGTTGAAATAATTTCACATACATAAATAAATACAACATATTAAATTTTTATTTTAAAATATAAAATATACAAAATTTTGTATAAAATAAAATTTAACCAGTATTATAGCATCTACTTATCTAGAATCATTAACAATATAAAACTTACAAAATATGTATCTTTTTCAAGTCATCATATTTAACATATCATTTTATTGCATAATGTTTTATCTAAAAACTTTTTAAAACAATCACATATATTATATTTTACATAAAAATGACAATATAAATAAAATGAATTTCAATTCGTGCTCTAGCACGAGTCTTAATCTAGTAATAGTTTATTTATAAATCACCTTTCAATGTTTTAAAATTAGCTAGCATGTGGTAGTTAGTTAAACCAAGAAAATACTTTAATTTTGTATAGTTAGATACAATAAGTTTAAAATACATACAAATATAAAAAGTTCACTTATGATATTCAATAAAAGATGTAACAGTCTAATTTCAATATTGTATCATAAATTAACTAATGGCATATTCAAAATAAAAATAAAACGGAGGGGTCTATAACTTTGTTGATGGAATCGTCAGCGGTGAGAATGAGAGTGAACAGGAAACAGATCAACGGACCTTCGACCATGCAAATAGATAAATTTACAATGTTTGCAGGTTTGACCATTTAGCCAAAATAAATCCAGCACAAATCAACAATATTGGTATTAGAGCGAGGTTTAAAAATGGTTGTTCTAGAAATATTAGGAGTAAAAACTGCATGTTCGTTGGGAGAGGATCGGAGGTTTTTGGTGTGACATTGTGATTTAAGGGTGTTACCTTGTTTATTTGAAAGAAAGATTGTTAGGATATTAGATAGATATTTTCTAAAATCAAAGTATAATTTTAATGAATGTAATATTCCAATTTTAAGAAATATAATGATGTATGCAGAAAGGTTAAAAATATTTGATTTAGCTATCTATGCTATCAAAATGTACTTATATTTTTGGTCAAATATTTGAAAACAACTCCACAGTTAAGCGTACTTACGCTAGAATAATTTCAAGATGAGTGACATTGCAGGAAGTAATTGTCGAAACCGTATAAACTAAGTAAGGATAAAACACGAAAAAATATCACATAGTGATTTGTAGGGTCAGTAAACAAGTCTTTAAAATCTTTTAGACATTGCGAACCGATTATCTGATAAAGATGGACTCAAGGACCTAGTAAGGACATGGAGTAAAGAGGTGGCGGTCAGAGCGTTATATTTAATATCAGAGCCAAATCTAGACGAGTGTGAAGTCAAAGAGCTCACATCGTCGGGTGATGGTCTTGGTGCGCAACGAAAACGTTACAATCTCTTAGTGGGGGTGACGTCCGAACACAAATCCACAGTTACAATTCTTATGCTGAAGCAATTTCAGAGAAAAAGTGATTCGGAACCGTGTAAGTGAAGACAAAACACTAAGAAAGATCGCATGGTTATTTATAGGGTCGATAAACAAGGTTTTGAAACCTCCTGAATGCAGCGAACTAGCTGTTGAATATAAATGGACTCACCGACCTAGAGAGGACGTGCACCCTATTGACAAAAGTGGCGGTTAAAGCACTTGAAAAAATATCTTTTGAAAACAAGTTTGTCCAAGTTTGATACTTGGATCAAAATAGACAGTACTATGCTAATTAATGGTTGAATTTACATAACTTGTAGAGGCTAACAATATTACCCTAGCAATTTATTTTAATCTGAGTTTTTAGTACTATAAATTTTTTTTTGAATATAAAATTGTTGTGACACTAATTTTTTCCGTGATGGTTTTTGATAAAATGTGTAACACCCGCAAACCAATTTTTGGTATTTTGGTAAGGGTGTCGATCGACACCTTCTACTGAGGCATCGATCGACACCAGTTGTGGCCGGTTTGGTCGGTTCAATTTTAATTGTCCGGTTTGCGTGGTTGGTTTAGGGAAAACCCTAGTTCGGGTTTTTAAGGAGGGAGCTCGAGGTTTTCTCCTCTTTTGGCCGCTTTTGACAAAAACAGAGAGAAAGAGGAGGAAAGCTTTGTTCTTGAGTTCCTGGGAGTTTTGTGAGATTTTCTTGCTGTTCTTGGAAGATCTAAGGCTGGGAAGGTGTTAAAAGTCTAGAGTGAGGGAATTCGCTCTTGTTAGTCAATCTTCGAAAGAGGGAGTGTTGACCATGGTTGATCTAAGCTTGAGATCTCTTGTATTTGGGTGATTTGTGTGTTATTCTTGTTGTTTGTTTGCTTGGGTGTGTTTTCTTGAGTTTCATACAGGCTCATGATCATCCGGGCGAGTTTGGGGATGAAATCGAGTTTTGGACTCTGAATGGATGTTTCGCGCCGCAGTTCGTGGTTGCAGAAGGAGCATCGATCGACACCTTGTGGCATCGATCGGTACCTCTGTGAGGCATCGATCGGCGTATGGGGGGGCATCGATCGGCACCATGTCAAGGAGACATCGTGGCACCGATGTAGCATCGGTCGACACTAGTTTATATCCGTGACTCTTTTTCCGTTTGATGCATTGTTGTGTATGCTTGTTGCCCTGAGTATGAAGGTCTCAAATGCTTGTGTGTATAACCCAGTAGATGGGAGGACGGCCTCACTAAGTATTTGTGATAATACTTACGCATCTCAATTTGTGTTTGTGGTGCAGGTAGTGGTGTAAAGTGGAATCCAGCAATGAAGAGGAGGATGTTCTAGGGACTCGGTTGATTGTTGATCTGGCATTGTTAGGTTGTTAGAGTTGAGTCTTAGAGCATTGTTTAGGATTGCTGGTTATTTGGTTTATGATGTTTGGATCATTAGTTAAGATTGGAATTTATATTTATTGGATTATTATTTATTGGATATTTATTGGTATGTTATTTCCGCTGATTGATTGTGAATGTGGTTAGGTGGCTAGTGGGTATGGGACCACTAGCTGTAGTTTATTATTATATTATTTTATATATTTATTATTTATTCTTATTATTTATTTAAAAAAAAAAAAAAAAAAGTCGGTCGTTTCATTTTGGTATCAGAGCCCTTACGGTTCTAGGTTTGGGTTCACTAGCTGTGTGCTGTAGATGTTTGGGATTGCATGTCTTGATTGATTATGTGAGTTAGTCAATCATGGCATGGAGTCCTAGAACACCTCTACGAGCCTTTGGTGATTCCACTGTGAGTTTCTATTTCGTGTTAAATAGTAATTGTTTGCTTAGCCTTCTGTTCATGGTAACAGATGGTTAGAGAGGATGCTGTTGCTGGTCGAGGTCGGACGCGGTCGTGGTCGCGGTCGTGGTCGTGGTCGTGGTAGGGGAGAGCCCCGTGGTTAGTGAGACCGAGGACCAGAGTGTGACAGCTGAGGGTGTCAGAGTCGCAGGTGTACCGGGGATTCAGTGAGTGTGGCCGGAGGGGGCGTGTGATGCTCCAAGTGGTCGGTGATGCTAGGGTCCTGGGAGCCCCAGTGGGTGGAGTCCTGGTGTTGACATTGCGGCTTTGCTAGCACAGTGTTGGAGCGGTTACCACCTGTGGTACCGGCTCAAAGGTAGCCACCGCTGGTGGAGGAGCGGCAGCCAGTGGCTGCAGATGTGGGGTTCATGCTCGTTATCTCAACATGTTGTCAGAGATGGGCAAGTTGCGTACTCGAGCAGTTCTCAGGAGGTGTAGATCCTACTGCTGCGGATGCGTGAGACGAGAGGAACGTAACTTCCACACTCTGAGATGTCCCGAGGAGTTCCGTGACACAGGGGTCTACTTTTTGAGTGGAGATGCTGAGTTGTGGTGGAGGTCTGGACTGCTAGGAGGGTGCAGCGGATGACTTGGGCTGACTTCGCTTTGGAGTTCAACCAAGTATTTTCCTAGAGAGCATTGATCGTTTGGAGGTGCAGTTCCTTCCGTTGTCTCAGGGACACGGTCAGTGCGGGAGCTGGACTTGGAGTTCAGACTTCTATGTTATGGGGGTCGGAGTATGGAGTCTCGAGGAGGCTCAGATCGGAGGTTTTGAGGGCTCTACGTGATGATTGAGAGTCCACTCGTAGGGCGGAGTTATGCTACGCGTGCTGAGCTGGTTGAGACAGAGCAGAGATTGAGGAGGGATATCCGGGCACAGTCAGTGTCGGTTACTCCAGCAGTTCAGCCTAGTAAGGCTCACAGCAGCTGGTGGTCTCTAGCAGGGGCGGTAGGCATGCCCAGGGAACCAAGAGGTGTGGGAGGCACGAGGTCGAGTGGTGCTGGTTGCTTCAGTCAGGGAGCAGGGATCACAAGATTGCTACTTGTCCCAAGAAGAGTGTTCCGGCAAGCAGTGGCCTCGGGTTTGTTATCACTGTAGGGAGACAGGCACATCATGCCTTTTGTCCCAAGTTGCAGCCGGCAGCAGTAGCTTAAAGGGTGCAGCCTGGAGGGCAGCAGTGGCACGGATTGAAGCAGCGCCACGAGTTTACACGACAGAGAGACTGGTGGAACAAGTGCCGGGCGATCACAGTGTATAATCTGGAGCTTTAAATTTGTGAATTTATAGTAGTTCAGATTTTCTGTTTCCGTGAAAAAGTGTTAGGTTCTCAAACACGAGGCTTTGGTAGTGGACCTTGTTGGTGGGCGGGTTTAAGTCCCATGTTATGTTTGATTCTGGAGCTTCTCATAGCTTCATTACCCGGAGTGTGCAGAGTGTGCGGGAATCGTAGGGATCCCGAAGCGTACATGAGTTGTTAGAGTTGCTGGAGGCAAGTTCCCAGAGTTATCGAACTAGAGGGTTGATATTCAGATCGCAGAGAGTCTTGCCAGCGGATTTGCTTATCAGTCCAAAGGAGTTGTATGATGTCATTCTGGATGGATTGGTTGCATCGGCATATGGTGCATTTGGATTGCCATAGGGTAGAGTGGAGTTTGAGCGTCCAGAGAGAAGTTGGTTTTTCAGGGAATTAAACCGACTTCGGGAGTCTCGTGATCTCACCATTCAGGCTGGGAAGATGATCGAGAAGGGCCGTGAGGCTTATTTGGTCACTATATCTATGCCGAGTCAGTGGGGAAGTCTACTTAGCGGTATTCCCGGTAGTGTAAGAGGAATTTGAGGATGTGTTTAACTGCTGTGGATTACCACCATCTCGGTCGATCCTTTCACCATTGAACTGGAACCGGGGACACGACACCGTTATCCAAGGCCTCTAGAATGGCTCCAAGAGATGGCAGAGCTGAAGAAGCAGCTGAGGATCCGCGTGAGCAAGGATTCATCCGTCCTAGTGTATCACCGTGGGGAGCGCCTGTTGTTTGGGAAGAAGAAGGATGGGAGTTTCAGTTATGCATAGATACCGGGTTTGAACCGGGTCACCTGTAGAACAAGTATCCTCTTCCAAGGATTGATGAGTTGGTCACAGCCGAGGGGTGCTACTTGGTTCTCTAAGGTGGATCTCAAGGTCGGTTATCATCGATACCGATAGATGAGGCAGAGGAAGACTGTCACGAGGTATGGGCATTATGAGTTTGTGGTGATGCCTCGGGTTGACTAACGCACCAAGATTGATGAGATTGATGAACAAATGTTTGTGAGTTTCTGATGTATTTGTCATCATTTTCATCGACGATATCCTGGTCTATTCTAAGAGTCCCGAGGAGCATGCAATGCATTTGAGGCAGTTATGGAGAAGCTGCGCAGAAGTTGGCTAAGTTGACCAAGTGTAGTTTCGGCAGCGAGATGGGATTTCTTGGTCATATTGTTTCGCAGAGGGATTGTGGATCCGAGAGATTCAGCTATCGAGATTGGCCTAGACCGCAGAATGCGCTGAGATCGAAGTTTTCTCGGATTGGCAAGTTATTACAGGAGGTTTGTGCAGGGTTTGCAAGCGAGCACGT
This sequence comes from Camelina hispida, assembly GCA_023657505.1. NCBI lineage: Eukaryota > Viridiplantae > Streptophyta > Magnoliopsida > Brassicales > Brassicaceae > Camelina > Camelina hispida. The sequence goes on along the minus strand of CP094634.1, from coordinate 22,421,107 downwards.
CCTATGACTAAGTGACAGGAAGGATGTTCCTTTGTCCGGTCGAAGAGTGTGAGGAAGGCTTGCAAGCCTGAAGGAGATGTTGACTACTGCGCCAGTGTTGGCTTTTGGCCTGAGCAGGGGGAACCCTATGTGGTTTATACGATGCATCCAGTTGGTTTGGGGTGTGTTCTGATGCAGCATGGGAAGGTTATTGCCTATGATCGCGGCAGTCATGCTGGTATGAAGGCAACTACCCTACTCATGATTTGGAGATGGGTGCTGTAGTTTTTACCCAAGATTTGGAGATCTTATCTTTATGGTGCAAAGGTAATGTTTACAGATCATAAGAGCCTAGATATATTCCTCCCCACTCGAGTGAACTGAGCCGAGGCGGTGGATGGAGCTTGTGGCGGATTATGATTTGGAGATAGCCTATCATCCTGGTAAGGCTAACACGGTTGTGACAGCTCTGTTCGGAAGAGGGTAGCTTCTCGCTCAGGAGCAGAGATGGAGTCTCTAGTGAGAGATCGCGTTGAGCTTGTGCGCTGTTTCACTGGAACCGTTGGGTTTGGAAGCAGTCGACCGAGCAGATCTTTGAGTGGTGCGGTTGGCAGGAGAAGGATTTGGGGCTTGGAATGCCTCAAAGTATGTCAAGAGTATCAGGTCTCAGATAATGGTACTATCTTGGTGCATGGTCGGATTTGTGTGCCCAAGGATGAGAAGTCGAGGCAGGAGATTCGAGAGGCTCATTCGAAGAGCTGTCTATTCATCCAGACTAAGATGTACCGTGACCTCAAGAGGTACTATCATTGGGTCGGGATGAAGAAGGATGTAGCGGGTTGGGTTTCGAGGTGTGATGTGTGTCAGCTAGTGAAGGCTGAGCATCGGTTCCTGGCGGGTTACTGAAGAGTTTACCCATTCCGAGTGGAAGTGGGATATGATTACCATGGATTTTGTGGTAGATTGCCGTATCACGGACTTTTGATGCTATTGTGGACCGGTTGACTAAGTCAAACATTTTCTGGCCATTAAGAAGATCGATGGAGCAGCGGTCTTGGCTAAGAAGTATGTGAGGGAGATAGTAAGATTGCATGGGGTGCCGCGAGCATTGTTCGATAGAGACTCTAAGTTCACTTCGTGTTCGCAGGCTTTTCAGGCAGAGATGGGCACTAAGGTGCATAGTACAGCTTATCATCCTAGACAGATGGACAGTCCGAGGACAATCCGCACGTTGGAGGATTTGTGAGGATGTGTGTTTTGGATTTGGGTGGCCATTGGGCAGATCACCCGAACCTGGTAGAGTTTGCTTACAACAACAGCTATCAGGCGAGTATTGGTATGGCTCCTATGAGGCTTTGTATGGGAGGCCGTGTCGTACACCGTTATGCTGGACCAGTGTGGGGAGAGGAGCATGTACGGGGCAGATTTTGTTCAGAGACCTCGAGAAGATTCGGGCTCTGCTGAACATGAAAGAGGCTCGGGATGGCAGAGAGTTATGCTGATAAGAGGAGGAGAGACCTGAGTTTCAGGTAGGAGACAGAGTGTACCTCAAGATGGCCATGTTGCGGGGTCCGAACAGTCGTTGATGCAGACTAAGTCAGTCCGAGGTATATGGGTCCGTTCGCAGTGATTGAGCGAGTTGGAGGGCATGACTGGAGTTACCCGAGGTTATGCGTGCTTTCCACAAGGTATTCCATGTGTCTATGTTGCGGAAGTGTTCCGTGAGATCAGTTGTTGGCTAAGATTCCGAGGATCTTCAGCCCAACATGACTTTGGAGGTGACCAGTGAGGGTTCTCGAGGAGGATCGGAACTCGGAAGAAGAAGATTCCTTTCATGAGAGTCCCATGGGACTGTGATGGTGTGGAGGAGCAGACGAACCTGAGGCAAGGAAGGTTCAAGAAGGGTATGAGAAGAACCACGACCTGAGCTTGTCTAGTCTGGTTCCGTCCTGTAATCCTGGCTGGAGGGAATGTATTCCAGCCCATCTCTCTTGTTACTCGGTCGCTTGGGGTGGTTTGCAGGCGACTCAGTAACAAGATGAGGTGGTGCTCGGGTGCAAAGCTCGTGAGGCGGAGTTTGGGGGAAAAGTTTCCTAAATTGCCTTAAGTGGAAAGTTTCCAGAAATGGAAAGTGCAATATGGAAAGTTTCTGGGAGAAAATTTGTCCATTCTAGCGGTGTGGAAAGCCTGGAGGCTTGTGTGTGGCCTTAGTGGCGGGCTGTTTAGCCGCTTGTTTGGCTTGTGGCGGGCTGTTTAGCCGCTTTGTTTGGCCATGGGCTCTTAGCCAGAGTGTCTTCGTGACGGTCCTTCGGGACAGATGCCTGTGGCGGGCTGTTTAGCCAGAGTGTCTTTGGACGGTCCTTCGGGACAGATGCTCTTGGGCGGCTGAGCCAGACCGCCTTTGGACGGTCCTTCGGGACAGATGGCCTTGTGGCGGGGCTGTTTGAACAGAGTGCCTTGGTGGCTGTCCTCTTAGGACATTTGTTTGGCTCTTGTGTCCTCTTTTAGGACATTTGTTTGGCCTGGTGGCGGTCCTCGACATTTGTTTGGCCTTGGTGGCGGTCCTCTTTAGACATTTTGTTTGGCCTTGGGCGGGCCCCGTGGCGTGTATATGATCCTGTATGGTCATATGGTATTCCAGTGAGGGAATATGTGGCTGGTATTGATAAGCCACGCGAGCCACGGAAGGAAACCTGGATAGGATGGACTCGACGTGTTCGAATCGTTTGCTCATGCCTGGAGGACTTTGGTTCTCCTAGACGCCATATTCGAGCTTTGTGACTTTGAGTATGGTTGGTATCGACTCTGACGACGGTCCGGAGGCGCTGTAGGTGACGACCCCAGAGACGCAGTTTGGATTTTCCTTATATATATTATGGCATGCGGCTTAGGCCCGATGAGGAGCCAACATTGGCATGCAGACTTAGGTCTGATGAGAGCCAACAAACTCAAGGTTTAGGCCTACGAAAAGGAAAGTCCAAAAGTTGAGAGCAAATGACGCCCGAGCGTGAGTCTATCGCTGTAGGTGACCTTCCGTGATCGGCCTGAGGAATGCGGGCCGTGAGACGGTTGCACGGAACTTGGCTGATGGTTGATTGAGATTCGAGGACGAATCTAGATTGGTGGGGAGAATTGAACACCCGCAAACCAATTTTTGGTATTTGTAGGTGTCGATCGACACCTTCTAGTGAGATCATCCACACACCACGTTGTGCCGGTTTGCCAATTTTTTAATTGTCCGGTTTGCGTGGTTGTTTAGGGGAAACCCTAGTTCGGTTTTAAGGAGGGAGCTCAAGTTTTTCTCTTGCGCCGCTTTGACAAAAACAGAGAAGAGGAGGAAAGCTTTGTTCTTTCCTGGAGTTTTTGTGAGATTTTCTTGCTGTTCTGGGAGATCTAAGGCTGAAGGTGTTAAAAGCTTGCTAGGATGAGGGAATTGCTCTGTTAGCGAGAATCTTCTTGAAAGAGGTGAGTGCCATGGTTGATCTAAGCTTGAGATCTCTGTATTTGGGTGATTTGGTGTTATTCTTGTTGTTTGTTTGCTTGGGTGTGTCGTTTCGAGTTTCACATGCAGGCTTGCGGATCATCCGGGCGAGTTTGGGGATGAAATTGAGTTTTGGACTCGGAATGGATGTTTCGCGCTCCCAGTTCGTGGTTGCGAAGGAGCATCGATCGGCACTCGTGGCATCGATCAAACCTTCTCGAGGCATCGATCGGCGTCATGGGTGGCATCGACGGCACCATGTCAAGGAAAGATCGATCGGCACCGATGTAGCATCGGTCGACACTAGTTTATATCCGTGACTCGTTTTCCTGTTTGATGCATTATTGTGTGTATGCTTGTTGCCCGAGTATGGTCTCAAATGCTTGTGTGTATAACCCAAGAGACAGAGGACGTCACTAAGTATTTGTGATAATACTTACGCATCTCAATTGGTTTGTATGCAGGAAGGCAAAGTGATCGTGAAATCCAGCAATGAAGAGGAGGATGTCTCTGGACTCTGGTTGATTGTTGATCCGGCATTGTTAGGTTGTTAGAGTTGAGTCTTAGAGATCGTTTAGGATCTTCTGTTATTTGGTTTATGATGTTTGGATCATTGTTAAGATTGAATTTATATTTATTGATTATTATTTATGGATATTTATTGGTATGTTATTTCCGCCGATTTGAAGTGAATTAGAAGCATAATGCATGACTAAAATATGGTTTATTATTATATTATTTTATATTTATTATTTATTCTTATTATTTATTATTTTATAAAAAAAAAAAAAATAATAAAAAATAAGTCGGTCGTTTCAAAATGATAACTTTACAAATTTTCTCCAAAGTTTCTGATTTATATATAACACAACTGATGGGTTAAAGTACTAGTATAAGTATTCCATGCATGCTTTATTTATATAATGCTCAGTAGCATCGGGCGTATACGTTCTCTATAAAAAATCGTACAAATTCCTGTGAGTCTTTTAACATTTATTGCTAATCTAAAGCATATTATAATGTTTTTTCCATTAAAGTTTGACAAGATTTTTACAGAAATTGGGATAATTCGAGAGAATGGGTGGAGCAGAGATTCCACGTCCTAAATGAAGGAAAGGGATGGGGCATTCTCTACCTCAGTGTACTTATTATCTTAGACCTCAAAATAAATTAAATGTAAAATGAATTAAATGCATGGATACATATACATGAAATAATAAATTTCTCGACTTGTGCCCATACCAACTTTTCCAACATACAACAATTACTCCAGATGATACCCGTCCCAGTTTGCCATGTAAATCACTATAGTGAAAGAATATTTAAAAATTTCGAAATCAATTTACAATTCTTTATCGCATAACAGAAACTGTTAAATATAATGCACATATGTTCATTTGGGTCTAAAATCGTCAGTAGGAGATAAGACTATCTATCGTTGGTATGGTAAAATCGTCAATAACAAATCTAAGTAATGTGGCGAAAGCTGTCGTCGTAATTGTTCGTGAGGCCATTCATCATAATAATAACATATGTTGCATGTAGATATATATAATAGATTGATCATCATTCATGGTTAAACTAAACCAAAATATTTATGGTGGTAATATAACGAACGATAAAAATGGAAGGAAAAAAAGAAATATTCTTCCGCTCACTTAACACAATTGAAAATGAATTTTACTTAATAACCGAATACTAATATAAACCATCTGTAGACGGCCGAATTTATTTTATTTATTATGTAATTTTTATTCAAAACATCATATATATTACTATTTTACTTATTTTAAAAAAAAATTTTGGACGGAACACTGTGCTAAATTATATGCTGAAAATGACTTATCAAAATAACATATACTTTGTAAGATCTATTCTAGTAAATCTAGATAATTAACCCGCGGCATACCGCAAGTTAAGTTGTGTGATAAAAAAAATAATTTATGTTTTTTATTTGATTTGTTTAGTGTTTATAATTATATTTGATAATTAACCCGCGGCATACCGCATATTAATGTAACGAATATTTTTCAAAATCATCTTAACCGAGAAAACCTACGAAACAACATTATTCTAAACTTTAATCTCATCTGAGAAATCATATTTCTTGTAATTTTAACCCGTGCTCATATTTCTTGGAATTGTTTCATATTATAATAATATATTATTGATTCGTGCTATAACAAATCAAATTAGAGTGTTTATAATTTTAACTTTTGATCTATCATATATTTATGATATTTTAAAATATCAAATTAAACTATTTTAAAATATTTGAAATTTAATTATTTTAAAAGTTTATTATAATATATTAAAATATACAATTCAACAAAGAAATATATGAAATTGAATTTAAATACTCAAATTTTGATCCGTTACTCAGTTAAAATTTTAGTTGAATAAATATTTTTTAAAGAATAATATTAATAAAGCTTGAATATTTTATGGATTGAACAATTTTTTTTTGGTATGAATAGGGTGTATTTCGTGAATGAAGATGTCAATGATTTATACTAAAAGTTTGGAGGGGTGTTAGGTAAGATCTTATTTCGTTTTATTTAATTTTTGAGTTTTTATTATATATTTTTTTTCTTTAATTTCCTTAAAGTATATATGGCCTAACAGTATATAGTTGTTAGAGATTTTATTTCTTTTAAATTGTATTATTATTGGAATATTTTTTTAATTGTATCTCTATATAACTAAGGAAGTCAATCCATATAGCCTATTTTGTAACCAACTAATGAATCAAATAATAACTATAACTTTATAACTTATAACTATTATATAGTCTACCAAAAAGAAGTTGTGTACTTCTGAAATATTAAATGGGGATTAGGAGTCATAATTATTGGTTAACTCCAATGCGCATTCATTGGTTATACAAAATTAGACTCTATTTTTTTTTGTAATATTAGTATGTTCTATGAGTAGCTTTATAGTACTAAGTGCTTACCTCATCTCGTTCAGAGCTTGTCCCTAGTTCTGCTGTGGCATCTTACCGTGTCGGAAATATTACAATTGTTTCTTAAGAACAAGAAATAACGCGCACACACATAAAGAAATAATATATGTATATATTTTTTTCTCACACCAAAATTAGTTTTTAGTTTTTATAAACAGTATCACCTGATGTCAAACGAAAAAAAAAAGAAAGAAAACAGTAATACACCAAATATTAATTGCGTGATATTGTTTACAAAATACTAACAATTTGATATAGTTTTCTTTATGTTTTTCATAGTTAAAAATTGTTGTTTAGTGGTCTTGTGGTTGGTGTTCCTCGAAAAGATGAAAAACTTTTCGAATGATTCTTCGTATCATAGATAAAGTCATACGTCGTGGTTTAGTTTATTGTAGGAAAAACCTATCTGCCGACTGCCGGATGTCGTACATGTAATATCGTTAGTCATAGATTCGAGTATTAAGGGAAAAACTATATTGTTGTATAGTTGTTTATAGAAACTATTCATCGTAACTATTACCATATATGATGTAGTTAAATGTCATTTAAAATATGAAAAACCAAATTGTTAAAAATATTATGCTGTCCAATAAAGGGAAGTTCACAATGATGGCATTCATTTTTCTGAAGTTGTTTAAGGATGTCTTGTTCATGAATCCTAATTTCTATTAAAAGGCAACTAATAAACCTCACCGAGTAATGTATGCATGCTAAATGAAATAAGAAATCAACTACCAACTACTTATCATATGCGTCAACTATACTTATGATTCACTTCGAACCTACATACTCCAAATAGTATCTATTACAATTGTATATTATTCAATAACTCAGAATAAGAAGGAGCATAAATGCATTTATATAAATGTACAATTGTACATAGATATATAGAAATTTAACAACCAAAAAAAATATAAAAAATCTAACTGTGCGTGTATGTAAATATGTAGATGAAAAATATGGGTTGCCAGGGGGAAGAAGCCAAGCTAGAGAGATAGTAGTGATTGCAATGTCTGTCCCTATCTAGAAAATATAAGAGGTATGGACAAATTGCTAGACCTATGAACATTAAAGACTATGCATGTGAATTTTTTTTCATAAATTTTCACATGAATTAAGAATAAAAAACGATTGTTTCTTAAGATGGATCAGCAAACTAATAAAAAACGATACTCAAATTATAACAAAATCGAATCTCCACATTCAAACAAACATATTTTTTATGTGACCCCATAACTGACATTTACATATATACATTTCTCTTGCTGGATACCAATTATTTATCTAACATAAAATCTAATCATAATATTTTCATCATTCGTATGTAACATTATGTAAATCATGAATCTTGTGCGCCCTCTTTATAACTTTTTTTCTTTCTTTGGTGTTAAACGCCTTAGCATCTTTATAATTTATGATGTCCATGTTACCAATGAAAAAAATATCTTGAGTTTCAAAAAACTTCGAGTTTGTTAAATATGTTGATCTTCACAATTGCAAGCACTTGATAATAGATTTGGCATGTTGACATATATTCGAATTATATTCCCATTCATTTTTGTACTATATGTAAAAACTTAAAAGAGATAATATTTACCTAAAATTTCATTTTTAAGATTTTGTAAGTATTATCTTAAAAGAGATAATTATGTTTTGGTTCTATTTGTAATATTTAGCCAAAGCATACAGCTAAATTATTATAAGTATATAACCAAAACATAATTAGAGTAGTTAAATGAAAAAACGAAGAAGAGAGAAGGTAGGAAGAATGGTCAAAGACAAGAGCATAATGGTCTGCCCAAAAACACTTTCTTAGTGTCAGCCTCAGAGCTGAATTGAAAGCACTGAAAGCTCCTTTTAGTCATCATGTCTTTTTCCTCCAATCTATTTCCATTTATTTCCTTCTTATTATTCTTACCATTTCCACATTTTTTTAATTTCTCTATTTTAATCCGTATAGAGAGAGATGTATGATAAATTAAATGAAGCATCTATTATTGTTTCTACATCTAGTCCCTATTCCCTAACACCTATCTACGTGGGCACACAATCTTCGTACCAAAATGATAAAAGTTTTCCAACGTACACTGCTCTTGCTTTTTGTTTTGGCTTCAATCTATGACTACGTGCGTGAACTACTATGCTTCATCTATAGGATGATTAATTATAATTCAAAACTTGATTTATCGAACAAATGATATGGGGAGGGGAAATGTTTCAAAGCTAGCTTAGTTGTTAAGTTGGATTATATCTAATATATTTAAAAATATAAGTCGATCTGCATGGATGAAGTAAAAAATACAAAATTTAACACTATATATGTCCGTTTCGAAATATTTTAAAAACTTAATATTTGATTTCACTACTGTTTAGTTTTTTATTTTGTCAACAAATTATTGTTTAAAATTAAAAATTATCAAAATATGTTGTTTTGTCAAAATCTGTTGTTAAAACGTACGTAGTTTTTTTTTTTCTAATAACAATGTCTATTAATATAGATTTCATGATTCTTTTTTTTTTTTTTAACTCATTCCCACCTATGTAAGTATGTAACCACTAACATTAGTATGACTATTGCGTATTCTCTTGAAAACCAAGATTTACATGAATAATCAGTTTATTAATGTTTCTTCACTTCTACTTTTAATAATGTCATGGAGACCTTTTAAACCCTTAAGAACCTTACGAGAACCCATAATAGATGATAGTAAGGAAAGATTGTTATGGTCTACAAGAATGCATGACTTTTAAAATGGAGATTAGAACGACAAAACCTATCCATTTTAAAAAGTTAGTAAAATCAAATTCTAGAACAAAAAAGATTTGATCAATAGTAAAGAAATATAGCGACATCTATATCAAGTAGTAATATGAAAAACTGATATGTAATTAATCAGTAATCACCATTCACCACCGATTCCCATTAGCCTCATTCTCGAACATCATTAAAGGTGAATTTAAAAAGTCGAAAATAACATCATTGAGACCTCTCGGGAGAAATTAGTGTTGCAGATGATATAACAGTTTTAAAAAAATCATTCGTTGGCTAGCTAGCTTTGACCAGCATAGAAAAATAATCATTAGACTAATTTTTAATATATTTATATGACATTCTCAAGTAGCTGTGTTAAAAAGGAAAGAGATATATAGACTTCGAATATATGTCTCTATATCCTTGTCCATAAACGTATCATTTAATTCGTCAAAACTATCATAAGGATCCATGTGACACATTTGAATTAGCTCTACGCCTCTACCGCAAGCTGTAGGGTCCTTTAAATATAATTTTCACAAAACGTTACACCTCTTTATAATGTAGAGATGTTTTCTTAAATTCCTAGGTAAATGATTCGGATTGTGATTTGACTTAAATATCATGTGTCTTCTGATTTTGGTGATATAATGTCGTTGATTAATTCCTTAGCATCATCAATGAGATTTTGATTCCTATAAGACCATGGCATGTGCATAAATCCATACACACATGTATATGCATATATGCATGTGTGTATATTTTGACTTTTGTGCAAGTAATAGTTCTCGAAAAATATTGTTATGAAACTCTCGTGCATGTAACGACAATTAGATAAACTACTGACTAAACTTATATGTTATGTGTAACGATTATTTTTAAGTTTTTCTTTAAGAGAATGAGGAAAGAGAAGAAGAGAAATGAGAGAGAGAGGGGGGGTAATTAAAACACATGTACAAAAGAATCAAAAAAGAGGTACAGTTTTCGTTAACTGACCACTGAACTGAAAATAAATGAATGTGTTGGTAAAAGGAAAACCCCAAAGTTTATTTCATAGGATTTGAAATTAAATCAATTTGGCAGTTTTGTCAGAAACAAAAAAAAACTTATTTATAAAAGTAGTATTCATTAACTTAGATATGATTTTCAGGTAAAAAGACAGTTTCTCATTTAGTGTCAAAACCCAATAATGATGAATATGTTATCTTGATGACATTATAATCAGAATTAAAAGGTTGACATAGTCATATATTGTATAACTTACAAAATTTGGTGTTCTTGGTGTATGATCTGGTCCAGACTATCAATAGATTTTTTTTTTTTTTTGTATGAGATTGTGTAACTTACAAAATCTGGCGTATCAAGTCTGATTTTGGATAGGATACATCAAATATGATGATGAGGAGATGAATAACACAACATGTATTGATGTCTCTACCCATACTACTACATTGTACATGTTTTTTTCTATTGATTTCATTTGTAAATACATGCACAAACATATATATGAAAAATTGTTCTTAGTTATATTATTTTAATATTAACTCATTAGAGGAAAACCTAACAGTAATTAATGCGATTACAGAATATGATATAAAATAAAAATCATCTTTAAACGATTAAATAATACTCTAAGGTTCAGGTCTGCTTACAATTTTTTATGCGTCACAATATAATGAATTCTTTTACGTACTTGGCAAAAGAAAAGGAGAGAGTAAATATGATCAGAGTAAAGTACCGTTAGGTAAATGGCTAAACACGAGGAAAAGAAAAGCCAAAGATCTTAAAGAAATTAATTTCTTATCTTCATCCAAATTTAATGAAATAAAATATAATAATAAAGTAAAAAAAAAAAGAAAAAAAAAAGATGCTTTGTGGGGTGGATCTATAAGCTTGTTATATAAAGGAAGATAGCTAGTGAGGGTTTTCTACCTTCTTCTATCTAAAGAAAGTCTTCACAGAGAACCCCAAACCAAGAAAAAGAAAAAAAAAAAGAGAAAAGAACCAGAAAATATAATATATTAGACCTTTGTAAATTTAGAATAAATGGAAGAGCATCTAAATCCATTAGCGGTGACTCATCTTCTTCAACACACACTAAGAAGCTTATGCATCCATGAGAATTCTCAATGGGTTTATGCTGTCTTTTGGAGGATCTTGCCCAGAAACTATCCTCCTCCCAAGTAAGCTTTTCATTCAAAATCAAACGTATATAATATATATAGAGCAAGTATAAAACTTTGCTATTTCTTTAAAAAGAAGATTTCGACTTTCGTGTTATCCTATTCCTTTTCTAGTCTTCTGTGATTTATTTGTATATTTTAATCTTTGAGTTTTTCTTGGGGATTATAATATAATTAAGTGTACTTTATACAACAAAATCTTTGTTTAAATCATTAAATGATGAATATGTGATATTCATTTGGTGTTGTTTGCAAGTAGATGGGATGGTCAAGGAGCTTATGATAGATCGAGAGGAAACAGAAGAAACTGGTAAAGATATAAACCACCTCTACAAACTTGTATGCATATATATATAAAGATTTTGTGGTGAATAACATTTAATAATATGTGTGTTTAAATTTTGGCAGGATCTTGGTTTGGGAAGATGGGTTTTGCAACTTTGCAGCTTCTGCCGGGGAAGTAAGTACCGGTGAGTGCAGCGGTGGCGGCTCGGCCGCTTATGGAAGTAGTGATTTTCAACAATATCAAGGGCTTCAGCCTGAGTTGTTCTTCAAGATGTCGCATGAAATCTACAATTATGGAGAAGGGTATGTGAGGATAACATACACTTTTTTTTACCACTACAAAAGATTTGTAAACAAGTTTAATCGTTGGAAAAAAAAACAAGTTTAATCTTTTTCCAAGAAATATTTCGTTTTTCTTATATATATATATATAGTACTTTCTCTCTTTTGTGATTCACTTTTTATGTTTGTTAACAGTGTCTTTTGGTACTATTTCAATACCTATTTTCTTACTTAGATTTTTCTATCTATATGTATGTATATGTAAAGAAGGTGGTTTTAGAAAGTTACGAGTCAAAGTACCTCTTTTTCTCAATTCAAAGGTTATGATCTATAACTGTTTAAACGCCTTTGAGGACAAGAGAGGAGTATTTAATCATATTTTTTGGGCAAAGGGAGTATTTAATTAATCATTAACTGTCAACTAAATAAATTATTAATTGTTAATTAATTTAATACTAATAGTCTAATGATTGAAGTGTTATGAAATTTTGTGCAGGTTGATAGGAAAAGTAGCTGCAGATCACAGTCACAAGTGGATTTACAAAGAACCTAATGACCAAGAGATTAACTTTTTATCTGCTTGGCACAACTCTGCTGACTCAGTAAGCATATGCATATACCCACCTATCCACTTCTTTACATACACCCGTGCATGCTATAACCGTTTTAGAGGAAATAAAAATGTATCACTAATACTAGTTGAAAATTTATGTAATTGTGCAGTACCCTAGGACATGGGAAGCTCAGTTTCAGTCTGGTATCAAAGTATATGTTTCTCCAGCTCTCTCTTTTTTTTTTTTTTTTTACTTCTAAAGATATGCATTATCATACATCAAACTAGTAAAGTATAGCTCTCTATATATAATTACATGAAAATGAATATTGTTTACAGACCATTGCCTTGATTTCTGTTCGAGAAGGTGTTGTCCAGTTAGGAGCTGTTAACAAGGTTTCTCACTCCCTCTCTCTCGCTCTATATGTAATACACTTTGTATATATTTAAGATGATATATTTACGTATTAAATTGTTATTATTAAAGGTGATAGAGGATTTAAGCTATGTTGTGATGTTAAGAAAAAAGCTGAGCTATATAGAGAGCATCCCTGGAGTTCTTCTTCCTCATCCTTCTTCTTCTGGTTACCCTTTCATCAACGCTTCACCTTCTGAAACATGGCACTTCCCCGGAGTAGCTCCTTCACAGCAGCAGCCTGAGCACCAGTTTTATCACTCTGACCACAACCACCGCTTCTTGCAGCCACAAGCGGTAGGAGCGGCTGCACCGCCTCTACCTCTTTCGATGAAGATCACACCGTCGATGAGTAGCCTCGAGGCGCTTCTCTCTAAGCTCCCGTCGGTTGTACCTCCGGCGACTCAGCCAGGATACTTCCCGTTTCACCACAGTGCTAAAGAAGAAATGAGCCAAGAAGATCAAAATGATTCGTTTAGGGCTGAACGTAATGATTTGGTGGGTGAGGGTAGTACTAATCATAACCATAATAATTACAATAGTAATAATGATATTTATAACTATAGCAATAATTGCAACAATAATAATTACGATAGAGAGAATAAGATAGGTGGGTTTCTTAGTGAGGATTATTGATTGTATTCAAGTCTCTCTCTGTTTTTTTCGTACAATAAGTATAAATTGTACTAAGAATTTTCGTAGTCTGACATTATCAATTCTTAGATTTTATTTTTCTCTTAGTTGGCAAAAATAATAAATAAAAATATTATTTTTATAATAATATTGGTATTGAAACAGTGTGTATGTCTTGTTTCTGACATAGTGACATAGTACGTTGTTTTAACGGTACTTGTGTTAAAATGTTGCAGATTCTATGTCTTGAACAAATATATCACGTATAATTTATAGAATGAAAAATATAATTTAATCACTAAAACATATAATCTTATTAAGGAATAGAATTTCTAATGTTCTACTTATTTAGACACTACAACCGAGTTTTTTCTTATTTATTTCATCACCCTTTAATTTGTTATACTATAATCGAGTTTTTCTTCTTTATTTCACCGCCCTTCGTTTGTATACATAATTACATACTTCATTTGGTCAAGACATCAGTCTCTTATAATTATCACAAAAACTTGAGAAAATGGTATGCTAATTAGTTAAGAGGTAAGAAAATATATAAATACAAATTATTTTACATTCAACCCCATTTCAGAGAACTCATTGGACTAAAATCTGGAGAAACTAATCTGATTTAAGGTATATAAATATAATCCACACATTTTTTTAAGTATCAAGGACTTCTTTTATTTTGTTTTGTTTAGCTGTATATAGCTACAATAAGTGTTTGAAAATGAAATTGCTATTAGTTTGAAGAATATGTTCATATTATAAACTAGAAAACTAAATCAAATGATTGCGGTATATATATATATACATTGTTGTATGTTTTAGTAAATGTTCAAGAAAATGGGCTAGTCGGCTAATATAGCACGTTTGGACGGCATTGTAAATGTAAACACAATCTAAACAGCAGTGTGCATAAACGAACAGTATATATGGGGCTCAGGTAGGCGTCTCTATCCGTCACATACAATATTTATTTAAAACTAAAACTTTTGTCTATCTATTTATTTTGAGTTTTGATTTTCAATTATTATACTGATTTAGAATATATTTTAACAATTAATTAAAAATATAGAAGTTAAAGAAAGTGTATGATATTACAAAGCAAGAGAAAAAAAATGAAGGAATTTCGTGTCTTAATTAACCAAATATAACCTTTTTCTCAAGAAGTAACTATGGTTTTTAATGCATCTCATAAGATTTTAATTTATCAATCTTGGTTGTACAGGTCATAATATTATACTATAGTATATAAATGTAATATACTGATTTAAAAGTAAACAAGTAAACCGTGCAAATTGTCTATGTTCCATTTAAGCGTTACATCCACCAGTCGTGGTTACACGTTTCGTGCCCAACCCCGTCTTTTTAACTTTGACGATTGAGGTCAGCCGACACATTTTTATAAAAGGCATACTGTTAATTTTGGTCACAGGCGATTTTGCAGTACTATCGGGTTCTTGTCCGTAATCCACGATTCCACTAACCAACCTATAAGATCCAGTGATAGAAGTATCTTCTTAATTAACACGAAAAACATTTGAGATCAAATGCTGAGGACCTAAGGAGATGGTTTTGGTAATATCTCAATTAAGAGTTATCACTACGGTAATTCTCCAAATTTTGAATACCAACTATTATTACTGCCATGCAAAATTAGTATTTATGAATGTTTTCTGAGAGGTATCATACTGTCGTCTTTACATATTTTCATTTTAAGACTCTTAACTAAATGAGTCCATGATCCCTCGCTAACATGAGAAATCCACTAATCAAATTAAACTAGACAACAACATCAAATCATATGAACGTATGAACTACATACTGTATTCCATTCAAAACTCAAACTTTCATCCATAGATTCCCAATTTCGACATAATCATTAAAAAGGAAACAAACCCTCCAAACATTTTTGTGACTTTTTTTTTTAATGACAAGTTCCAGAATAATGATGAAACAGAGGTCGAAGCAGCGAAGAAAATAACATTTCACAAGACACATTCTCATAACTCGAAGTCAAACTATCATCAAAAAGATATCTCTTTAAACCAAATTTCACACAAAGCCACAACGAATACACACACAAACGTTCTATGACGAACTTTGTTTAAGTCTATGGGAAGTCTTTATATATAAAATTAGGAATATGTATATGAATCTTGAAATACCTGAAAATTTCTCATAACCCACGTGGGAAATTGTTGATTTGTCCTTCTTCCAATACATCTTTGCCATTAATTTTGTAACCTACCCTCATCCTCATCACAATGGGTTTCTGAAACGGTGAAACAACAGCGATTATTCTGACAGTTCGGCGGTCTCGGTTTCACAGCAGATCGAGGGTTGTGCTAAATGTTATATAAATCTGCTCAGAGGAATAAAGGGAATAATACCTTTCCCTGTTGGCTATTTGTAACTCTCATAGTTTGTTTGATGCTTCCGTTGGCTGGAAGAGAGTTGCTGCTAGCGGGATCCAGGTGAAGTTGTAGAAACTGCAATGTGTGTGATTATCAAAATTAGGAATATACTAGAACATCGTCAACAAAACTTCAGAAACCAGATCATTTCGATATCTTAGATCAAAGTAAGAAAATATATCATGGAAACTTAGACAGACACGAATCTTAATCCAAAACAGTTCCAAGTTCTGAACTTTAAGTCTAAAGCATCAACTTATCATGGCCATGAACTTGAAGCCCATGGCAGCTTTTTGTTTTGGAAATATTTTCTGGAATAAACTATGAAGCGAAAGGCTTATAACACACAAAAAAGAAGCAAGTCTGAGACCTGACCTTTGGAACTGCAGCCTGGAATAGAAAATCTGTGTACACGTTAGAAGAAAGATTTGTGAAATTGGCCACAATATCTGTCGTTTGAGGGTTTCCTGGTTGCTTTGTGAAGTTAAACTCAATCTTCAAGGAGCTGCTTTCAAATGCAACAATCGACGGATATGCTGGGCCCTTGTCCTCTGTGAAGGAAACAGATGCTAACATCACATTTTAAATAACAGAATTACTGAGGGAAAATTGAACAAAGTAACTTTTCAATGCTTAACATTGTATCTTTACCGTTCTTTGGTGGGGTGGGGCTAAATCCATCCAGCAAATCCATCATCGAAGAAGGCGCAGTGGGAGAAGTTGATGCAATTGTATCCATGGACGCTATTGGAGCATTGTTATCTTGCATAGATAACAAGTCTCCATTCGTCGAGCCATTTTTCACAGGGGAAGGAGTTCCGATTGACAACAGATCCAAAAGAATATCCGCTCCAGCTTGCGATGGCTGCATACCTGAAACTGATAGACGCAGGGGTAAACAACAAGCTCAAAGATTTAGACATTAAGATGCAACTTCACAACTGAACATCCCAAACATTTTAAAAACGTAACACTATATACATATCTTAACTACACAAAAATTTGTTCAGCTTATAGTTAGAACAAACCATACTGCAGCTGAAGCAAATAAGTTGAGGAAATATGACCAGACAAAATTATCGGCTACTAAAGTAACGTATATGAATTATGTTCCAACTAAAACTCCAAGCAAATAATGCTAGATAGATGGTTATCATTATCATTTGCCATACCAGACAGATGCTATGCTATAAGTTATTTTTTTGTTCCAACTGGTGGAGTGGTATAGTATAAGTTTGGAAATCTAACCAGGTTGTGCTGAAGGCTGCGTTATATCAGCACCAAGAAGATCTTGAAGAAAGTTGTCACCCGAGGAGGTTGGTGCAGGAGTATCATCAGAACTCAGGTCGAGTAAATCAACAAGAGGAGCTGCAGCAGCTTTAGCAACACCATTCGGAATACTAAGCGAAGATTTTCCAGAAGTTGACACAGATGGAGGTAAAGAACCAGCTCTCCTTCCACTAAATGTTGCCTCATCAAGGACCGGCATTCTTTCAAGCAGGGTAGATCTGCATATATTTAGATCGATTGTGTTGAATAATTTAGTAGATATTGATCCATGGAACCTTCTCATCCAAAATCGATGAGAACAGATATGTTCAGTATCATCGAAAGAATTACCTTATATTCTGATGCTTTTGAATAACTGAACTGAACTCCATAGATCTTTGTTGCAGTTCTAAGACAAAGCTACCTTTGTTCTGTCCTATAATACTTTTAACCCTCCTGTAAGCAAATACAAGAAGCCTATTACTGAAAAGAAGTATCATTGACTAATTTTCACTGCGACCTAATTTATAAGAAAAAAGTTTACAGGGACGTGAAAAGACTTCAGGAATGATTATACCCTAATAAACAAAAACTCTAGAATCAACTGAGATAGACATAATAAAGCTAGGTCGGAGTTGGCATACTCTGAACAAGAAGGAAAACGAGATGAGATCTTTAACAGAGCAATGAGTGCCATTGCCTTAGTTGTGACATCCGATGTATGATGCTTAATAGCAATCTCGATAACATCCACTGCATCTGATTCTGTTACCTGATTACAGAAGCTTGAGAACTCAAATTAGTATCTATCCATCTGATATCTACATTGAACAATAAATCTTTAGCATGTAAAGATGATCATTCAAAAAGTCACGGGCAGAAAATTTTAACAATAAATCTATTTGACTGGGCATCAAATAGTAAGGAATAATAACCCGCATAAGACACAGAGAAAACCAACTGAAACCATTTTCCTTTTATCAACCAGAGAACTAGCCAGCGCGGAAAATCCACAAAACGTAAGAGTTAATATTTTACAGGGTGTGAGGATCCCCAAGCAAATCAGTGAAGGACAAAAATGTTACAAGACAAAAAAAATCAAGAAAGCGATCCCGTAACTGCACCTCCAGTATCAGTCACAAAAATAAGCCCTTCGTGCAGGATGATAGTACTCACCGTGATTGGATCTTCTAAGTCAAGCATTCCAGCATTGTTTACCAACAGGTCAGCATATTCTCCTATGCACCATATTGCAACCCGCACAAGAGTTTCCTGTAGCAAACATCACAAATGACCCTCTTACCTCTTACAAGATACTACATTTTAGGAAACGCCTGACCAAATAAAATTGTCATCCAACCTGTTCACAAGATGTATGTAATGCTCTGTACAAAGCCCTGACAGTGTACCCATGGAGATGAGGGGCATTTGTTATTACAACAATCAACGCGTGCCATACATCCTCTTTCACATAAGTTCCAGCCTACATGTCTCAAATTAATCCAGATTAGAAGTCTCAAATTAAGATCTACTTATTTTCATATGAAGTAAAAAGTTTGTTTTTAGTTAAAAAGCCTGCATGTCCATCGATACTAATAAATGTATGGAAAAATCGTAACTTCACGACCTGGGTTAAAAGTATACCTCAGATAGAACCTTTAGCATTTGATCAATGTACCAGATTTTCTCTGGAGCAAACCTAGTCAGAAAGGAAATACAATCAGGTCTGAAGAACACCATTCATCCAAGCCAGCATTCTGATAAAATTCAGGGATTACTTTTGATTTAGCTTGACTCAGATCTTTGTTACAAATTAAAATGTTCAGTTACCATCTACCAGATAAATGAAATCAGTACATTGCTGGCTGAAAAGCCGTGCAACTTACTTTTCAACAATGGAGCATATTTTTGCAGCTAGATCTCCCTTAAAATCTTGTTCGCTTACTTCCAAATATTCAATAAGCTCTTTTGCTAGTGGCTTCACGTTATTCTCATTCACCAGAAGGTAAATAAGTTCAAGTGCCCTTTTCTGAATTGAAGCATCTGAATCCTAAACCAGAAGGTGTTTTAGAACACTTTTTCCATCTAATAAAGAGTTATTTCAGACTACCTAAACAGAATTGGGTGGTTACATCTAAACAGATAGATTCAGTGACTATAGTAAAACACCAAGCCGGGAAGCATGTTATAGCTCAGAGACATAACTTGCATTCCGTAACCAGTAAAAACAGTGGACTAAAAAAAATCTGGCATGTCAATAAGATAGACCCAACAGAGAAAGTGTAACACCATATAAAATACCTTAACACACTCCAGGATTGTAGCTCTGTGTCTCTGAACCGCTTGGGAATCAACAGTTAAGGCTCTCATCAGCATGTTTAATGCTACGTATCTGAAAAAGCAAAGCTAAGGGTTATCATTTGTCAATGGAGAGACAAGCAAGGCATCAGGTGCAGTGTGTTATCAATTGCCACAAAATGACTTCCACATCCATACACAATACTGTCAAAACATGTCAGGTTTGGTTTATTTCATCTTTATAAGAGTTGCTCCTTCAAGCAGAAAAAAAAACCAAAAAAAAAGAAACACGGAAAACTAGACATATATGAGTGAAGCAATAACTCTTGTCCATATTATAGCAACTAAAATTGGAAGATTACTGTTGATCGATAGTAAGATGTCAAGAGGATAAGGTTACAGAAATCTCAAACAATGGTGGTACTCAATAAAAACCTGATGTTATTATCTCGGTTGGACAAGAATTTGCCCAAGATATTGATTGCAAGGACTCGTAAGCCACCGTTTTCTTCAATGCTCATTATCGTTTGAACGCATTCGTATAGGATAGCGTTGCCTGCGTTTTTGTTTGACTCGGTTTTTGATGCCACCTAAGACATTAAAAACCAAGTTGGGAATCAAAAAACATTTCTGTGATTATGATGCTAACTGCTCTAGATCAGAAGTTTTTTTAATGCAAATGTAACAGAGATCCTTCTAGCGAAACCCATAAAGGTGAGAAAAAGGCTTTACTCGTTACCTTTATTGATTTTAGGAAATCAGAAAGAGCAAAACATAATGAAGATAACAAGAAGGAAGCTTTTAAAAACAAATGAAGGATCACAAAGATAGCGAACATGAAAAACCAGGTCATTCAGGCCAGCATAAGCCTTGAAAAACTTGACAGACTAAGTACAAACAAACCTGAGCAAGTATATCATTCATACAGTCACTCGCATCTGCATCCCCTTGTCCCAAAACACGCAACAGTCTGAGCAATCTGATGTGAAGAAATGGATCCATAATTCCAGCAACATCATACTCTGGTGAATATGGACTGTTTGCAATATCTCTCAGTGTTTTAACCAAGCCCTCTGTGCATTTCTGTCAATCAGATAAGGAATTCACTAATTTTCCGTCATGTCAAGAAGAACAATGATTAAAAACACTCAATGATTAAAAACACTGAAATCAGTTCAGCATGTAAGTAAAACTTATGCAAGGGTCTCAGGAAAACCATGAATCCAACGAGAAAATGGGGATGCGGGATGATATAGATTCAAGATAGAAGGATAATGAAACTATGAGACAGTAGGAGGCTAAGAGTTACAAAAATAAGTCTAATGAACAGACACAGAGCGACTTTTAGATTCCAAGAGAGAGGAAGAGTGCACACTACAACATACAAGGCATCCTAATATTCGTTTAACCAAATAGATCGGATATCAGAAGATTACCTTCCGGAAATACTCAAGGGCTTCGGAACTGACATTACAGATCTCCGTGCAAAGGTGAACTCCCGTAATGAGAACACCATGATGCTTTTCTTTGAGTAAAGCAGCACCAGGATTAATAAAGTTCTCAGAAAGATCCGGAACTTTTCTGATGATCCTTATAGCGCAAAGAGCTGCCTAAAGAATGAAAATGTTAATGAATGAAAAATTCATTCCATTGTATTCGACTATGAAAATAAAGTGAAGTAATCTTTCAACTTCAGGGGCAAGATCACGAGCCATTTGGCCCATTTCTGCTAACCAAATATTTCTGCCTTATTTAGTTAAAACATGCATGTCAACTTATAGCTTCTAACATCCTGTTATCTGAACAGGTACAATGACAGTACGAGAAAGCACTCACTTTCTTGCGTATATTTGGATCACGAAATTGAAGCAATCTTTCAACTTCAGGGGCGAGATCACGAGCCATTTCCGCTGAGCAAATATTTCCTAACGCACAGAGAGCAAGTCCCACAATGTATTGGTTTGTGTGATTTAGATCTCTAGACGTGAGTCAAGGTTCTCACAAGATGAATTTAAAAATTCGTAAAAACCTGCCAGCAAACTAAAGGAATCAAATTCAAAAATTTCCACCAAAAAAGGATACTGCTTCAGGGAGTTGGTGACCAACATTAGCACTTCTTGCCTTTCATCAAGAAGCAACATCAATCCAAGATAACCAATCCTCTTCTCAGGAAAGCCAGGAGAAGCAATTAACTTGAGGCACTCCATCTGCCCAAAATGAGTTGGGTAACCAAGCATGTGAATGAACATGAGCTTTGCTAGATCCCTGTGTCTATAGTCCTGGTCATTTTCATTAATAGAAGCACGGATAGCAGCACATTCTTTCCTTACAACAGCACGTTCCTCAGCAGCGGTTTTACTTGCACGTATAGCCCGAATCATGTCGCTTCAGCCATAAAAAACGTCAACAAAACGATGAATGCATATTGGTCAATTCATAAAGAATCAAAGCAAAGTAAACTGTATTACTGTAACACTAGCACAAGCTAAGAGGATTGGTTATACAATTACAACACGCCTAGTCTCTCACTTCCAGAATCCACCAATACATTTTCTAACAAATATACAGCTTCCCCAGTAAAAAGGAGTAAAAGAATCAAAGCTACATTACGCAACAATGGAAGTATCGCAAATTACTATAGTTAGAGATCGGAAGCAAAGTGAATCCTAACCTGAGACGCGTCCCGGAAGAGAAAGGATTCATGATTGTTGTTGTATCCACGCCGGAGCGGTACAATTACAAAGCTGATGAAAATCAGATCCAGGGACGATTTTGTGCGACAAAAATGGATCAACAGATTTGAAAAATCATAGATCTAAGAAGCTTTCCATTTCCCAGATCTGAGAGAGTTTTGAAATTCACTTGATTTTTCTCTCTCTCTCTCCCGCACTGTCGATGAAAAGATGAACAACATGAGAATGAGAGAGAGAGGTCTCTGTGTGTGTACTTTTTTTTCTTTTCTTCTTCATTAAAGGTTAACGGAAAATTTCTAACGGAGTTGCGGGAGTCGAAACGGAACACTTTAAACGGTACTCAAAAGCCTCTCATTTACTTAGAAGGTGTTATGAATATAGAGTTTAGGCGTGTATTCTTATTGATTAATCCTGAGGTTACATCCCCT
Source organism: Camelina hispida (assembly GCA_023657505.1). NCBI lineage: Eukaryota > Viridiplantae > Streptophyta > Magnoliopsida > Brassicales > Brassicaceae > Camelina > Camelina hispida. Next base: position 22,398,474 of record CP094634.1, on the reverse strand, counting down.
TTCTAATAAAACGTATGTAACAAATAAAACATTGTTTTGGTAGACTTTATAATTTTAATAAATTGTTACAAATAGGTTATACATAGATTAAAAATTAATTCATATATTAATTGTAACAAATAAAATCTTAATTGTAACAGAAAATCTTAAACGAGTTATTCCAAATTGATAGTTCATGGATATTCCAAATTTTATTTTCGGAAAATCACGTATATGGTTACAAATAGTCATAGGCAAATAAACCGAACCGAATGGACCGAACCGAAACCGAACCGAAATTTCGGTTCCGGTTCGGTTATGGTTAGTGGACAATAACCGATTGGATAGTGTTTCAATTATCCATGGATATCGGTTATTAACCGAACCGAACCGATATCCATACGGTTATCCGAATCAAACCGAACTTTTATTAAAAATATGTTTTAGGCAAGGATCGAACCTCTAACCTCAGCAAACTTGAGTATGCGAAGTAGCCACTACACCACGTCAAACTTTTGGTAATAGAATTCGTGTTAATTTAGATAAGGTAATAAAAATTATACTAAAAACCAAACCAATATCATATATATTTAGACCAAAACACCAAAATATTTTAAATAAACCAAATATCTGGAAGTTTTTGGATATATTTGTTAAATTATAATCAAATTTTTATTTAAATAATTTTTTTTTAAAAATAGATTACACTGTTTTGGGTACCCGGAACCGAACCGAAAATAACCGATACCGAACCGAACCCGAACCGAAATAGTAAATTAACCGAATGGATCCTAAACTCCTATATCCGAAATACCCGGAACCGAATGGATATATCCAGAACCGAACCGAATACCCGAACGCCCAGGACTAGTTACAAATATCTAGAATCATAATATTACCAATTTATTTTTCAAAGATTTTATTCATAAACCACATCAATAAAAAAGTTATTAAAGGGATAAAAATATACACTCAATAATAAAAAAAAAAAAATCAAATTTCACTAATTTAACAAGATTAATCGTGATCTTCGGGATCGTATTCAGAAATTAAAAATTAAACATTAATGCTAGATTAGGACCGTGCTAGAGCACGGGTTGAAATTCCTTTTATTATATTATAATTTTAGAATAAAATATAATTTATATGATTGATTTTAAAAGTTATTAAGGTCATAATCTAGCATTAATTGTGATCTTTGTGATCTTTGAAATCATATATTATAATATAAATAAAAAGAACTTTAACCCGAGCTCTAGCACGGGTCCTAATCTAGTACATATATATAGGAGTATAAGGTCTAAGCTTAAACCGACATAAGGAAGTAATGGCCAAGAAGGCTTCGGCTTATGGACCGAAGGTGTACGGACTGAGTATGGCCGAGAAGCCGAGTCTCTAAGGATAATATATGGGCCGGTTTATAGAGTCCACTAAGTGTTTCACAACACTCCCCCTTGGACGAGATGACCGTGCCTATGTTGGAATGAGATCACGCAATGTGCTTGGCGGTGCTGCCTCATTAAAACCTTACCAGGAAAACCCATTGGGACAAAACCTTGGTGAAGGAAAAAGAGTACAGCACACATTGCTCCCCATGTTCCAAACATCACTCCAAGTCCCTAAGTCTCCGCATTCCAATCTGGTGCGCGAGCTTCTTGAATGTTGTTGTCGGTAGCGATTTGGTGAAGAGATCGGCTGAGTTGTCGCATGACTGAACTTGCACCACTTGAACTTTTCCGGCCTTTTGTAGTTCATGTGTGAAGAAGAACTTTGGTAATATGTGCTTCGTCCGATCTCCCTTGATGTAACCTTCTTTGAGCTGTGCGATGCAGGCTGTATTGTCCTCATAAATTATGGTTGCTTCTTTGCTGTCTTCCAATCCACTGTCTGTCCGAATATGCTGAGTCACGGACCGCAACCAGACACACTCACGGCTGGCTTCATGTATTGCTAGTATCTCTGCGTGATTTGATGATGTGGCTAAAAGGGTTTGTTTCATAGAACGCCAAAAGATTGTTGTACCACCGTGTGTAAACACATAACCTGTTTGCGACTTGCCATTGTGTGGATCGGATAGGTAACCTGCATCAGCAAAACCAACTAAACCATCTTTGTTATAGTTAGTGTAATATAGACAAAAGTCTGTCGTACCCTGTAGGTATCGCAGAACATGTTTAATACCATTCCAGTGCCTTATGGTCGGACAAGAACTATATCTTGCTAGGAGGTTCACGGCAAAGCATATGTCTGGTCTAGTGTGGCTAGCCAAGAACATTAACGCTCCTATAGCACTGAGGTAAGGCACTTCAGGTCCGAGAACTTCTTCATCGGCCTTCTTAGGAGCAAATGGATCTTTATCTATATATGTGCTTCTCACAACCATGGGGCTAGTCAATGGGTGAGCTTGCTCCATATTAAACCTCTTGAGTACCTTTTCTGTATATGCCTTTTGATGCACAAGGATACCATTGTTTCTGTACTCAAGCTGCAATCCCAAACAGAATTTTGTCTTGCCTAGGTCTTTCATCTCAAATTCTTTCTTGAGGTATTCTACAGTTTGGGCGATTTCTCCAGAGGTTCCAAGGATGTTCAAATCATCCACATAGACTGCTATTATCACAAATCCTTTGTTTGCAAACTTCTTTATAAATATACATGGACTGATTGGGTCATTCTTATAGCCTTTCTTTGCCAAATATTCGCTAAGTCTATTATACCACATTCGACCACTCTGTTTCAGTCCATAAAGCGATTTGTCTAGCCTTATGCAGTATTGTTCTCGAGAACCACTCTTATCTTTGAGCTCTATTCCCTCTGGTAATCTCATATAGATTTCATTATCCAGTGGACCATATAAGTAAGCAGTTACAACATCCATTAACCGCAAATCCAGTTTTTCTCTTACAGCCAGACTTATTAGATATCTAAAAGTCGTTGCATCCATCACAAGGGAGTATGTCTCCTCATAATCTATTCCTGGTCTTTGAGAGAATCCTTGTGCTACAAGCCGTGCTTTATATCTCACGATTTCATTGTTCTCATTTCTCTTTCTTACAAAGACCCACTTATGTCCAACTGGTTTAATTTCAGGTGTTGTCCTTAAGATCGGACCAAACACACTTCTCTTCTTCAAAGAGTTTAACTCCACATCAATAGCTTCTTTCCATCTAAGCCAATCTTTGCTTTGAGTGCACTCTAATATAGATGTGGGTTCTACATCCTCATTTATCTCAAGTGCTACCTTGTATGCAAATATATCATCAATGTCAACATCTTTTCTGTTCCATTTAATTCTAGACATGATATAGTTTATTGAAATCTCATTATTATCAATATTCTCAGGACCTAGAGGTTCAGCGTCCTGAACCCCATCCGGCTCCTTAACATTTGCTGCGGCCATGTCTGTACTTTCGGTAATTCCCTGAACCTCGGTCTGTTTTGCACCTTTGGACTTTCGAGGATTTTTGTCTTTGGAACCTAATGGTCTACCTCATTTCAAACGGGTTTTAGACTCTGTAGCAACTTGAATATTGTGTTCCTTCTGGACATCAATTCGTACTAGTGCATTGCAAGCTGGTATGTACGATTTTGTTACTCTCTTTGGGTCAACAAAGGAATCTGGCAATTGATTAGCTAGCTGCTGTAAATGTAAAATCTTTTGAACCTCTGCATCACATGCTAGAGTTCGAGGATCTTGCCAATTTAAGGATGTTTGATTCCATGTTAATTCCTTGACCAGCTTGCTAGTCTCACCACCTAACATAGGGAATTCGAACTCAATGAATTGACAGTCCGCGTATCTGGCCTTAAATAAATCTCCTGTTAATGGCTCAAGATACTTTATAATTGTGGGGGACTCATATCCAACATATATTCCCATCCTCCTCTGAGGTCCCATCTTAGTTCTCTGTGGTGGAGCAATAGGTACATAAACGGCACAACCGAATGTTTTGAGATGGGAAATGTCTGGCTCTTGACCCGTTAATAGTTGGGATGGTGAATATTTGTGTTCACTAGATGGCCTGATGCGTATGAGTTCTGCCGCATGTAATACTGCGTGTCCCCAAGCCGACACAGGGAGCTTCGATCTCATTAACAATGGTCGAGCTATCATTTGTATTCGTTTAATGAAGGACTCAGCTAGTCTGTTTTGTGTATGGACATGTGCCACAGGATGTTCCACACTCACCCCCATGGACATACAGTAATCATTAAACGCTTGGGATGTGAATTCACCAGCATTATCTAGACGTATAGTCTTAAGTGGGAAATCTGGAAAGTGTGCTCTTAGCCTCATAATTTGAGCCAACATCTTAGCAAATGCTAGATTTCTTGTAGATAACAAGCAAACGTGCGACCATCTGGTTGATGCATCTATCATCACCATAAAATATCTAAATGTCCCACAAGATGGGTGTATTGGTCCACATATATCACCTTGTATCCTTTCCAGAAAGTTTAAAGTCTCTCTTGTGATTTTACTGGTGAAGGCCTTATAATAATTTTCCCTTGTGCACATGCTACACACGTGAGATGTTTAGGGATAACTTTCCTCTCTGTGAGGTTGTGCCCATTCGAACTCTTAATCAGTGTACGCATCATGTTCGAACCCGGGTGGTCTAGCCGGTCATGCCATAGAGTGAATTGTTCATTGAACATTCTGTGCTTAGCCAAGTTAGCTTCTATCATATTAATCTTAGCATGGTATAAACTAGTGGCTAGTGCAGGTATAGTCTCTAGGACCTTCTTTTGTCCTTTTACAATTTCTGTAATGTATAGGAACTCTCTAGTTCCTTCACCCTTGGTTTCCACATGATAACCATTTAATCATATATCTTTAAAGCTCAATAAGTTTCTCTTAGAGCTGGGTGAATATAAGGCATCACTCAATTCAATATGTGTGCCATTAGGCAACAAAATGTGAGCCTGGCCGTAGCCCTCTATCAAGTTAGCTATACCCGCAATTGTACTAACATTGGCATTTTTCATGGTGAGGTTTATAAAATATCTTTTATCTCTTAGTATAGTGTGGCTGGATCCACTGTCCACCACTAGTTCACTCATATCCTCAGCCATTTCTATATAAAACAACATTTGTGTTTTAATTTAATAAGGCAAATAATTTATAAAATAAATCCTTGAATTTAAACCAAATCAATTATCCAATACATAGAAATAAATCAAAGCATAAAAGCATAGTTTTAAACCAAAATAAAAACCAAAAATTCATTCATCCTCTTTAAGGAGATCGGAAGTCTCTAGGGAGTCATCATTCTCATGATCGAAGTCTCCTTCATCATCGAGATGCACCAAGTTGGCTTCTGGGTTTTTCTTCATGATTTCTTCATATGCATCAATGAGATGTTTGGGAGTTCTGCAGTTCTTTGCCCAATGGTTTGACATACCACATCGGTGACAAACCGATTTTGCCTTGGCTTGTGGCTTGAAAGACCCACGGCCTCTACCACCACGTCCGCGGCCAGCTTGGCCTCCTCGACCACCACATCCTCTACCACTACGGCCACGGCCGTATTGTCTTTCTCTGTGGACGTAGTTGGTCTCTTTGGGCTCTTTAGGCTCCTTAGGCTCTGCAGCACTTTTCTTTCCCAAATCAACTTTGTGTGCTTCTGGTAATGGGGCTGTACCAGGAGGTCTCATAGCACTATTCATCACAAACAGTTCATTGTTCTGCTCAGCTAGCAGTAAAACCTCATTGAGTGCCCCATATTCGGTATACTTTGTTTGCCGATATTGTTGCTGAAGAACCATGTTGTTAGAACTAAAAGTAGACAAAGTCTTATCTATTAGCTCCTTTTCTGTTACCATAGTACCACACAACCTAAGGACTGAGACAATCCTAAAAAGCTCAGAATTATAATCATCCAAGGTTTTGAAATCCTGGATCCTTAGGTGTTTCCAATCATACTCGGCCTTTGGAAGGAGCACCGTCTTTTGGTGCCCGTATCTGCGTTTAAGCGTTGTCCAAAGGTCGAGAGGATCCTCTATGAATAGGTAATGGTTTTTGAGACTCTCAGCAATGTGATGATGCATATGCTGGATACACTTATTCTTTTGCTTGTCCGAGCTCACTTTACCCTCTTCTATGCATTCGAACAAGTCTTTTGACTTCAGGTTGATCTTGGTGTTCATTGCCCATAGCAAGTAGTTGTCACCAGAAGCATTCAAGACTGGATAGTCTAAGCACTTACGGCTTGCCATCTGCATACAACAGAAATAGACATCTGAATATTAGCATGTGATATTTAAGATCGAACCATGCACTCAATCAATAGGACATGCGGTATTTGAGACCGAACCATGCCTTGCCACATTTGGTTTATGGTTTAAATTCATGCATGCAACAAAAACAAATAGTCTAAGCATGCAACAATTTTAGATAGGATTTCCTTTTTCTTAAGTTTCCTATTTAGTTTATGATTTAATATTTTAAGACTTTGGATAATTGCTAAATTATTTTAGGAACTTATCCTAATGTTTTAATTCCGAAAATATATGTTCTTAATGATTATGGAATTTTAACAAAATTTTGTTCTTAATCGGATTCAATCCTAAATCACAAAACTAGTTCATGCAGCCGATTGAACATTCTTATGCGAATTCGATTTCTTATATGGTGCATGAAACAATCCAAATTTATAATAATCCTAGAACAGTTTGATCGGAATTTATCTCATGATTTTAACAGTATAGTTCTAGGTTCTTATGCAACACAACAATTCAAGCAACTTTAAGCAATCAATCCAATTTTAAGCTTGACAAAGTTTGGTGCAATTTACAATCAATCTAACAACCTAATCAACCAATTTTAAGTCTTAAGATTTAGGGAATTTAAAGTTTGTTAGATTGTATACTTGGATGTTTTAGTGTCCGATAGTTTTAAGGTTCAAATTCGGTCATAGGGTTTTGAGAGGGTTCGATATTGTTTACCTTAACACCACAAGGATTCTGACCGGATATGATCTGGGAGCTAAAGACCTCAGATATCTCACAAACCTCGAACCTCGAACAGCTTTCACGAACCACGAACTGCTTCCACGAACCACGAACTGCTTCCCGCGAACAACTCTTTGCGCGCGAACTCACCCCCGAACCAAGTAACCACAAACCTCGATAAGGTTTTTGAGAAGAACTCGATCACGAGCTAAGGATGCTCGTGTATCAACAGAAGAACTTCGAGACCAAGAGAAGATCTTGAAGGAGATGAAGAACAAGAAGCGGTTTAGGGTTTTAGGAAAGAAGAGAAGATTGGCGGCTGCCTTAGGGTTTTAGGGTTTGAGGCTATCGTGCTGATAACGTGTTATGAATATAGAGTTTAGGGATAAATCTCTTGTGTATTCTTATTGGTTAATCCCGAGGTTACATGCATATATATAGTAGAGTACAAGGTCTAAGCTTAAACCGACATAAGGAAGTAATGGCCGAGAAGGCTTCGGCTCATGGGCCGAAGGTGTGCGGACTGAGTATGGCCGAAAGGCCGAGTCTCTAAGAATAATATATGGGCCGGTCTATAGAGTCCACTAAGTGTTTCACAACAGAAGGTTCAATTTATTTTATTTTTTCGTGGGCAACAATTATTTTAGTAATAGTCTATGTGAGAGGGAGAAAGACCTAAGACATAAAATTAGGGTTTAGAACCAAAAAAAAATAAAAATAATTACCAAGGTGTGGTGGCCGATACGTCTATCTCTTCTTTCTAAAGAGTGATAATGTTAACTATGTCCATGAAATTTTGGTTTCTGTCTTTTGTTAGACTGTTAGAGCATTGATCATATAAGGTTTCATTTGAGATGAGATATGGGACAAATACTTGAAAAGTTTCTAGTCAATTTAAGTATTTGTTTCCATACCTCCATCTCAAATTATACCCATTATAAAAAACAAAAAAAAAACACAATTAAGTATATTTCTCACATATTCATACTTTTGTAGTATTTAATAATTTGTTATAGGGTAATATTACTAAATACCACAATGTCAGAAAAGTGTGGTAACTACCACTTTTCGTACAGACAATATGACAGAAGTGCCTTCAAAATATAGGTAGAAAATCTGTATTGCCGACAATAGGCTTGTATAGGTAGGGAACAAATCCATGAGTAGGCAATGATGGAGTCATAATCTCATACAATAACATGTAATTGAGTATGCAATGATTGAATCGTAATCTCATATAGTAACATGTAATTTTAGTGAGCAACATGAGAGTTTAATAAAATGGTCGTAATCTCATACAATATCATGTAATTTTAGTAAACAATCTGGGATTTTAATAAATGGGCTAAAATGTATACCAAAGTCGAGGAAGATGATTAACAATCGAGTGGTAGGGCAGCAACCACGAGAACAACTACAGTTTTTTTCATTGTAAAACTTGTTATTTTAGTAAAATATGTTCATCATTATATTGCAAGTTGCATTGCTTAAGATTTGATAGAATTGTAAGAAATATTATGTTGCATTGGGTGAAGTTTGTTATGAAAATAACAGTTGGTGAATTGTAATATAGATGTGTTTTGGCAAAACACATGCTGTAAATGACAGTTGTATATTAGTTTATATGCGAAACAATAATCATTAGTTATATGGTTTTTTACCATACAACATGATGTTTACTAATAAAACATAGACAGTGTGATACCTACCTACTATATATGTCCCCTATATGATGTTAGCCTATTTAAGGCCAACAATATAATTATAACACCCATTGGAGATAGCTATTGTACCAAGTGTGGTATTTTCTTAAGTATGTTATGTTTTTATGTTATCTACTACATATTCTCTTTGTTATTTTAGTCTGATGATTGTATATGATTCTTCTTGCAAAGAGAGAACCATGAGTTCAATTATATCACTTTTCCTTTTTTGTTTTGTAGGGTTAAGATCTCTTTGCTTCGTTTTGTAAGATTCACTTGTAAGAAAGTTACAACTTTTTTTTTTCCTTTTGATTAATTGCTTCTGGTTTGAGAATTTGTAAAAGTAAAACCAATCGATTCAATTATAAATCCATTTGAAATGGAGAGAGCATATATATGATCGCACTCTTACACTAACATATATTAAAAATTATTTAATATGCTTACCAAAACCGTGACACATTGAAAACAAAAATGGTGAAGAGCTTCTTCTTCCTTTGGCACAAAATTGGTTTTTTGTTGATCTGATAAATTAGTCTTATATTAATCTCTACCAAAAATCTCTTAAGCTCTTTTGCTCTCTTCCTTTGATAACTCAACACATCTCTGCGAAAAGCAATACACACAAAGTCATATGGATTTTTCTAAGCCAAGCTTGCTCTTCTTTGCAGTTTTGGAAAGCGTACTAAAACTCAAAAGCCTCCGACTGACTCAAGAGGTTTTTATGTTAGTTTTTTTTTTGTTTTCCCTTTTTGGCAACAATTTTTTGTATTAATATCACGATGGGAGAGAGACCGAGACAAAATAAAGATAAAAAATTAGGGTTAAAAACAAAAAAATCCAAGTGGGTCGCCGCCAATGGATAGAGGAGAAGAGGCGGAAGATAGGGAAATAAATATACAATCTAAAGAAGATGAGACCATCTTTATCCGAGAACTGACTTAGTAACGATGAGAGTTACTCTAATTAATATATTTTAATTATTTTTTTAAAATATTATTATATATTTAAATAATAAATTAATAAAAATAAAACTGACCAATCACAAACTTACATATGTGAGAGTAACCATTACTTCCGGTACCAGCCAAAGAAACGTTTCTTCCTTTTTGATCTACTTTATTATTATTTTTTAATTTTTAATCAAGAGTAACTCAAAGAGTAACAATGAGTATTCATGCTCTGAGAGCTTTCATACGTAATACGTTTCTCGACATGATTCCTATTGATCTGATCCATGAGATACTCTTGAGACTGCCTGGTCCCTGCTAGATCTGCTGCGAGGTTTCGTTGCGTCTCAAAGATATGTTCATCCATTTCGACATTTCGTCCAGATTTCATCAGCTTGTTCACGAGCCATTTCGTCCAGATTTCATTAGCTTGTTCACGAGTCGTTCTTTCTTCCACACGGTTGTGTCTTTTAGTTTGCGTGAAAAAAAAATAAGGACAAGAGTCTCTTCAGCTCAATGCCCCAACATGAGCATCCGGACAGAACTAATCCGCATATGGAAAGTTATGAGATAAATGCTCCCAGATTTTATTTTTACAAAAGGTCCGAATCATTGATTAACTTACCACGAGACAAAAGGTCCATATTAGCTTTTTAGGATATGATCCAGTCGAGGACAAGTATAAAGTCTTGGGCATATCAGTCTATGGATACCGAGATCCTCTTGTTTTTACATTGGGACCTCAAGAATCATGGAGAGTGCCCCAAAATAGCCTTAACCATGTCTTTAGAAGCACCACGAGAACAAAAGGTATATGCATCAACGGGCATTTGTATTATGAAGCGAGCATACGTTTTATAGTTGATGCTACTTTTAAAATGGAAGAAATCGTTATGAGTTTGGATGTGGTACGAAAAGTTAAACACAATACAAAAACCAGCTGATGATAAAATTAGCAATCTTTTGATCAACTACAAAGGAAAATTAGCATGGGTCTGTTTGAGCTGTAGTTTTAGACTCAAAGAAAACACAAGTTTGCACTGAATGATCTGCTTTATTAAGAGACGTCCAATGCCTTTTATAGCTAAGACAAGTACTGAAGCAAAATAACTGAAACAAAACGTGAAAACAGGACACGACTTCAACTAAGCTAGAAAACCGCAAACAGAAACAGACCAATTCAAACTAGTGAGACCAAGTCTCTTATTTCTAGACTCGTGCAAACAAGACTCAATAAGACTTCAAATAAACTCAACAATCCCTCCCTTGAACTGAACCTTCTCAAGTGATCAGTAAACAATGCTCATTCCAAACGCTCCTCGGATCCACTGAAAAGTCGCCAACTTCAAAGGCTTTGTCATGATATCAGCTAGCTGCTCCTTCGTATCACAATGAACAAGCTTGATGACTCCCTCTTTGGTTAATTCCCTGATAAATTGATAACAAACCCTGATATGCTTGGCTCTTCCGTGCATGACTGCATTCTTTGACAACTTAATGGTGGAGGTATTATCACATAGCAACACCATTTCACCATCCTGCTCGAAACCAATCTCCTTAAGTATTCTTTCCATCCAAACAGCTTGACAAGCACAGTTTGCTGCTGCAACATACTCTGCTTCAGTGGAAGACATAGTCACAATATGTTGCTTTCGAGAAGACCAGGCAACCGTTCCTCCACTCATCAAAAATATGTAACCTGAAGTGTTTCTGCTATCCTCTGCATCTCCCGCATAATCATTGTCAGTGTACCCAATAAATCCTGTGAATCCTTTCCTTCAGTACCAAATCTCGTACTCCAATGTACCAATCAGATAACGCATGATTCTCTTCACAACAGCAAGATGAAGTTGAGTAGGACTTGCCATGAATCGACTGATGAGACTCACTACGTACATCAGATCAGGCCTTGTTGCAGTTAAATACATCAAGCTTCCCACCATCTGCTTGTACAAAGTCGAATCAACACCTTTTCCGCCTAAGTCACGACCAATCTTCTGACCAGGAACTATTGGAATGCTAACCGGATTATAGTTCTGCATCCCAAACCTCTCGGTCACTTCTGCAGCATATTTCCTTTGACAGATGAAGATACCATCATCCTTCTGTATCACTTCAATGCCCAGAAAATATCTCATCTTCCCCAAATCGATCATATCAAACTCTTTCTTCATCGATTGCTTGAACTCAACTAGCAGTTCTTCATCATAACCAGTAAACAGAAAATTCATCAACATAAATGCTAACAATAAGAATTTTACCTTTCTTGCGTTTAGCAAACAGGGTCTGTTCACTAGAGCTGCTCTCGAAACCTTCCTTGATAAAATGTGCTTCAATACGACTGGACCAAGCTCTTGGTGCTTGTTTCAGCCCGTAAAGAGCTTTGTGCAGCTTGTAGACCATCTGCTCCTTCCCGATTACTTCGTATCCTTGAGGCTGCTGCACAAAAACATCTTCATGTAGTTCACCATGTAAGAAATCCGAGTTTACATCCAACTGATATATTCCCCAACCTTGTTGTGCTGCCAAAGCGATGATCATCCTCACTGTGTCCATTCTTGCCACTGGTGCAAACACTTCCGTGTAATCAATACCATACTCTTGGGCATAGCCTTTCACCACAAGACGAGCTTTGAACTTGTCGACCTCCCCTAGCTCATTTAGTTTGGTCTTGTAGATCCACTTCACACTGATGGCTTTGGCTCCGTCTGGAAGGAGCACCAAAGACCAAGTGTGATTTCTCTCGATCGAGCCTATTTCAGCATCCATCGCTTCTTTCCATCTTACATGTTGAACAGCTTCCTGAAAGGTTGTAGGATCTGAAATAACCAAATAAGCCAGAGTTTCAGACTCTACTCTTGCCATGTTTGCCTCATCTTCTGTATCTGAGAGCTCTTCCCCCGAGGTGTAATCAACAGTCCAAGATGGTGTTCTTCTTGTTCTTCCCACTGTTGATGTTGTGGCTTCTGGTTGAGAAGGATTTGGAACCTCATTATGAACCTCATTCTGATCTCCTTCTGCTTCTTCCGATTCTACCTCTTCCTCTTCGTTTTCATTTTCATCGCACTCATACTCTTCTTCCCACTCAAGCTCCATGTTCTGTTCGGAAGAGTAGCTGACATCCCAATCCCACTTCTTTTCTTCCTCAAAGATCACATCCCTGCTGATGTGAGCTTTCTTTTCTACTGGATCAAACAGCTTCCAAGCTTTTGATTCGCTGATGTAGCCTACCATGACGCATTTCACACTCTTATCATCAAGCTTGGTCCTTTTGACATCCAAGATATGAACATGCCCGATACAACCAAAGATCCTGAAGTGCTCAACAGACGGCTTGTTTCCACTCCATGCTTCTTCCGGTGTCATGTCTTTCACGATCGTTGTGGGAGATCGATTCAGAACATGATTTGCCCATTGGACAGCATCTAGCCAGAAGCTCTTTGGTACCTCCTTCTCTGACATAATAGCTCTCACCATATTCATAATGGTTTGGTTTTTGCGCTCAGCAATACCGTTTTGCTGTGGAGTGTAAGCAGTCGTCAACTGTCTCTTGATTCCATGCTCCTTGCAATACTCATTTAACTCCGCAGAGTTGTACTAACCTTCTCTATCTGTTCTCAAACACTTAATAAAACAACCAGATTGCTTCTCCACAAATGCCTTAAACAGCTTGAATTGATGAAAAGCCTCAGATTTCTCTCGCACAAAGTATATCCAAGTTTTGCGTGAAAAATCATCAATGAAGCTTATTAAGTACCTCTTCAGTGTGTTAGATGGTGGAGTGATCGGACCACACAGATCAGAGTGAATGAGTTGTAGCTTCTCGGTTGATCTCCATTTGCTCTGTTTTGGAAAGGTGACTCGATGCTGTTTTCCTTTAACACACGCTTCACAAGTGACCTTCACATGCCCAATGCTTGGTAACCCAATGACCATCTCCTTATTGTTTAACGTGAGGATCCCCTTGTAGCTGAGATGTCCGTAACGATGATGCCACAGCTCTGCTTTGTTAGAAGCATCAACTTGAAGCCACCGTTCTTCGGTTGATGTACCACTTTCATCACCAAGCAACACAAACATCCGATTTGTGCTCATGACTGATTCTGCAATTTTTCCTCTTGTGGGGTGAAATATGCTGCAAGTCTTCTTATCTCCTCCTTTGAACAGCACATCTAGCCCCTTTTCTTGCAACTGGCCAACACTTAGCATATTGTTTTTCAGCTCAAGAACATAGTAAACATAATTCAACACATAGCTTATCCCCTTAAGAATGATTTTTATTGCACCCTTCCCACTAACCTGCAGTTTGTGGTTGTCTCCGAGCTTGACATTGTGAGAGAAAACAGTGTCCAAACTGGAGAACATGGCTCGATCTCCACACATGTGGTTTGAACACCCCGAGTTAACAAACCAGACATCGCCTCTTTGTTTTTCTTGAAGCTCCACATATGCCATCAACATGACTACCTCATCTTCTTCCAGTTATGCAAAATGAGCTGCATAACCTCCATTTGGACACTCATACTGAAAATGTCAGCATTCGATCACTGCCTTGTTAAACGAACGCCCTCTGCCCCTACCACATCCTCTGTACGAACCACCACCTCTTCCTCGTACATTGACGTTGAGTGCTTGATCTTCCTCTTCATAAGCACTCTTCTTAAACTTCTTTTCATGCACAGATAAAGAACTCTGCAGTTCATCAATGGTCAGCTTCCTTGTGTCTTTGGATTCTTCAATTGACACCACCACATATGTGAATTTGTCGGTCAGAGTACGAAGAATCTTCTCAACGATCTTCGAGTCGGACATCTCTTCACCATTGCTCCTCATCTTGTTTGAGACCGCCATGAACCTTCCAAAGTAGTCGTTAATTCTCTCATTCGACTTCATAGCTAGCACCTCAAACTCTCTCCTTAACGTTTGGAGCAGAGATCTTTTCACTCTTTCATTGCCTCCAAACTTCCTCTTCATCGAATCCCAAACGATCTTAGATATTTTCGATCCAAGATCTGCTCAAACACCACTCGATCTAAGGCCTGAAACAAATAATGTTTCACCTGATGATCTTTCATCTTGAGATCGTCGAGTTGTTTCTGCTGTGCTGCAGTCACCTCGACTCCCTCCTCTGCTTCACTATTACCCTCTTCTACGAGACTCCATAACCCCTTTGCTCACAGGAGATTCTCTATCAATTCACTCCAGTGGTCGTAATGACCATCAAAGTGAGGAATTTTGGTGAGTGTCTTATCCTCACTCATCTCTCTCTCTCTCTCTCTCTCTCTCTTTCGATCACTTGATTTGTGTTTTGCTCTGGTACCAAATGTAGTTTTAGACTCAAAGAAAACACAAGTTTGCACTGAATGATCTGCTTTATTAAGAGACGTCCAATGCCTTTTATAATACTAGTACTGAAGCAAAATAACTGAAACAGAACGTGAAAACAGGACACGACTTCAACTAAGCTAGAAAACCGCAAACAAAAACAGGCCAATTCAAACTAGTGAGACCAAGTCTCTTATTTCTAGACTCGTGCAAACAAGACTCAATAAGACTTCAAATAAACTCAACACGAGCTCCTCTTGTATAAGATTTTGGGTTTTGGAGGATAAGGAGAAACAAGAATGGTCGCCTAGAAATTTTCGTCTGCCTTTTCCATTTATTTTTCGACGTGAAGTTTCTTTGCGGCTAAGAGGTATCACTCATGATACTTGCCAGTTCATCTTCATCAACCATACGAAGGAGCAATCCAAGAAATCATTCGGTCTACTCGCCTAGGAGATGGTCTGAGGCTTCCCATCACTCTGTCCGCACCTCCAACTCCCTTAGCAAGGTCCTTAATAAATATAACTCTGTCCCGACACTATGTCATTCTTTCATGCTTTTTAATATGATACAACTAGGTAATACTTCGTGCTACAGCACGAGATGACACATGTTGTGATTAATTTATATATATTTTGAATGCATAAAATGTTTTGGTTTATGTGTTTTTTATAATTTCAAAATTTTAAATAGTGTTGTGTAGTATATTTAGTTTACTTACATGGTAAATGTTAAAACATATTTAGATAAGTATGTTGTTTAGACATCGTTAATCCTTTGCACGGTAACAGATATACAATGATTGTTGTGTCGCTTTTAAGCGATAGCAGTATGTTTAAAGGTGTTAAATTCAAATATCAGAATTTAATTTGGTTTTAGTTTGGACTATTTCACGTATATAACCTACACATAACTATTTTAGAATGGCAAAGACATCTTGTTCCATCCTGTCTTGTCCTGTCCGTTCTGTTTCATCTCGTCCCTACCCATAATTTTTTTATGTCCCATAACTGTTCTCTTTTAAATAATTAAATATTAGACAATTTTTATCTTCCAAAAATTTTGGATAAAAACATAACTAAATTTTTTGCTTTTCTTACATTTTTTGACAAATAATTTATTTGCTACTACAATATAAGATTTGTTCACAGTAAATAATTTGAAAAGCTAATTATTAATATTCAGTTTTGCATAAATATATAGTAATACAATATAGTCAACCAATTGTAATTTTTGAATTTTAGAGTTTTAAATACTTATTTTAGGGTAATTACTATTTATAAATATAAATACAAATTGAAATATCTTTGCTTCTTTTTTGTTTTTTAAAAATGATTTTTTAATAATTTTTCTTAAACAACAAATGTAATCCATGAAATAGTTTATTTTCATAAGTATATATTATTTTTATTTATGATTACAAAATATATTAGTTACATAAGATATTTTAGAAGATATTTCTTGCATATGTTGTGTTTTAGAGAGTATTTACAAATAAGTTGATTTTAAATTATTTTTTTTTCAACCATTAGGCCACAACAGGCCGACCCATTAGTCAAATCCTTACATTCGTAGGGAGCCGTACTCGATCTCTGGTGTGATGGTGCCTTGTACATTAAAGATTTACCATTATATTGGACACTGCACTAAGGTCACTTCACGATTTTAGATATATTTTATCTATCCATTAAAATAAATTTGAATTGATTTTTATTAATTTCACATATCTTATATATTAATTAACTTTATATTATTAAGGCTTTAATGAATACTATTTTAAATTACCTTTTTAAAGTAATTTAGTTTTTATTTTAAATTATTTTTCAAAATTAAACTGGATTTCTTTACTTGTTCCTAAAACTGTGAGAAAAATATGCACAACTATTAACTGTAATTTTTTTTTTTTCTTGTTTTTTATAAAGAATCAGAAATTTAGATTTGATTTATTATGTATTTTAACATTTTTCTTATTTAATTTTGATGTATATGTTTTCCTTAATTAAATATTCTAACCGATTAAGATTTAGGTAAGATTATGGTTAATTTAATACTTAATAAATATATTTAAAGAGATAACTATCTCTACTATCATTATAAATTAATGATATACTAACTAGGATTTAACCCGCGGTACACCATATGATAATATTTTAAATTATAATTTTAAAATTTATATTGTATTTATTTGTTATTTTATTATTGTTATATTAATTTTAAAAATATAAAGTTTTACAGGTATTTGATATAAGTATTCAAAGTATAGAATTTTTGTAGTGTTTTCAAGGTTTTAACCCGTGTGGCATATGTATAGTCTATTAATACATTTATCTCTTGGTACACATCTAAAAGTGTTTAAAAAAACAATTTCACTTAGACCATTTCCACTGGTAGTTACTCTCATGATTCTCTTGCAATTGGGCCCCAAAATGTGAATTTTAAAACTATAGTTCGGTCCATTTAGCTGAGTATCGATTCTTTGGGAAGCATTTGGAGAAACCCATGAGAAACGATAGTGGCTTAATGGGATTAGATGATACATAAATATAAAAGCTAATTTTTTGTTTTCCCCATTTTCTTCTTACTTTGTTCCCGACAATCTCTCTCTCTTCTCTGTCAAGACAAACGCCGACTCAAAGGCGATTACTTTGGAAACCAAATAATCAGTGGATTCACCTTAAACCATCAGATTTTTCCAGCTAAAACTGGAGGGTTTTTGGTTGAGGAAGGCGATGGCCACTCGAATCGGCTTAAACCGGCAGATTTGACGCTTCGGTGATGATCTCCTTCTGCGACAACGACAGTGGCTTAGTCTTCTGATGGTGTAAAGCAAACGGCGAGACCCACTGGGAGACAAATCAAACAGAGAAGGTTTGTCTTCTCATCTCGTACTTATTGCATGTTGTTAATGTTAGGGTTTGGATTAATTTCAATTTGATTGTGAGAGTGGTTAATGTTTGATGTTCAATTGGTTTTGATTTTTGGTTGGAGGGCTTAGGTTTCACGTAAATTGAAGCAACTTGGTCTACGTCTTCCTCGTGGTAAGAAGTCTGAAGCTGGTATGAAGCTGAAAGACGACCATGATGAATCTTCAGCAGATGAATCCGACAATGAAACATTAATAGCCTTCAAGAATAGGTAACTAAATGTTAAAACAAGATCTGCCAATGACGCCCCTCAATATCAAACTTGCTTTCTTGAACGATGTGAATTGATATGCTCGAGTGTTGTCTTCTTCTGCAGGAAAAGCACAAAAAATCAGAAGAACAAGCACCACACAAGATCAAGCGATGAGATCACTTTAGGTGGTTCTGAAGACAACACAGAAAGGTAAAACTCTCCACTCATTTTGTCTTTGCATCGGGTTTATAAACAAGATTAACTCAGAATTAAAATGAACTTCTGAGCTTGGTCTCACAAGTAAGTCTTATAAATACCACACTTTTTCAAACTATGAATGAAACTAGTCCGCATGTGCCTACCACTGATGAAGAAGAGAACAACGATCAAGACTTCATCACCCGGGAAAGTAGAGAATCTAAAATAGATGTTCACATCAGCGACACTGCTCCTTCCACACCATCTCTAGAAGATCCAAATCTTTCATCAGATCATGAACTGGAGGATGATGAGTTAGCAGATTCCGGTGATGACTCTGCAGCTGGTGGTGCCACCCGCACTCAAAGCCCGCTTAGTCGAAGGAAAATGAAGATGGTACTTGATGAGGATGACTGATGAAAACAAGGCTCCCATCTTATTTTGTTTCAGGTAAGATCCGTAGGGAAAACAAATCCATATGAAATAAACCTTTACTGTTAAGTAATGTATAGAAAAATAGAAAAGAACATACCAGCCACTGTAATTTTTTGAGGAAATTTTGGTTTTTACTATTGTTCTAGTGTCTTGTTCAATTAGTTCAGATTTGTTAATGTTCAATTGGTTTTGATTTCGGCTAACTCTTAGATAGATTCTCTTGGCTAATCTTGGTATTGTAGATTTTAAGTTGAGAATCTTTGATATGTTGTTGCTGATTTAGGTGTTGTGATGTTTTGTTGTTCATCAGAGTTAACTCGTAGGAACTCTTTTGATGGAGAAGACAAAGAGAACGAGACCAACGCTGTTAAGATTTCCCTTATGTCAGGTTTTGCATCATCCCCTTGGTTATGATTGATCTTATGCTTTTTATATTTTGTTTCTCTCTTTCAGAAAAGCTTGAAGGAATGATATTACGATGAGTTCTTTTTTTTACTCTCTCAACAACTAAAACAAATTGTGGAAGCTTCAGGAATTACTGAAAAGTATATCTCCTTTGTACTAAACACTCTTTACCTTTAAACAAACCTTGACCTCAATATAAACCTTCTATGTTAAACACTAACCTACACCATTACCCTTTTCTCTACAACACAATCAATGGATTCTATAAACCCTTTTGGTTTTCAACCTTATAATTTCATGAATCTTTTGAATTCTCAAAAAAACTCAAACATTTCGGATAATTCTGCACAAACCTCTCAGCCTGTCCAATTTAGCGATTCATTCTCTTCTCAGCCTATCCAATTTAGCGATCCATTCTCTTCTCAGCCTATTCAATTTAGCTCTCCATTCTCATCTCAACCTATTAATCTTAGCACTCAATCAGGATCTGAAGACTGTATTGAAGTTACATTGGATGACAATGAAGAAGATGGAGGCAGAGGAAGTAGGAAGAGGTGGAGTGCATATGAGGATATCAACCTCATAAGCGCCTGGTTAAACACAACCAAGGATCCAGTTGTGAGTAACTTCAGCAGTGGGAAAGTTAGATCGTATCATAGCAATGAAGGATCAAGAACAAGCAGCTAAGGAGAGACACACCAAGATGAGATTGCTAGATAGCCTGATTAACAAGGATGAACTAACACCCGCTGAAGTTATACTTAGGGACAAATTGGTTGATCAAATGTTGACAAACATCTAGGTTAAATTCTCTTCGCTTGTCTTGTTTTAACTCTTCCGTGTTTAATTATTGATGATGTGTTGTGTTTTAACTCTTGTTCTTGATCCTTGTTGTGTGATATATGCTGTGTTGTGTTTTAACTCTTTCGTGTTTAATTATTGATGTTGTGTTGTATTTTAACTCTTGTTCTTGATCCTTGTTGTGTGATATATGTTGTGTTGTGTTTTAACTCTTTCGTGTTTAATTATTGATGTTGTGTTGTGTTTTAACTCTTGTTCTTGATCCTTGTTGTGTGATATATGATGTGTTGTGTTTTAACTCTTTCGTGTTTAATTATTGATGTTGTGAAGTGATATTTAACTCCTTTGTGTTTAACTGTTGTTGTCTTTTGTTCCAGGTTTTTGCGGAGACATGAAGATACTTCGATGTCACGTGAAGGGAAACAGACAATCCGTGAATGTTCTTGTCTATTAGTGTCTTTTAGTATGGCTTTTAGTAGTAGAATCCCGTGAATGTTGCTTCTCTTTTGGATATGTGTTATGGTGTTTAGTCCACCTTTTGTAAGGTTTGTAAGACTTTTAAACCCGTGAATGGGTGTTAATTTGGTCGAACGCTTGTATCTCAACCCGTGAATAGGTTTTGTTTTTGTTTGGTTTTGTGTCTAACTCTAAGTCTATATATTGAAGATAACTTCTACTTCATTGTTCTCCATTGTCCGATAACTTCTACTTCATTGTTCTCCTTTCTCTTCACTTCATTGCTTCTTCTTTAATATTCAAAAGCAAAAAAAAAAAAAAAACCAGCTCCAAAACATTACCGATTCCAAAACAAAAACAAAAACAAATTTACTTCTACCCTTACTTCAAATACAATTTCATTACTTTATAAACCAAACTTCCCATAAGACACACAACAATCTCAAAGTGTCAAAAATGTCTAATTGGAGTTCTGATCCAGAAGTTGATGAAATGGTAGAGGAGGAGGTTGATAGTAGAATGGAGGAGATTCAATACCACTATATCACCCGGAAGTACCAGCAGCTCCAATATTCCATAGAGTGCACATCAATAGAGACCACGAAGAAGGCCACAGCCAGTTGTGGAATGATTATTTTAGTGAGAATCCGACATACAGCCATGCTATGTTCCGCCGTCGCTTTAGAATGAACAAACCATTGTTCATTCGTATTGTGAATACTATTGAAAATGGAGTCCCATACTTTAGACAAAGAAGAGATGCTACTGGAAAGCTCGGTCTTTCTGCACTTCAGAAATGCACGGCATCTATCCGTCTGTTGGCATACGGATGTTCAGCATATGCGTTGGATGAATATTTACGACTGGCTGAAACAACCGCCCACAAATGCCTTGAAAAATTTGTAGACGAGTATCTCAGACGACCGACAGCGGAAGACCTCGCGGTTTCCCCGGGGAGCATAGATTGTATGCATTGGGAGTGGAAAAATTGTCCAACTGCATGGAAAGGACAATATTCACGTGGGTCTGGAAAACCGCAATCGTACTAGAAGTTGTGGCATCTCAAGATTTATGGATTGACACGCATTTTTCGGACCACCAGATACGTTAAATGGTATCAATGTTTTGGACCGCTCACCGGTGTTTGATGATATCCTAGAAGGTCGAGCTCCGAGAGTTACATACATTGTCAATAGACGGCAATACAAATTGGCTTACTACCTCACTGACGGTATATATCCCAAATGGGCAACTTTCATCCAATCCATTACACTTTCATGTGGCCGAAGAGCAAAACTTTTTGCTCAATATCAAGAATCATGCCGGAAAGATGTAGAGCGTGCATTTGGAGTCTTGCAAGCTCCAAGCTCGATTTGCAATCGTGAAGAATCCCGCACTTTTTTGGGATAAAAGAAAAATAGGGAAAATAATGAGAGCATGTATCATATTGCATAACATGATAGTCGAAGACGAACGACATGACTACAATTTCTACGAACCATCAGAGTTCTTTCACGGAGAAGGAAGCAGAACTTCTCATGTCGATTTAGCATATTCTACAGATATGGCAACAAATCTAAATAACATGATGGGCAATCGAAATGACGTTCAAGATACAGAAATGCATGATCGTTTGAAAAAAGACTTGATTGAGCATATCTGGCAAAAATTTGGTACAATCCAACAATAAATCTTATTCCGAATTTTGTAAAATATGTTTAATATTTTTAATTTTATATCTTATGTTTAATATTATGAATTTTGTAAAATATGTTTAATATTCCGAATTCTGTAAAATTTTATTGTTTTCTGTTTAATGTAATATAAGTAATATAAATATTTTTTTATACATGATAGATTAGTAAAATTTGATAATTAATTAACAAAAATTAAAAAAAAAATATTTAAATGAAGAGTAACCTTCATTGGGTTACTCTAGTGGGGGGATGATTTTGGTTAAGTTCTAAGTGGGTTACTTTACTTATTTTAGTATTAATTATATAATTAATTAATCATTGAGTAACCCTCTCAAGTTAATGGAGTAATGATGCTCTTAACTCCCTATATGAGATTAATGCTAACCCGTCTCAGTAAAATTAAAATAAGTTTTTGCGTAAAAAAATAATCAAAAAAAGTTTTTATCAAGTTTAATTATGTTAATTGTTTTACCAAATTAGCATATTTTTATAGTTTATAATTTTTCCATGTCAATATATATAGTTTATGATAATTAATAGAATTTTAATTTTTTGGTAATTCCTCAAAAAATAAATTATAAACCAAATTATATGAGGGTTTTTCAAAATATTTAATGTGACATTTTATAATTTAATTTTCGGTTTAGGAAATTTATTAATGTTAATATAATTATAAATATTGTAAACTTTTTTGTTATGGAAAATCTGTTGTATATCATTTAAATTTGAGAGATTCTAGCATCCATAAAAATAGTTTTGGAGATTTAATGGGTTAAAACTTTAATGGGTAGAGTTGTTTTTGGAAAAATCGGAATGTATAGATGTTGTTAAGATTTTATGGTAATAAATGTAACAAACGTTGGTCAATTTAAGAAATTTTAGTATTTGAGTTTTTCTGCAATGTTATTTATGGAATTGTTTAAGGGGTTAATGTTGTAAAAAACAAATTAAATAAGTAAAACTTAAAAGGCATAAACCATAATGTACTTCAAAAATGTTAATATAGATGTATGTATAATTATTGATTACTAACCTTTTTATTTAAAAACTACCAAAACAAAATCATGGTTTAAAAATTGGTTCATGAGTATTTCTGCTTTAATAGTATAGATACAACAATAAATACATTGTTAGCAATTAAATCATTGATTAAAAGAAAAATACATGCCAAAACCTAATTAACTAATGTGATACACATAGATATACTTATAATTAATAATTTAACAAAATTTAAATAGTAAAGAAAAATAAATGGAAATTTCAAAATAAAACTGGAATAAAATTTCCCTCAAAATTAAATAAAAGTTATCACAATTAATAACTAATTTTAAATGTGTTACAATTTATAAAATAAGCAAAAACAAAATTTTGATAACATTCTTATCTATATGTAGTAAAAAATAATTCTTTAAAAACTCTTTTCTTCTTGGGGCATTTGCAAATTTTGTGTGTTTTACTTACGAATTTAATACAATTGATATTTTGTCTCCAATAAACTTTTTTGTTTAATAAATTACTAGATTATGACTGTGCTAGTGGGTCGCCGAAGGATATTTAGAGGAGAAAAAAGCGGAGGATAGAGAGAAATAAGTATACAATCTAAAGTGTATGAGAGTTTTCTTAAGGTTCTCGACATGATTCCTATTGATCTGATCCATGATATACTCTTGAGGCTGCCTGCTAGCTATATCTGCTGCGAGGTTCCGTTGTGTCTCGAAGCTATGGTTATCCATCACCAGTTCACCACTCGTCCAGATTTCATCAGCTCTTTCACGAGTCGGCACTTTTCAACACGGTTGTGTCTTTTAGTCTGCGTGGAAATAGGTGAAAAGCGTCTCTTCAACTCAATTCCCCAACTTGAGCATCCGGATAAAGAATAAGTAGGCACACTGATTATTAGTGGATATAAGATTTTGGGTTTTGGAGGATAAAGAATAAAGAGAAACAAGAATGGTCGCAAAGAAATGTTCCTCTGTCTTTGCCAAGTATTCATCTACGTCGCCCGAGTTGGTGGGGATATTCTTTGTGGCTGCTGAGAGGCGTCACTCATGATGGTTGTGAGTTTATTTATACTAATCACACATTGTCTGAAGCAATTTATGTTTTGTACTATGATCCAGAGAGAAATAGTACAAGGATCACATATCGAGAAGAAGAGACGGTCTTCAGATGTAATTACACTGAAAAAGAATATATCCACTATTATCCAAATCATAGTGAGAGTCTCATGTCTTTGAAGTTTGAACTTTGAAGGACGTCCTAGCTTATTAAAGGTTTGAATGGTAGACAATTTAAATGCATGGGCTTAGATTAAAGCCGTATTATGTATTTCCAATCAAGTAAAATTTCTCCAACAGATTCAAAATAATTATTCTTTCATGCTTCGTTAGTTAGTTTTGTGATCATGCTGCTTTAATTAATTTCACTGGTTTTTTTCTAGTATTTTGAAAATCACAAGTTCAATAATATTGAATTTCATTAGTCTTTCTAATATCCATGATTGAATAACACATCATCTGCTATTTTTACGTAAATTACCTAAAAGGTTTGAGATGTTTTGTCAAATGCGATACCTTATCATTATGCAAACTTTCTCTCAAAAACACCAAGAATCTTGCTACTTTTGGTTAATTGCGTCTGGTTTGAGCTTTTGTATATAATCCAATTATGTTATGCATATTTTGGTTCAATTTTCAATTCGTTTGAAATGGAAAAAGTATATATAATCGCACACTTAACACTAACATTAACAGTCGTTATATGAATCAACAAAACCAGTAACACAGTGAAACAAAAATGATGAAGAGCTTCTTCCTTTGGCACTAACTTGGGGTTTTGGTAGTCTGCTTGAAATTATGTAACACAAAATTCTAAACAATGTTTCAGAAATTTTTCACATTCCATCTGACATATTAGTCGATATCCATCTCCCCCAGAATCTGCTTAAGCTCCTTTGCTCTCTTCCTTGCTAACTCCACACAGCTCTACGGGAAGCAAAACCCATAAGGCGGTGTAAATCAAGTGGTGGATTAATATAAGAGAAAGTTGAACAAACTCTCACCTTGACGGCTGATGAGTAGGCAAGAACGGTTCCTCCTGATTTGTAGAGAGAAACCATTTGATCCGAGGAATCTAAAACAACAGTCACTAGAGTGTTCATGATCGACTCTTCTTCAGTTGTTGGATCTGCTAAGATGTACTTCTTGTGGAGTATGCAAGTTAAAGAGAAAGGGATGTTCTTAAGTGTAAGTTTTCTCTTCTCCTTGTTCACTGCTTTTTTCTCGATGATCGAAGCATTGTCTTCATCTTTTCCTCCACTGATGGCAACTATTCTTCCATTGTCATTCAGAGCAACAACTGGGATCTCCACTGCCAATATAAAGGATCTCTTATGCATCAGAGGAAGAATATATTAATTTGAATATATAAACTGGTATTGTGCAGGGAAGAATTGAAGGGTTTAGTCTTAAGGAGTTGTACAAGAGCTGTGAAGCAAACTAAAGAACAAGGACAAAGAAGGAACTTACAATTCGAAAAAGCTGCAACAGCAGAAAGCAAAGCAGCGTCGAAAAGGGCACCATCAGCATTAAGGCAATATATGTCCTATGAGAAAGTTTAGAGAGCAACAACGTTCATAAATATACTAAAAGACCTCACTAATTCAATAACTTTCAAAGAGATACTTCCCTAGAATCAGTAGCTAGAGATACATATGCACTCACCAGATAACCCATCCAAGCAGCTTTCCCACTAACTAGGCACAGTTCTTTAAGATCAATCATTCCAGAACTGTAACAAAGGGACACATTTAGAAAGGAACACCGTTGTATTTGACGCTCAACGAGAATGAGTAGAAGAAAGATCAAAATCGAAACACACCTTAGAATAGTATCAGACAAACGCTTTGAAATAACGGGGGCAGCGTCAGCTGGTCTTCCAGGACGAACAGTGGGAGAACAAATAGGAGGCATGTGGAACTCAAGAGCTAACAAAAGGAATAAGTCAGTCACAAAAAAAATGAAACACAAAATCACATAGAACAAAAGACAAAGGGGGTATAATAAAGTCGAGGGCAATAAAGAACCTATGCATCCTTCATCTGGTGAGTCTGTAGAAGGAGTCATAACTTCCATTCTGATTGCAGCAAGCATAGTCTACAAACAAGAAAAAGCATAAACTTTGTAACATTGCTGACTATACGAATCTAACCAAAACGTCGTTAAGGCGGTGGGGCTTACAGTGGAACCAATCTTGGCAAGAGCAGACCCATCAGCGGTTGAAACAAGTCCTATACACACAAAGAAAATACAATCAAGATGACAGACATGTTTCAAAGAACTTAACTTTGATCAAAGTTAAGTTATATATATATATTTTACCAGGGTTAACAATGGTGTCTCTGGCTTTCCCAAGTGGTCTAGCATCAGGTCGAAGAGATTCAGAGAGATGACGCTCAAAGAAACGAAGAGGAAAGATTCGTCTGAACGCATCAACTTCCATCTCTGTCGACAAGTCTTGTGATGAATCTGGTAACCCCATGTTTATGTTTATGTCTCTCTGCTTCATGTCACAAAAATAAGAGAATCATCAAAAGTCAAAACCAATAAAGCTAAAGTATACAGAAGAAGACAGACACAACTTCTATCTTATAGTGACAGTCTCATCGTCCTTGGAAGGCAAAAAGAAAGTTTTTTTTAGTTCCATTGACGCAAAAATCCCAAATACACTGAAACTGATACGCAAAAATTTGAGAATGTGCATCATCAACAAAGTGTCAAGGAATTACAAAAGCTTACCTAAACAAAAGAAAGAACTGGAATTGATACACAAGAAAAACAGGGCAAGAGAGTGTATGAAGAGTAAAGAGCTCGCGGAGGCCGTAAGTAATGGGGAATTCGACGGAGACGGTGACGGTGACGACGGCTAGGTTTTTTTGAGATTTTTTCACTAAACTAACTACTTCTATCATCCTAAATGGGCCAAACAAAGCCCAATAAACAATGTGATATAAAGACAAATTTTTGTTTTTTTTGTTTTCCCCGCAAACGAATCGTTGTTTGTTGTTATTTCGAAATGTTGATAAATGTTTCAAGTTTTGATTACAGCATAATTCTCAAATTATGTTGATTACAGTATTATTTTATTTTTTTTCCAATTTTTGTTTCAAATATTTATTATCGTAACATGAAAACATTTTTTGTCCTAGCTCACTCCAAATCGTTGGTTGTTCTTCAAAGATGGAAAAGAATTGGAGAGGTCGCGACATGTTTGACATCGTTGACGTTTCATCGGCCTTTTCCAAATGACATTTAGGCCTTGATTTGCCGAGCTTGACTTGATCAGTTGCATTCCATCGTTAACAAAGGCGTAAACTCTACTACCATTCTCCAAAGCTTGAATTTTAACACTTTGAAGTGTTTTCCTTTCGGGATTGAAGTAGAAAACATGAAACGGTTTATATCATCATTATATTATATGTAAGTCTCATCGAGAAAACAATTTCACCGGTGGAAATCACTCCAAGGATGAAGTGAGTGACTGTTCGGATTAAAGCCTGCCTTCTCGCCCAAAGCTAAGGATACACACTCATATTTCTCGAGATCCTCTAGAATCCACATACACAACTCAGTGGTTTTGTTGCCAACATTCTTAAATCTAATCCCACCTAATTTACCGTTATAGTTTATCAACCGACCATAATGAGAGATTCTATGCCAATAAACTTGAATTTCTCAGACCTAACATCAAAGCAAACTATCAACAACTGTTCATGATTAGACGACGTTTCATCAGTTCGGAAAGCTAATTAAGTAATACAAAACCCCATTGATGCATATCCCTTGGCACGAAGTATCATGCGTTAAGCTACATTTGATCTTCCTCCACAACATTTTTTCAGTTGTTCCTAATGTCATAATTCTAATGTCACCACCATCTGGATAAGCCAAAAACAGTACCTTTAATTGCTTTTCAACCTGGATCATACCCTAAAAAACTATACGACCTTTTGTACCTCCTCAGTTTAGGTAAGACCGCATAATGTCCCGTGAGAGGGTTACATATCGCCGCCGACACTGTATCCTTGCTTGTTTTGGAGATCCGCATACCAGAGAAATAGATCAAACCAGAGGTAACATGCACTAGGTAATTCTAGCGACTTGGCTGCAGAGAACTTCACGTGAAAATCAGCTACTAGAAAAGATGGCTTCTCATATGGATTCTGGGTTTGAGGCGTCGAGAAGAAGCTCCATTCACCATCTCGTTCGAGGACGAATAAGAGACGTGGACGAGCACGTGACCTTGTCAAGAACAGCTCGGTGAAATATGGACGGCTAAGCATGGATCCCCATTCCTTCGACACGCAACGAAACCTTGCCACCGACTTCGCAGGTAATCTTCGATAATGAGATCATTCGGGATGGAGTCTAACTTTTTCCTCCATTCATGATCTTTGTATTTGCATATCAGAGAGAGATAGGGAGATCTACCAACGATCGGTGTATGCTTAACGGAAGGAGAGAGACATGAGTAATCGCAGAGACTCCTAGCAGTTCGGACTACGGAGCCTAGGGTATTTATTTCGAATCCAAATCGAGTTTTGGGAAACTTCAGTTTGTTTCCTCTTTCAAGGAATAAACCGATCGGTAACCTTTGTTATTGGTTCTCTGTTCGATCCATGATCACACCGACTTAAGAACTATAACTGATCGGTTTGACCTAGTATACTAGACCAAATATTAAAATGAGCCGCTTTCATATTTTCTTTAAGACCAAGAAAGGGCAAGTAAAATATACCAAGAGAAACAGATTCGAATGTAATTTGTAAATTTAGTTAGACGATATTAAAAAAATAAAAAAACAGAGGAGCAATGCTACAAAACTAGGCGGTATCTCTCTTGAACCTCTCTTGAATGTGTGAGTTGATGACAAGAGAGCTACATACTTATAGTATAACAATGTGCAGGATATGCAGGGACAGGGAGTATGTAGGCTTTACAGCTTACGTTACATTACAACCAATAAAAATTAAAATAAACGAAAATTTTGAATTATTTTGCTAGATCTTAGATCCGATACCATGTAGAATTAGATATCGACCAACTTTACTTCATTAATTCAACAACTTATGTAAGAGACTCATTGTATAGGATATATACGCTCAAATCTTCCAAACTCTCTGCTCATTGGTACTCTGGTTTCTCAAGGGAAAACCCGCCTTTCTTGATATCCAAGGCATCATGAAATTGCAGAGTCCTAGACTGCGTATTTTAAACTGATGGACCGTATTGTTTATGACAACTTTTTTTTACTTTTGTTCAGTATGTAAAGCAGAGCTATGTCAATCCTCCTTTTCTCCATTATTGAGAATGGTTTATCTCTCTTCTCTGTTTTCTCGAATCAATCCTCTACTCGATACTCCTACATGATTCAGAATAATAAAGGATTGATTAATTTCACAATTGGTAACTACCAAACAAAAGATGATTTATTTTCATGCGTTTTATTTTCTTAAAACATGTTTTAATATTTATTCTATGCTAATATTATAATTTCTACCTAAAGTTAACTTTGCTCACTCCTCCTTCCTCCACATCAGCATCTACCTAATCAAATTTTTTTTCATAAAAAATAATAATTTTAATATTCATTCATTGCATATTAATTACTTATAAGTAATAATAGTAAAAAATAAATAAAAAGAATTAATTTAAATAATTCAATTTTAAAATAATATAAACAATAATTTAAGTTTTTAGAAAATAATAAAAATAATAATTATATAAAAATGAATTAAGTAAAATAAATGAAAATTTTAAAATAGTAAAAATAATACTATAAATATGTTGTAGTAATAATGCTATTTTTAGAATTATAACCAAAAATGATAATATTCCAAAATTTATAATGGGTTAATGAGTTTTAAAATGTAAGTAAGATTTTTTTGCATGGTGGAGTAAAAAAACAAGTTATGTCATTGTATTTATAAAAATCTGAACATGAAAATAAAATTCAAGTGAAACATTAGTTTCTAAGAAACATATACCATAAAGATTTATTATGGTATATCTCATAAGGTATACTATCAACTGGAGCTATAATTTTATAACATGATATAAAAACATATATAACAAATATAACATATATAACATATATATATATATATATATTATCAAATACTTTTAACCCAAAACACTGGAAAAAAACAACATATTTAAAGTACACTATGTTTTTTTGAGAAGACGAAGCTGGGTTTGCATCACAAAATTAACATCTGTAAATAACATCTGAGATTTTAAAAAATATGTAACTTGAATTAGTGAATAGATATTCATTGTGGGGTTTAAACATTTCATCATTTAAGCATTATTGACTTATTCAGAAATTCTATTATGGCAGATTATGCATTCTATCTTGCATTTGGACAACCTCATTGTAGCGACATAGCACTAAAACTGTTCATGTAACTTTGTATATTCGCATTTAATGTAGGGCATCGATATGTTTAAATGGTCTCTATAATTAGGTCAACGATCGACATTGACGTTAGAACTTTTAAAATTATGTTTTCATGGGATATGAATATGAAATGAACTCTTTTAAAGATAAAATGTCAGAAGATTGTCAACAATATTATTACGACACTAGACAATATATGTTATATATAGATTAGTAAAATAAGTACGACATTTATATATTTATCTTTTAATCTTCAAATTATATTCATATTCAATGATTCTTATTTATAAAAAATTTAACTAAATCTCACGTAAAATCGCAAATAGATATAACAAAGAAATATTATCTTAAAAATATATATGTTGTATATCACTGAGTAAAGTAAGCTTAGTATTTATATAGATTTATACTCAAGAGTTGGAATGATTATATTTGAGCTTAACAATTTCTATTAATAAGAAATATTTCTAGCATTGGATCCGCGCTACGCGCGAGAATTAGATGAGAGTGTTTTTTTAGTTGGTTTGTTAATTTGTTTTTTGGGTATGTATTTTTCCTCTTTGCGTCTGATTATGTTGTTCGTATGTTTTCTTTTGCTTTTTTGTTGGTTTTTTTAATCTTTTTTTCAGCTACTATAATGAAGTCAATTTTAAAATATTATATTGAAATTATCATGATCTATTTTTTATTAGAAGAAAAAAGGAATTAGAAAATAAGTTGTTCTCTCGCTTTGGTCATTCGTTTTGCTTAATTAAAATTAATTATCTTTTTGTCATTGTATTATTCTTTGGTTTTATTATATGTGGTTGTAGGTAATCTTATTATTATTTTATTATTTTATTAGTTACCTATGAGAGTATTTTTTGTCAATTCTTTTGTGTTTGTAGTGATTAGGTAGTCGTTTTTGGTAAAAAGTGTATAAAAATCTCGATTACTTACAATTATGTTTTTTTAGGTGTTTCAGCCGTTAGGCCTTATTTTCTGTAAACCTTAAAATTGTGTTGGCCCATTGAGCCTTTACTGGTATGTTATTGAGGTGGGATTGGTTTTGTTCCCTTTGAAAATATGATGTCGCGTGAACGGATAGCAGAAAAGTCATTTTCGGGATCTAAAGTACAGTATGAGTTTTGAAACTGTTTCTTGACGCTTGTAACCCTTCTACAGTCATCTTTCATCGATGCACAATTTTTTTTTTTTTTTTTTTTTGGTGTCTTTGAGTGTTTTCCTCTTCGCTTCAAATCTGTAGGTGGTAATTGGTTGTACCCTGATGTTTTCGTTCCAGGTATGTATTAATTGGTGTGCAAATCTGTTCTTTTTAAATATTGTTTTGTTCATTTCATTTCCTAATTAATGTACCCATTGTTTTTGAGTTCTTAGTTCTAAATTTTTGTTTCGGTTGGCCCCAGTGTGTGGGTTTCGAGTGGATGTGAATTTTGTGTTGCCAAATTAAATTTTTGCCTCTATGATGCTTTTTTTAAAAAAAAATTGTAGAGTGTATATTTTGTGGCCGGTTTAGTTTGAATTTAGGGTTAATGTGAAAAAAATGGAGTACTCAAATTTCAGCATCTTTTCCTTCAACTAACGGGGTGTGCATCTCTTACATTTTTTTGTTGTTTGGTGATGGTTTTGTCAATTGCTGGCGAGTAATGTTAATTGAATTTTACTTGTGTTTCCCTGATCCTCTGTAAGTGTTTGTCTTTTTTTCGTTGCAGTTGTTTTTTCTTTAGATTTTTAAGTAGCCCTGTTTTTCGAAGCCAACTATTTTTATTATATATCTAGGTTTCCCTGAAGCTAAAGAACTCTTTGCATATGTCTATCTCCTGGTGGTCATAATACTTTTAGACCTGTTTTTGGGATGTTTGTTGGAACTTTCTTTAATATATGTTCATCTTGTATGTTCTGGTTTTGTTGTCATTGTAAGTGGTGGACTTTATTCTTTTTTTCCCTAATCGTTTGTATTCTTGCTATACTTTCAGTTATGTTCTCTCGTTCTCCTGTTTAAATTCTTTTGGAGGCGTACGTAATGTTTATGAAGGAGAAAAACAAAAACTTTTATTTTGAATTTTGGGAATTTTTAGAGGATTATAACATTGATGAACCTTATTGTTATTCCTTAAGCTAAAAGAAAAAGACAAACTTGATCATTTTTTTGTAGTAGTAGCAGTGTGCGCATCTATTCTCCATGTCATTGAGTGTGTAGATGATAGTTTGTTGGACTTCTGCCAATGTATTGTAGTAGGACTGTAGTTTTTGGACATTGACTATGTGTAACTACTTCTTGATATCTTTCCAGCATTGATCACTGCTTCCTTTGTTTAGTTTCCAGCCTAGCTTGTCGAGCCAAAATTTTCCTTCTGTTGTGTCACCCATGCACAACTTAACAATTTCGTAAAGGTAAATATCTTTGTCATAAGAACCTTCTGCTACCTTTTTCAAGTGTGCCAATCATGTGTTGTTCTTGTGAAAGTACTCCTGGATCCCTTTGATGTAGTGTGCCTGCACATTTCCACTTGCAATGCATTTTTCCATGAGGTCTTGGTACTTCGTTAGTGCTGCTAGTGGATTTATGGCTAGTGGCCTTAGGTTGATTTTCTTGTAAACTCGGTGATTTTGGGCTGCTTTGGCAAGATGTGGTGATGCTTGCATAACATGCATGATGGTTGTGCTTGAAATCTGAGCAACTCGAGAGATAATATCTCCTAGCACGTCGTTTGGTAGTTCTTCAATGGAGTAGGCTGTGTTTCGAAGCATTTTTTGGAAGTTGTGTGTGTATTTTAGCTTAGACTTTTTTCAGAATTATTTATAGGCTGGACGTGTGTTGTAGTTATGTTTCTGTGTGTTGTATTATTTACTGTTGGCCTCCCTTTTTTCTCTTATGGTTGTTCCTTTGATATTCATGTATTAATGAATTTTGCCGTTTTCTTCTTAATCATTAAATTATTGCATAGTGGTGTGTGTAGTTTGGCCTTAAATTTGTGGCCCTTTAATTTTGAAACCATTGTCAACAATTAGAAGTTTATTTAGAAAAGAATAATGGTAACACATGTGGCGTACTGTTGAAATCCATTTTTTTTTTTAAGTTTTCTATCAAATTTTTTTAAATGTATATGCATGATATATTTGTGCATGATTATATTTTGGTATTGTTATGAACATTAGTAGACATCATTTAAAGTATTATTGAATATTTAGTGTCTGTTGGTTGTCCATTGATGTGTTGTTTTATTTTGGAATTCTGTTTCCTTTAATTTTTAGAAAGCCTTTTTTTCAAATCTGTTCCTTCTTATTAATTCCATTTGGTTTTGTGTGTTGGATAATTTAATTTCAGGATTTTTTTGATTAAAGTAATGGGGTTCTTATGTGTAGCAGTATTTCTCAGTGTTAAAATTCAAATAATATTTATGAAAATGAATTTTGGAGTTTTATATTTGTAGTTATTATACTCTATTGTTTTTCAAATATAAATTGGTCATATTTGTTTTCAAATTTTAAAGGTTGTTTAACATTCTTAACGTTGTCAGCTCATTTTTCCTTCTTTCTAATAATTGTTATTTTCCTTAACCCCTTTTTAAGTTTGAAAGTAATTTAATTTGTAAAACTAATACTATTTAAAATATGTGAATTTGACGCATGAACAATCATATATTAGAGATTTGATGTTTAATATTTATGTTTATTTTTTGGGCCCGGTTTGATTTTTTATAACCCATTTATTTTTTTCACATGAATTGTTGGGCTTATTAATCTGAAGAAATTGTTTAGTGGGTTATATTGAAAGTTGGCCTTATTAAACTGAATGAGTAGCTGATGTGGCAGCTCCAGGAGT
This sequence comes from Camelina hispida, assembly GCA_023657505.1. Lineage (NCBI taxonomy): Eukaryota > Viridiplantae > Streptophyta > Magnoliopsida > Brassicales > Brassicaceae > Camelina > Camelina hispida. The sequence continues at coordinate 22,364,171 of CP094634.1, read as the reverse complement.
GAGTAAACTGCACTTTATATATATAGCTATCTTCTCATTCCTCCACATCATCATCCACCTAAGCACTGATATATATATTTTTTGCATTAAAAATAATATTTTAAATATTTATTCATTGCATATTTATTACTCATAATTAATAATATAAAAATTAAATAAAAACGAATTAAGTAAGATTACTTAAAATTTTAAATAGTAAATATAATAATAAAATTTGTTTTAGTAAATATAACAATGAAACATTATCTTCAACAATACATTTGTTGTATATCACTTAGTAAAGTAAGTTTAGTGTTTATATAGATTTATACTTAAAATTTTGAATAAATATATTTGATCTCAAGAATTTAGATTAATAGAAAACATTTTAAATTAAAATTCCGCGCGTGCGCGGGTACAAATTCTAGTAAAAGAATAAATTCAGAGTTGTTGACATGAGAGGAAAATTCAATTTTGTGACCCTTCATCCATGAGCTTATACCTGATCTACTGCCGTACTATATATCTCTCTCCTCCGACATCATAGCTAGGCCATCTCTCTCTCTCTCTTTTATAAATTAAAGTCCAAATGATAATCAAACCAAATTCTATTATATGATGATCACACTAAATTAGTATAATACAAGTGCTAAAAAAGAAGAAGATTCAGTGCATGCATTGACCAGATAATTATAATGCAAGGGAAGTACACAACATAGTTTTTGTAGACTTTATATTTTAACAAATGGTTACAAATAGGTTATAATTAGATTATAGATTAATTCATATATTAATTGGTTACACCTAAATATTGGGTGCAATTGGAGATATTCCAAATTGATAATTGATATATTAATGGTAACAAATAAAATCATGGATATTCTAAACTTATTTTTGGAAGATTTTAGTCATATATCAAGTTGTTTCCAAAGACTTTAAACACAATATTATAAATTTATTTTTCACAGATTTTATTGATAAAGTACAACGTTCAATAAAAATTAGGACCGGTGCTATAGCACGGATTGAAATTTCTTTTATTTAGATTATAATTTTAAGACTTACATATTCTAGCACGAGTTAAATTTTTATATACTCTAGCACGGAAGTTGCTGGACACATTCTAGCACGGGTTAATAATTTTATATACTCTAGCACGAGTTAAAATTAACAATATAAGATTTATATAATAGATTTACATTCCATGAGTGATATTACCATAAAAATTATTTGCATGAGTTATATCTAAATAATATTATAAACAATTACATATATAACATTTTTATAATAATGAAATGTATTTTAACCCGTGCTGTAGCACGGGTCCAAATCTAGTTCAGTATTATATAAATTGACTAGCGAAGTCATATTTACGTTTATACAAGACGAAAAGAAAATTTTCATCAATGACCTAAGCTTTAATATTACCTCTACAGCATTCTCTTTCCTTCGTCAAATTAAAGGTCAGTTCTCTCTCTCTCTCTCTCTCTCTCTCTCTCTCTCTCTCTCTCTCTCTCTCTCTCTCTCTCTCTCTGATTTACAATATGCTTCGATTGTCCAACTCTATGCTCATCCATGTCTCAAGATTCAAATCTGTTCGATATGGTCCAAAAGTTGGAAGCACAAGGGAAAAAGAATTCCGAAAGTCAATTTAAGTGGGATGATGGATCCAACCATGACGACGTAACAAAAATATATGTTAGAGGTGACCCTGGAGGCATAAGGTACATCCGGTTCGACTACACCAAGAGTGCACAAGTGATATATAAATCATTCCATGGTTTAACAAGTTACGGTCCAACCCAAACGGTATAACTTGGAAACTCTTTATTTAGTGTTGTTAATGTGTATATTTTTTTTTTCTGTGATCTGAATTTGTTACAACAAATAATGCAGTTTGAGATTGACCATGAAAATGATGAACAACTTGAATCTGTCGAGGGTTATTACGAATCCCAATCGAATGCGATTGTTGGACTTCAGTTCCAAACCAACTTGAGGATTTCTGAGCTGATAGGATATCCAAAAGGAAGTAATACTAAGTTTACACTAGCTGTGGAGGGAAAGAAGATCATCGGGTTTCATGGATCTTCCCAAACCCAACTCAACTCTCTTGGAGCATACTTCACTTGGGTTACTCCAAGTAGATCAATGGAAGCAAAAGGTGGAAAAGGAGGCAAGGAGTGGGACGATGGAGCTAACCATGAAGGTGTTACAAAAATACATGTACGAGGTGGTTGTGGTGGTATACAATTCATCAAGTTTGATTATATCAAGGATGGGAAACATGTAGCTCGGCCTGCCCATGGTGTCAGCGGTAAAGGTTTCACGGAGCTGGTACGTCTAGTATGGATTTTTTTTTTTTTTTTTTTTTTTTTTAATTTTTAAAACTAAGAGTCTAATATGGAATTTGATTTTAATGATACATCTTCTTAGTTTCTTAATTAATATAGTATTTTGTTTCATCAACTTTACTGGTTTTGCAGTTTGAGATTAACCATCTGGCAAAGGAATATTTGGTTTCTGTTGAGGGTTACTATGACGAAGGCGATCCCGGGGTCATTCAAGGAATTGAATTCAAAACTAATATTAAGACTTCAGAACTAATGGGAGACAACAAGGGAAAGAAGTTTTCACTTGCAGCCAATGGAAACAAGATCATTGGATTTCATGGATATGCTGACAAGAATCTAAACTCTCTTGGAGCATATTTCACTAAATCATCTCCTTTTACTAAATTGGAATATGGTACTAGTGCATATGATCCTTGGGATGATGGTACTTTTGACGGCGTAAGAAAGGTGTACGTTCACTATGATAACACTAATGTATATTGTGTCAACTTCGACTATGACAACAAGGGCAAAATGGAAAAGCATGAGCATGGGAGAATGATTAAAGACGAAGGAGAGGTTACAATTCCTACAACTTTGAATATTTGTCGACTTATATATGTATGTGTGTTGTTGAATAGATTATATAAAGCTTCTGGTTTTTGTATATTGCAGTTTGTGGTGGACTATCCGAATGAATTTATCACATTTATTGAGGGGACTTCACAAAATCGAGTTACTGATACCCCCATTGCGTCGCTGACTTTCAAAACATCGAAAGGGAGAACTTCTTCAACATTTGTAAGTGCAACTAATAGTGCATTCGTGCTAATTTATTAATTCTTCTCAACTTATTTTTTTGACATAATTTATTAATAATAATATACATGCTTAGTGAATTACTTTTTTGTTTATATATGTCGAAATCTTATTGAGAAAACACGTATAACATAAGTAGCTTACAATGAAAAATATATTAGTTTTGTTAATTTTCCTTTTTGATTTAGAATTTTTTTAGATAAACATGTAAATTTTATTTAGATTTAATATTATTTTTTTAATTAGCTATTTTGAAAATAATAATTTTTGACACGTGTCAACATATCATCAGTATACTTGACATGTGGCTAATTTGAAAATCCAACTTTATATAATAAGATTTTTAATATAATAAAATTATTAATTTAAGCTTTTTCCTAAGAATGCCAATCAGTTCTCCATGATCTTCGTTTTCTTTGCATGGCCTTCACAAATCTTGTTGCAGTACTTATTGTCCGAAATTGGCTAACCATAGAGACATTTTTTTTTTGTGCAAACAAAGACATAAAATTTAATGTGCTAGGTTATATAGTATAATTATACGACCAAATATGGATGGCACATAGTATATTTATTTTACCTTGTAGTGGTTGAGAATCTTTGTAACAGGTAGTATATTTATTTTACCAGTTGAGAATCTTTGTAACAGTGAAAATTTGATATGGATGGCACATAGTATATTTATTTTAGTTGTTTTTTTAATATAATAAGATTACAATTATATTATGCTTTGTTTTACCAAGCTTGAAAACTGTGATTTTTTATCGTTAAAATTGACATGTGTCACAATTTGATGAGTTACTAACTTTGATCTCTGATCGTGACATGTGTCATAATCTGGTGAGTATTTAACTTTGAATCTGGTGAGTATTTAACTTTGACCTCGGATCGTTAAAATTAACACGTGTCACGATCTGGTGAGTTACTAACTTTTTAAAATTGACATGTGTCACTATCTGATGAATTACTAATTTTGTCATGATGTGGTGAGTTACTAACTTTGAGAACCAAATTTTATATAATAAGATTTCGTTAAAAAAAAAAAAAAAAAAAAAAATTGTAAAACAATTATAGTGGTAACGAAGAGCTTTTATACCTGTCTCTACAACTACACGAAAAATATCTATATTTGTTCAACATGTATATGATGAAGTAATTAAAACACAGCCGAAACAGATTTTGAAGGAGAACATAAATTAAACTTAGATCATACACAAGACAATATTATATATACAAACACAATTGGAAAGAGCTGTTACTTGCTCAGTCGTAGATTACGTTCATGTACAAACCTGAACTACCTCAGGCCCAAATCGCAACAATTTAAGTTTCGTCTCTCCGTTTTTTGTTTTTTTCGTGTTTTCTATGTACAAATCATGTTTTTATCATGATTTCAGATTCACATTTCCCTTCTAAATAACTTGGTTAAACCCCAATGATCTCTGATTTCTCATACCACGCTTTCAAAGGAGACTCTGAGATGAGAAGTATACCTAGGTTTTGGGCTCGAAGTGTTGGCAAGTCCTTGAAGCAATTTCACCACATCGCTTACTTCATCGAGGAAGTATTTGGCTTTGCTTGGTTTTCTTCCCACTGTACACGCGAATATCTCTGTAGACATTGACGATGATTGAGCTGAGAGGGTTGTTGATATGCTCTCAAACATCTCCTCGTCTGATCTGTCATCCCCAATGCATACCACAAAATCTGGCACACTCCCATCTTCAAGCATTCTATTAAGAATTTTCCCCGTGACAAGACCCTTGCTTACTCCCTGTAGTGAAAAAATCTCAGTCTTAAGACTACGTATGAACCAGAGAGTATAAGGAATGCTTTAATTTAGTACAATGAACAGAGACATTATGAATCATAGAAAGATTTGGAGGTGTTTTTCTATGGATCATTGTGTCTTGGGTTCCTTATTTTTCATCAACATAAGATGGGGTGGAGAAAATTTATTTACCTGAGGCTTAACTTCAACGATTTGGTGGCCTCTGTGAACAACAACCGGTTCATTCACAAGAACGGTTTCTAGATGGTCCAGTAGTTCCTTGGCTTGACAAGAACCAAAGTCTGGGTCAGCATCTTGGTGATGCCAGACTAAAGCACTCTCTTTCGCTTCTATATTGGATCCATCAGTAGTCTCTGTATATAGTCTCATAATAGGTTCCACAACTTTCTTCCACTCAAGGTCATCGGATAAGCCGCTTGTTACCCAGTCAGAAGAATTATTCCACCTGCATTACAAAGTTTCATCTTCTTAGTTTTTCTTCCGCAGAGGAAAGTTTCACAAAACTTGAGTTAAAACAAACCAGTAACTTACCTTGTGAAGTAACCGTGTTCAGCCGCTATTCCAAGATTCTTACACGGAGCAAGCCACTCGCTCAAAGAAACTTTTCCCCTCCCGCTAACAATGAATATAGTGTTGTTAGGATCACTACACAGCGTCTTCAACGCAGATATAACTTCGGCACTTGGGTCCTTTACGATCGAGGTCTCGGGAACTAAAGTACCATCATAATCAAGAAATATAGCTCTGTTGCTCGATCTTCTGTAAGCACTAACGGTTTGCTCAACAGATAGCCTTCTGAAATTAGGAGAGAGAGCGACGAGCCTAAAACCCAAACCCCAACCCACACCCCAGCACCGCTTACTGTAATGATCTCGAGACGCCCTCTCCAAATCCTGCGAAAAGCTGCGTGCCCAATAAGCCACATCATGTGTACTAATGTAGTGAAAGTGCTTTTTATGTCGGAGTTGCTTCTCAAAATCAGACATGGTGATAGCAGAATATATTGAATCGGCTACTGCATCAATGTCCCAAGGATTAACCCTAATCGCACCACTTAGAGAAGGCGAGCAACCAATGAACTCAGACAGAACAAGCGTGCTTGTGCGAGGAGAATCATCACTTATTCCCAGAAACTTATCCATGATAGGAGTTCCCTGCCGACAAACAGTGTACTTGTATGGAACTAAGTTCATCCCATCCCTCACTGCATTGACTATGCAGCATTCTGCCATGGCATAATAGGCAGACTTCTCAAACCGGGGAACAGGACGATCAATCAGAACCACTGGCTCATAATCAGGCGAACCATAACGCTCGTTAATTCTTTTAACAGTATCATACGTTTCTTTCTTCGCTTCTTGAACGTCTTTACCTGAGCCTCTGGCTGGGTTCACAATCTGAATAAGAACTACTTTCCCTAGCATCCTAGGATGTTGCTGTAGCAGGTGTTCAAAGGCCAATATTTTAAGACTTAATCCTTTGAATATATCCATGTCGTCAACTCCTAGAATTACCTTTTTACCCCGATACTTTTCTTGAATCTCTTTCAGTTTGTCAGCTGTAGCAGGAAGATTGAGAACGGATTCTAGCCTTCCCATGTGAATACCTATAGGAAGAATCTTCAAGAAAACTGTACGACCCAAGTAGTCAAGAGCAATATGCCCTCTCTTAGATTCATACTCCAATCCAAGCATTCTACAGCAGCAAGACAAGAAATGCCGTGCATAATCAAAGGTGTGAAAACCAATCAAGTCACAGTTTAAGAGCCCTCTTAGTAGTTCCTCTCGAACAGGTAAGGTCCGATAAATTTCTGAAGAAGGGAATGGACTGTGGAGGAAGAAACCAAGCTTAACCCTGTGGAAACGCCTTCTCAAAAATGTAGGGAGAAGCATTAAATGATAGTCATGAATCCAGATATAATCTTCCTCAAGATTGATCACGCCCATTACCTTATCTGCAAATATTTTGTTTGCAGAAACATACGCCTGCCAAAGACCACGATCAAAGCGTTCACCATGATCAGGGCACATGGGCAACATGTAGTGGAAAAGTGGCCATAGCTGCTGTTTACAAAAGCCGAGGTAGAATCTTTTATGCACATCTTGTGGGAGGAAAGTCGCTACGCAATTGAACTCCTCAAACAGATTATGAGAAACCTCGTCTTGCTCACAAACATCAACATGTGTCTTGAGCGATCCAACATAAATGACTTCTGTCTCTGGTGAAAAACCATCCTTGAGATGTAACAGGGGAGCATCATTGTCGAGGCTGAACTTCCACTTTCCAGTTTCTGAATCCTTTTTACCATTTAAAGGAAGGAAGTTGGCGACAATGATCTTCCGCTCGCGGCAAGGTAAGGAAATGACATCTGAATCACCACCAGTAATTCCATATCCATCGACGTCAGATATGATGCCAGGAACCGTCATCACTCTTGGAAGAGCTCTGGGGTCGTAGGCATGTCCAACAGATCCCCAGATGCCAAATCCAAGAGATTTCCAAATGATTTTGACCCCATTATTCCAACAAAAAAATCATGAAAGGTAAGATACTTCCAAGATGATGAAAACAAGTTCCCAAAGAACTCTCTCTGCTTTAAATACCTACAAGTAAAAAAGAGAAATTTATATAAATCATATAGTTTGAATCCACAGACCAATCAGTCAAATATCAAGCTTTTTACAGAATTAGGTTTCAAAATTGCAAAACTATACGAACTCATTAGGTTATAGAAGAGATTACAAACACACAGAGAAGGTGACCTTGATCATCATCATCATCAAGTAGCAGAGATGACGATTGAATTCAAATGACAACAGAACCACAGATTGTTGTAATTTCTCACAACACAAATGAAAGAAAAAAACTTTAGTCAAAATGTACAAAAAGTCCTCAAAATAATCTTAAGTTTCAACATCGCACAAACAGTTCAATCACTAGAACTGTAGAATCTGAGATTTAAAAAAAAAAAAAAAACCTATTTCACGAACAAAAAACAAAATCTAAAAATCCAGATCATAGTTATTTTGCATATCACTGAAAGACCAAATTTAGAAACCCCGACCCAAAAAATTCCACAACACACCCCCTTAGGTCAAAGAAGAACCCCCAAAGCATCAGAAGAAAGCCAATCAAAGAAGAACGGATCGTGCGACTCAATAGCTTAATCAGTAAAGAAGATCAGAAGAGAAAGTAGTAATAATAACTGGAAGAAAAAAAAAAAAAAAGAGTGAAGGAACAAAAGTCAAATCTGCTTACCAAAAAAAAGAGGGAAGGTAAGGAATAAAATCACCGGCGGTCACGGTTTGAGAGATTGCTCCGATCACCGGCGATCAAAGGTATGGAATCGAAGTAGAGGGAGACGAAAGAGGAATTGGAATCAGAGAAATGGGATATTCTTGGGGAAGAGAGAGTTAAAATTTATATAATTAAAATAGAAGCAGTAATGAGTTTGGTTCATTCTTCTTTCTTCTGCTTATTTAAAAAGTTGGATAAGTTCCATAGACATTTTTATTTTTTTCCCACTATTTTTATTTTCTTTGTCAACATTTTTCTTTTACGTTGTCGACATTTTTTCTAATTCATTTTTTATTTTTTTTTAAAGGATATTCAATTAATAAAATCTTATATCATCTATTGGAGATGGAGTTGATACAAGAGTATGGTTGGATAAATGGATCTTTGATGAGCTCCCACGGAGACCGTACAATATAGCATTGACAATAGATCTCAATCTCAATGTATCCTCTCTTCTGACATCCCAGGGGGATTGGAATGTACAACTCCTGCAAGAACTATTTCCACCAGTGATGTGTCTCGTATTCCCTCATTTCCCGATCTGGTCCGAAAGATACTAAAATCGGGCTTTTACAGGATGGGAGATACTCGTTAAGAGTGGGATATGGGTATTGAATAAGGTTGCGGAGGCACTTGTTCCTGTCACTCCAAGACGAATAAATGAGCTTAAGGAGCATGTATGGAGCTTAAAGACTATGCCCAAAATTAAAATGTTCTTGTGGCGGGTGTTGTCTGGAGCCTTAGCTGTTGCAGAGTGTTTACGGACACATGGAGTTCAGGTCAACGCGACTTGTCAAATATGTAAGAGGGATGAGGAAACGGTGTCTCATGTATTATTTCATTGGCTCCGGCGATGCAAGTCTGGAACCTGCTACACATCCCTCTTCCGGCACAAGGTTTTTCCCTGTCATCCTCGATAATATTGAGAATGTGTTTGCTCTTATGCGAAATGGAGGTGGGGATTTGTCTACTCGTAATGCTCTACCTTGGGTACTTTGGGGTATCTGGAAGAGTCGTAACTCTGTCCTCTATGCGGCAAAGAGTCTTGATGCACACACAGTGATTGCTACAGCTATGGAGGAGTCTCAGATATGGCTAAATCTTCATCAGAGGGAGACAAACACTACCGGGTCGAAGCCTAGAAGAACATCGTTTGCACAGAGATGGACCAAGCCGGCGTTTGGTCTTGTTAAATGCAATGTTCATGCCTCTTGGGTTAATGATTCTTTTTTCTCTGGCGGGGCCTGGATTTTGCATAATCATAACGGTGATGCTCTGCTCCACTCGAGGGATGCTTTCCGTCCGACGGTGAATAGAATTGTTGCAGAACTGCAGTGCATACTATGGTGTTTACAGGGTTTACAAACTTTACATGTTGTTTCTTGTGAGCTATGGACAGATTGCAGTGCGGCTGTTTTGGCTTTGGAAAATCCACAAGAATGGCCAAAATATCGCTCACAATTGGTTAAGATACAGAGGGTTCTGAGGAGTATGGGGAGAGTCACGTTTCACCTTTCAACCCCCAAGGCTAATACTGTTGCCCGTGACATTGCGTGCAGTGTTACCAGAGACGGTAGGCTACAATCGTATCTAGCTCTGGGTGGACCATCGTGGCTTCACGACAGGTTAAAGCGGGATTGTTGTGGTTAATGGGTTATCGTATGTTTTCTTTAAACAGGATGTTGCTCTGTTTTCAATTTCTTTCTTTGTTTTGAACACCACGGTTTATTAATCTAAAGACGATCAAAAAAAAAAACATATAATGTCCAATGGGCTATTTCCGGAGTAGGCCCATATACATAAATCCCCAGGGTCCAACTCATTTACAGTTAACCAACTAAACCGATGGAAACAAAACCGGCCGGGTTCATAGACCGAACTAAACCGGGAACCATGAAACCCTAATCTGCAGAACGAAGAACTTGTTTGCAGCCGCTGCTCATACTTGCGGATACTCAGCCGGAACAGGACCTCCGGTGAGCCTGGACGACGGTGGCCGAACAGACACGGTGATCCAAGAACCGTTTGCCGTCCTGCCACCGTAGAGCCGTTTTGGGAAGGAGGAAGAGATCCGATCTGCCTTTTGTCGAGGAGGTTTTCACGCTCAGTCGTGAGAGAGAGAGGCAGCAGGGAGTAGATAAGCGGGCCTTCGATGGTGGTTTAGCTTCGCCGGATCGGAGACTACCTCCCCTATCGTAACCAATCCCGCGAAGCCTCCAAGATCTCCAATCCTCCGATCTATCTGCCTTCTTCTCTCGTTCGTCGCCGTGAATCTCCCTCTTCCACTCCGCGTAGCAACTCCTCCGGCAGAGCTCTTGCCATCGGCGTCTCGCGGATTCTTCTCCTCTCCACTGCTCCCTTGATTTCGTCCATCAGCTTCGCCGGTAACATGCAAAGAGTCGCGAGTGAAGAACCATGGGCCGAGGGTCCTCGCAGTCACCGGAATTGACGGAGGACCCAGATCGGAGCACGAGCTTGTGGTCGAAGAAGAAGAAACGATGGGAAAGAAAAATCGCCGCGCATGTATCACACTCGCTCTACTTTCTCTCTCAAAATTAAGTGGGATAGAATGTTGATTAAATAAAGCTTCTAATTCATTTTTCTTAGAAATACATTTTCTAATATTGAGAAGAGATTACTATTGGCAATGATTTTTTGAATCAAATGAGACGAGAACATTTTTATTGTTTAGTAGATTTTATTTTAGATCATTCTTTTTTAAATATATATGTATTTTGATAATTTTTTTGGTTTCTTTTGTGTTACCAAACATAAATGAAATTGTTTTAGTAAAGTAATGTTGATTTTTTTTCTATGTTTTTTTTAGTTGGGGTTCAGTCAAGAAGAACTGATACTAAACTCTATCAAATGAAGACTTTTAGGTTAGTTGTTTTAAATTAATTTTATTCATTTTATTATTATTTGTAAATTGTACCACATGTGTGCAATGAATTCTTATTGTTATCTTTCAAAAACCAATGATTAATATCCTTATGTACGTAATATGAGTAATATGAAACAAAGCTATGAACTTGACTTAATCCAAAACAGGACATATCATTTTTCTATTTAAAATTTTTTTTACCAATATTTTTTCCTACTTTTTTTTTTTACGCAATAGAAATTATATTGATTTAAACTGAGTCATTACAAAGTTGTTGTATAAGCCAAGGAGGCTTGATTACAGATTCCACATAATAATCAACAGTTTGACATCCAAATTTAGCTAAAGAATGAGCAGCTGTATTACATGATCTTCTTATAAAGGTGCAATCACAATAAAGAAATTTTGATCTCCAATATTGAATGTCCCTCATTAAGTTGGATAGAGCAGCATTCACCTCTTGTCCATTGACCAACTTCAAAAGAGTCTCACAGTCTCCTTCAAAGATTATCATAGTATATCCTTTTATCCAAGCATGTTTGAGGGCTAGTAACAAAGCTTTTGCTTATGCTTCTAGAGGTGAACCTGAAAATGGTAATTTTGATGCTCCCCAAACTAGAGAGTCACCTTGATGATTTCTAATTATCCATCCTCCTGTTGTAGCATGAGTAGAACCATCAAAAGCCACATCAAAATTACATTTCAGCATAGGGGAACTAGGAGGCGACAAGGAAGGTGTTAGCGGTAATGGGTTTGTGCAAGTATTGTTTCCGAGTAAAGGGTTATTAATCCACTCTTTTGTTTCTGATTGAGCTTTCAATATCGTGACTGTAGGATCTTCACGGAAACCTTCAAAAACTAAATAATTAATAGCTTTCCATATCCGCCACAAAATCCAGAAAGGCAAAAGAGAATCATAGAGGTTGTCGTCCTGTGGCTGTATATCAAGTATCGATTGAATAAAAGCTTCTACATCTGTAAACATCATGCTGGTGTGTTGTGTCGAAATGCCTGACATCCTCCAAACCATTCGAGCAAAAGGACATGTAAACAGGGCGTGTAAAATTGTTTCATCCTCACAGTTGCATCTTGCGCAAGTAGCAGAGATATTCATACCTCTAGTACGAAGACGGGTAGTTGTTGGTAGAGCTCTAGAGAGTACTCTCCATAAGAAATGCCTGATTTTTGGTAATATTTTTAGTTTCCAGATCCTGTTTTTTAAGTTAATCGAGCCATGTGGTATATTTGGTGCTGGAGCGAGATCAAACGGATTATGTGTAAGGAACCAATAACCTGATTTAACTGTATAATCACCAGAAGTAGTGTAGTTCCAAATCAACATGTCCTCTGTTTCAATTTGAGATAAATACACATGTTTGATTGCATCAATATCAGTCGGCTTTACGACATTATTTATCTGTTCTGTGTCCCATTCACGAAAATTCTCACTTTTTTTTATCAACACGTCCAGAGACATATTACAATTTGGATCGATCGTGCCCACTTCACGGGGTGGTGTGCCCTCCAGGACATTGTCTTTACCCAATCGAATAGTTTTACCATCTCCAACCAAAAAATGGGTGCCTTGTTTAAGCAAATTCAGTCCATGTAGTAAAGAAGACCATCCATAGGATTGGTTCTTGCGATCTTTGGCATCCAAGAGTAGTCCATCTGAATAATAACGTGCTTTCATAACTCTAGCAAAGAGGGAATTAGGAAATTTTATAAGTCTCCATGCTTGTTTGGCCAACAGAGCATCATTAAACTTTTCAAGGTCTCTAAAACCTAAACCCCCTTCTTTCTTTGAGTATTTCAGTCTGGTCCAAGAAATCCAGGGATTCCTCTTTGATTGGCCTTGCGTTCCCACCAGTAATTCATTAGAAGTGTTTCTATCTCGAAGTAACCCCTTTTGGTAATTTAAAACATGACATAGCGTACACGGGCATAGAAACAGCAACAGATTTCATCATAATTTCTTTCCCTGCTGGGGATAAAGATTTTGCACTCCAATGTCCTGTTCGTCTTCGTACTCTGTCAATAATATAGGAGAACATTTCTTTCTTTTTTCTCCCAAATTGCTCAGGAAGGCCCAAATATTTTCCTCCTCCACCATGGTTTGGTATGTTTAGTAAATTCTTTAATCTGTCTTGAGTTGCACCATATACACGAGAACCAAAAGTGATGGTTGATTTCGATGGATTGATCTGCTGACCTGAGTAATATTCATAAACATCAAAGACGTCTCTTAGCGCTTGACAGTTTCGCCTATTAGCTTGACAAAAAAATAGTGAATCATCCGCAAACTGTAGGTGTGTAATCCTGGGTACTCCATTGCCTATCTTGATTCCTTTTATATCTTCATCCTTTGCACTTGAGGTGATTAAATGACTAAGAATGTCAGAACAGAGGATGAATAAATATGGAGAGAGAGGATCACCCTGCCTTATTCCTCGCTGAGGTCGAATATTACCATAAGGAACTCCATTTATCAACACAGAATAGTTTACTGACTTGACAGTTGCCATTATCCAAGCAATCCATTGATCAGAGAAACCAAAAAGCTGCATAGTTGTTTGTAGAAAGTTCCATTCTACGCGATCGTATGCCTTACTGACGTCTGTCTTAACTGCCATGTAAGTCTGTGAAACTCGTTTTCTTGTTTTTAGTGAATGCATCAATTCATGGGCGATCATCACATTGTCCTGTATGATGCGTCCCGGGATAAAGGCAGCTTGAGATTCAGAAACAATGCCATTGAGATGAGGTTTTAATTGTTGAACCAAGCATTTAGAGATTATCTTATACAGAACGTTACATAGGGCAATTGGTCGATAGTCAGAAAGTGTTATTGGATTATCTATCTTCGGAATCATACAGATATTTGTATGGTTGATACTCGGTTTCAACGTTGCTGTTCTGAAAAAAGATTTCACTTCCTGAATCACATGCTGTCCAACCGTGTCCCATGATTGTTTGTAAAATCTAGCAGTTAGTCCATCAGGACCAGGAGCTCTATCATCACCAATAAGGCATATTTCTCTATCACTGAAATCTCTTGTCAAACTGGCATTAATCTCAGAGGTTACTGATGGAATGAAGTTGGCAAAAACCTCGGGTGTGACATGATGATCATTACTAGAGAAAACTCTGGTAAAAAATTCTTGCGCGTGCTCACCAATCTCTTTATCCCCTCGATATTGAGTACCCTGATCGTCCAAGATGGAAGTTATATTGTTTCTTGCATATCTTGACTTCGCCGATGCATGAAAAAATTGTGTATTTCGATCACCTTCAGCCATCCATTGATTGCGGCTTTTCTGCTGCCAATGTTTCTCCTCATCGCTATAAGCTTTTGTTAGAAGATCCTGAAGTATAGGTATTTGTTGTCGCACTCCTCTATCAAGACTCTCCATCGCCAAGTTTAGTTTATGTTGTAAGCTTTTAATTCTTCTTTCAGCGTTTAGACAGGATTGATGTTTTAGTTTAGCCATTGCTTGTCTGCAGCTTGATATTCGTTGGTTTATAGGAAGAAAAATTCTTGGATTCACCCATGTCAAAACGCCATGTCATATATCATATTTATAAAACAAATCAAAATTAAAATAAAAAGACAAAACAAATAAAGGAAACAAATTCTGTAGATTTTTTAATAAGGAAATTATGTCGGTTTAGGTTTATAAAAAAATGATTAGAGTGTAGATTTTACTATTAAAAACAAATATATGTCGGTTTGGGTTTATAAAAGAGTGATTAGGGTTTAGATTTTATAATTAAACAAAATTATATGTCGGTCTGGGTTTACAAATTAGTGGTTAGGGTTTAGATTTTATAATTAAACGAAATTATATGTCGGTTTGGGTTTATAAAAAAGTGGTTAGGGTTTAGGATTTAGATTTTACAATCTAACAAATTTATATATCGGTTTGGGTTTATAAAAGAGTGGTTAGGGTTTAGATTTTACAATTGAAGAAAATTATATGTCGGTTTGGGTTTATAAAAGAGTAGTTAGGGTTTAGATTTTACAATTAAACAAAATTGTATTTCAATTTGGGTTTATAAAAGAGTGGTTAGACCCTTTAAATTACACAATTAAAAAAAATTGTCGGTTTGAGTTTATAAAAAAAGTAATTTGAATTTTGATATTATAATTAAAAACTATAATATAATATTTAGAATTAACAATTATAAAATTAATTGATATACATATTTTGTTTCTTTAATTAATCATTTGTTTCCTTAGTTAATAGGGGGTGAATAAGAGTGGTTCACCCCTAGGGGTGAACCCAAGAATTGTTCTTATAGGAATATCTAGATTATCATTCTCCATTGACCAACCTTGTTTGACAACCGTGTTGAAAGAAGGTAAATCACATAGTCTTTTATCAAACTGGAAAATTCTTTGACGTTGAGGCCGTCTTTCATTTAGATGGAGAACAATAGGTTTATGATCTGATCCAGTATAGTCAAGGAATTCAAGTTCTGCATTTGGAAAGTGTGCTCGACCAGAAGAATTAATCATCGCACGATCAAGGCAACAGTGGATCGTATGTGAATGTCTCTCTCTCGTCCATGAGAATCTATTACCTTGAGTACGAACATCCAGAATATCACAAATGGAGATCATCTCTCTGAAAGTCCACTCCTCTCTAGCTGGTCCACCCAACTTCTCTTCATTTGAGATTATTATTAAAATCCCCTATAAGTATCCATGAGTCTAAGCTTGTTAAAGAAATTTCTTTGAGTCACTGCCAAAGATGGTGGCGTTCACTCTGTGAAGGATGACCATACACACAAGACAAGTGGAAACTTGTATTATTTATTGTTACAGAGGTGTCAATGAGTCTCTCATCTTTTGAAATTAGGGTGAGAGACACATGACTTTTCCACATCAAAGCAAGACCACCACTCCTTCCTTGAGGGGGTACAGTTATTAAGTTTGAGAATCCTAAATCATACATAAGTCTAGATAGAACATCACACTTGTTTAAAGTTTCAGAAAGGAAAATAACATCACATTTGGTAAGAAGACATAGACGACGTAATCTATATTTTGTTAGTGAAGGGCCTATGCCTTGGCAGTTCCAGGAGAGGACTCTCATATCGGATCAAATGGGGGTACCTGCCCCCCCCCCCGCGCCTCCGTCGAATCCATTGGTGGCTGAACAAGATCCCACAGATACCATAGCCTTGCTTTTCTTGCGGAGTTGGCACAGGACCGCCATCTCCTCAGCCGCTTCTGCCTTATTAAACTCACCTTCAAATCTCACTCTCTTGCGTTTGCTGAAAACAAACTCAGACATTGCATTGTCACTGTTTTCTTCAAATATGTGACTTTGATTCTGACTCTGAATCTCTTTTCCAACATATTTAGCATGAAGATACCGCATCCGCTCAGCAGTTAGGTCAGGATCCTCAAAGAGACTCGATAGAGAAAAAACAGAAACAGAGTGACTAGCATTCTGTATTTTTGGTGGTGGTGGAGGCGGCATCTGTAATCCTGGAATGAGAGTCACAGGATCAACGGTTTCAAGAGTCTGAGTTTCAGACATGTTATTATCTTCAGCAAAGCGGTTATCTCCATCATGGTTATCTCCATCTTGATCATCATCAAACTCCTCCGGATCAGTATCATCTCCCGCATCAAAATGTAAAGGACATTCCTTTGCATCATGCTTTAGTGAACCGCATTTCTTACAGAAGTTTCTCAACTTATCATAACGATACTTGATTATCGTATTTTCACCCACAATGAATTGGATATTCTTTTGAAACCGCAGAGGGTTCTCTAAATTCCAATCTATTCTTACATGAACCGCTCCTACTTGGGCAACATTTTCATCATAGTCAACTTCAGTAACTAAGCCTAGTTTGTTCCCTACCCACCTAGCCATAGCGTTCGTCAAATAGAGAGTGGGAATACCTTGTATATGGACCCAGAAGGGAATGATGTTCATCTCGTTCACACTGATGTTGGGATACCACTTGTGAGTGGATAGCATCCAGTCGTTAAAGGACCACGGTCCTCGGCGTAACACCAAATTCATCGATTCCTCCGTTTGGAAGCGGAATTGGACTCGACCGCCATCAATTAAACGCCCCACGCATTCATCAGCGAAACCCCATATACACGGCATCTGACGGACGATAGCCCGAACATTCTGTTTTCTAGGATTCACCGGTGTTACCACAATCGTGAAGCGATTGATAGCGGCCGCTCGAGAAGTAAACTCCGGTGGGAGAACTGCCGGGAGATCGTCAATTCCAAGATCGAGATCTTGAATAGACTTTCGAAGATTGTCACTCATTGTTTGGAGGATCGTAGGGTATAGAGATGGAATTGAGTGAGGGTAAACAGAAAAGCGAGGGAAACAATAGAATATATAGAGCAACCATGGCGGTTTTTGATAGCGGTTACTTCCCCAAAAACGGGAAGACAAAAAACTGTCAGATTGGTAGGACAGAAAAAAAACCGCCAACATGAATCTCCAGTGAAGGAAAAGAGAATCTTTTGGTCGGAAAAACACTCCGGATCGAAAAAACAAACGGAGAATTGAACAGGTGTGACTGTATAGGGCAGTCATCCAGAAAATCGCCCAGAAAGAAGAGCGACATTTAAAAAAAAAAACTTGCACGTTAATATTATTTCAATTAGTAATTAAGTCGGAACAAATACTAATATATATTATATATAAAATATATATATATATATATATTATCTTGATAACTCATAGTAGATCATCTAAAAGTCTACCAAGGAGTTTAAAACATCTCCTATGGATGTCTACGGAGTCCTCCCTAACTTTTTATTTGAAATATTTTTAGATAAAATTTACTTAAAATGCAATTTACAAAGAAAACAAATACAATTCATATGTTATATAAATATCATCACAGTTAGTCAATTAAATGAGCATTAAAAAGGATTTATAGCAAACTTCTAATCTAATGAGAAACAATATATATATATATATATATATGTATGAAAGATGTTTTGATTTACTTGAGTATTTAAAAGCTAGCTTGAACAAAATTAGAAGAAAAGAATCTTAAAATAAACGACTCACTTATTCACCAAGAGCCTAACTTATAATGTTGGCTCTTTCTTTTAACTGACTTTTTTTAGTTAACCAACATAATATCCAATAATATTTGTATCTCACTAAAACTTAGCTGTTGATCTATTTTTATAACATTCGTTTAAGTAGAATAAATATTTTAACAAATATTTTGACAATAAAATAACAAAATAGTTTTATCTTTAATTTTTTTATTTAATCTTTAAATGTCGTATTTTGCTCTCTATACAAATAGTCATTTGTGCTAATATTGAAATATTTTTAGAACAAAAAGAAATATGCATGTTTAATTTTGGCCAATTATCAAAGATTTGAAGATATCGTTAATTTATGATTAAGAGAGAAGAAATCATATTTGAAAAGATAGTGGCAACTATGCTAATTAATAATATAAAACATTATCATCTCAAATATGATTTGTCGTATACTCGTAACTTAAGTAATTATGATTTTCTACTAATAACTTCTGGCTGTTTACGGGTTCGCAATTTGTTTCTTTAATAAACTAGAATTGGACCCGTGCTAGAGCACGGGTTGAAATTTTTTATGTTTATTTTGTAATTTTTATTTAAATCACTATATATGTGATTGTTTTATTTGTTTTAAAAGTTTTTTTCTTTTGGGATGAAATACTAAGCCATGAAATCATGTTCTAAATATGACTTATGAAATAATATATATTTTGTAAGACCTAGTCTAGTATATTTAGATTTTGACCCACGGTACACTGCGGGTTAAGTTATTTATTAAAAAAAGTTTGTTTGTTAATTTGATTTGATTTGTTTAGTTTTTTAAAATTATATAGTCTTTTGATTGTTAATTCTATGACTTAACCCACAATTTACCGCATACTAATTTTAAGACCTAATATGTAACATATATTTGTCAAAATCATCTTGACCGAAAAAGCCTCTACCAAATAACATTATTCCAAACTTTAATTTAATCTGAGAAATCATATTTTCTAAAATTTCAACTCATGCTCTAGCAAGAAATCATATTTCTTGAAGTTTTTTCATTCTATAGTGACATATTCTTGACCCGTGCTATAACAAATCAAATTAGAGTATTTATAATTTTAAATTTTTGATATATCATATATTTATGATATTCTTAAAAATATCAAATTAAACTATTTTTAAGTACTTCAAATTAAATTATTTAAAAAGTTTATTATAGTATATAAAATTATACAATTCAACAAAAGAAATATATGAAATTGAATTTAAATATTTAAATTTTTACACGTTATTCAGTTAAAATTTTAGTTGAATATATATATTTTTAAAGAATAATATTATTAAAGCTTGAATATTTTATAGATTAAACAATTTATATTGGTTTTAATAGTGTGACTTTGAAGTATGATTTTATACAGTAAAACCTCTATAAATTAATACTCCATAAATTAATAAACACTATAAATTAATAAATTTTGCTAGTCCCAAGTCGGGCTAGTGTAAAAAATAACAAAATTCGATAAGATAATAAGATAATAATTTTTTTTGAAATCTCCATTTAAAATATGGTCCCAATAATATCATAAATTAATAATCATGTAAATTTACATATATATATATAATGTATGTTTTTCCTAAAGCTCATATCTATAAAACAATTATTATGTTGTATTTTCAAACTATAATGATAGAAAATATTCTGTAACATGTCATAAAAATAGCTAATTTTTTTAGTTTTCAATTTCTAGATATTTTACATTTTGATAATTTAATTACAACAATTGATAACATTAAATTTGAATTTATGTATGTCATGTGTATAAGTGAGTTTGTTTATTGTATTTGTAATTTATTGTTAATAAAGTTTTCTATATATTACAAATTCAATTCCAATATCATAAAATTTACAAAATCCAAAAGTATAATTTTATTCTGCTAAAATTGTCTCAATTCATAATTTTAAAAATTCAAACTATTAATAATATATCTATAAATTAATAATTATTAATTTAGACTATAAAATAATAATTATTAATTTATAGGTAAATTAATATCACTATAAATTAATAAAATGTCTTGGTCCCAACATTATTAATTTATAGAGGTTTTACTGTAGTATGATTTCAATGCCAGATAAATCTAAGTTCATGTCCATTATTCAGAATCATTTTGGTCTTTTTTTATAGTATGACTTTGAATCTTTGCATAGTTTTCGTAGGCAATGTGGTTCAAACATTATATACATATTTTTATTCATCAATTGAGCAATACATGTCTGTTTAAAAATTTTAAATTACATCATATGCAAAAAAAAATCATAAATTTTATTAACTAAATATATTATATAATTAAAATAATTTAAATATAGAATCAAATAAAAGTGAAAGAAGGATCACATATGCTTGTTTTAGTTAGGTTGAAAGATTTCCTTATCTTTTAAATGTTACCTATAATTGATTTTATATGTTACCATATTAACTAAATGCATATTATCTCTAATTACCAAAAATCAAATTAACCTGTATATTATGATACACCTAAATCATGAATATCATAAATTTATAACTAAAAAATCACATATATATCTATTATATAGTCTACAAAAAAAAGTCATGTACTTCCCAAATATTAAATAGGGGATTGCGTCTAGTTGATTATTTATGAAGATTCTTTGATAAATTTTGATGGACTGCGTTACTCTAATATGTTATGCCTGAAGGTTATATTACTTCTTTTTGATCGGTTGTTTAGTCTGTTCTTATTATTTTAGATCGAATTAAGATTGCTTAATATATACCTATACAACTTGAGTATTTCAATTTCACGAGTGAATGATCAAAAGTCTATTGGTTTCCACCAATCATCGTTCTATTTTAGCACAAAATATGAAAGAATACAAAATACCTTTTGGATAGTGTTATTATTGCTCATGAAAATGATCTCGTAATTCAGTTTTTGGTAAAAATAAAACAAATGTCTTGCTCGTAAATTCTCTATTACTGGTTTGAAAGGCAACCTTGGATCTGAAGAGTAGAGACACTAAAATTGGAGTTGTTAAATATTCCAATATTGTTTTCCAATCGAAAGAAAAATCCTCACAATTCAATTCAAAAAAAAAAAATTAATGTGTTAGCAAAAGTTCCAAAAGAGCAAAAAAACCTAGCTAGGTGAAAATCATCGCCATTAGCTAGCACATATCATAGTGATTTAACGTATAACATATACACCACAAAATTAATTTTTTCTTCAACAAGTAATTTTTGTTTTATCAATGGAATTGGAACGACAAAAAAACGTTTTGGTACAAAAAACTTGTCAGAATTTTAAATGTTGACAAGCACCAAAATCTCCACCTATATATATATTTATGATAAATTGGTATGAGTGTTAAATACTCTATGTGTTTCACAAAAAGTGTTAACATAATAAAACATCAAGTTTAACATAATTGTCTTTTATATAGGGATAAAAAAACAATTAAAATAGTATAGATACTTCCTGCCCAAAGATATTAAATAAAACAAATATTTAACTCTCTAAAATAATATTGTTACAAATCCCCCAACTCTTTCTAATTGTAGAATAATTATAATATTGCAATAAAGTTAGATCTCAATTTGGTATTTTTATTCTTTTAATAATATCAATTTGTAAAAAAGGTATATCAAATATTAGCTACACATACACAAAAAAGTTAGACAACGTTGCCGTTTTGGGAGCCAAGAATTTCCGGCGAAGTCTATCTCCACTACATATTGAAGTTGAAGCTTTCCTTTGGGCGATGCGCTGCATGATCGGCCATAATTTCAGAGATGTGGCTTTCTATACCGACTGCTCAGACTTGGTGAAAATGGTGTCTTCTCCTTCCGACTGGCCAGCGTTCTCGGCTTGACGACATCAACACTGATAGGGAGGAATTCTCTTCTTTCTCTTTATCTTTAATTCCTAGAAATGCTAATGTAAGGGTGGATTTTTTGGCACGCCAAGCGCGTATATCTCCGTACCAAATTTTGTTTGTAAACGATTTTCTTACCAATTGGCTCGTTTGAGCTAATGTGTTGTTGACAAAAAAAAATACACTAAAACAAAACAAATGATCTAATTACTATGGATATTTAGTATATATATATATATATTTATATATTTATATACATCTTCCGTTTTCCATTATCGTACAATGGTTTATACTACTTTATAGTATAAGTGTTGTTATTATATGTCTTGTTTGTATTGGTAAAGGATATTAAGTTTTTTGCTCATTTCTTGTGTGAATGTGTCTCAAGAAAAGAAAATTGATGGTTTTTTTTTGGTTAAAGAATAAAATATATATAGGTTGGAAAGCATGTGGTAGCCACGAGTATCGTTGCCTCGTTGGTGCCTTGTTGTGTCTAAATGGGTCCACTAGTTATCCACTTCGCCGCGTCTGACGGGTTTCTTAACTTCGTAAGGTTTGGGACCTACACTATACACTCCTTAATGGCTTCATCCTCATCTTCTCACCGACGAACAAAAAAAAACTCACTACAAAATCAAAGAACCTTTATTTATTCTTATTCTTTCTCTTTTTTTTTTGTTGTTGTTGTAATTATTGTTTTCATATTTAGAGGTTGAGAATATGAAAACAGCGACCTTATATTAGTCGAAGTTGACTATTGGAATTATTTTGTTTCTATTTTAGACATTGAGATAATTACGCAATACCTTAATAGAAGTACTTACAAATTTTAAAAATCAAGTTTACAAATTTTAAAAATTCTAAACCAAACCAAATATTTAATTTTCCTTAAAGTATACAGAATTTGGGTTGCTTTTTAATTTAATTTTGATTTATTTTTTAAATGAAATATTAGATAAAATATTTTAATTGGCTGAAAGAAGAGTGGATGAATAGAGGGTAAATTTAAGTATTTTTCAATTTTAAATCAGTGATAGTTAATTTAACGGTGATATAGATTTTGAGTATACACATCACAAATTTATGTTTATTTGATTTGCTATTCGTATATACACAAGCTAATTAACAAGGAGTCAAACAAAATCTTAGGCAGACCCAACAAAATCTTTTTTCAGTAAACTGTGTGGTCCGATATTTATACAGTCACGATCACCAGAGATCTTACAATATCAAACTTTGTTTGTCTCTTACCTTCCTAATCGTTATTTTCACAATAAATAAAAATTTACTAATCAACACTTGTAGAGAATCGAATTTTTCTTTGGACAATATAGACATCTATCTATTATATGCTTATAATAGCCGATGTGAAAGCATAATCATAGTTCGTTGTTATTAGTTGATAAGATTTGTTCTTTGGATCTGAAAATAGGATATCATAAAATTTATAGCATACTAGAAATAAGCTCGCGCGATATATTTAATTTTATTTTTATTAGTTATGATATATTTTAAATTTAGAAATGAATTTTTTTAATGAATTTTTTTAAATTTTTTTAATATTTATTCCTTTTCATATATGGTTCGTAATGTTTTGATGCAAAATAAAAATAAACTAAACATATCGGAAATTTTTTTAGTAAAGTAATTAAATCTCTCAAAGTTTTGTTGTTTTGGATTTTACTACTTTGTGATAAATTGTTAGGTTCTTAGAGCATCTCCAACCCCACTCTATTTTAAAGTCTAAACTCTGTTATAGAGTAACATTTGCTCTAACCCCACTCTATATCTTACTCTAAAATAGAGTAAATAGTACGATTACCCTATATGCAACTTTAATTTTTTACACTAACTCTATTTTTTAGTATAAAATAGATTGACATATTGAAAAAACTATGCTCTACTTTAGAGTAAAAAAATAAAATATATATTGGAGATAGTCTTAGCACACATGAGGTTTGTGTAGAGACCATATATCAGACATTCGAAACGAAAATTGAGTATTGAAAATTATTTACAAATATTACCAAATAAATCTCATCTTTCCCTACATCTTTTCGAAAGCTGTAATATATGGATGTGATCAAGACTTATATGATCGTAAAGAAAAATAATTGATAAATATTTATCTTTTTCGAGTGGTTTTACAACTTTATATATTCTTTAACTCAATCTTGATATTTGATTTTCTGTTTGACTCCACAATATGTTGCTACGGTTTGATTTTCTTCAGTTAACCTCCTAACAAATATCCTGTCAATTAGAAACTCTATATGAATGCTTAGAATGTGTTATACTTCTATGATTATGGGTTATTTATCGGTCCTTGTTTCTATTCTTATTCATTATGTTCTTTTAATTGCCAAAAAAATGAACTCTCCAATATTTCAATTGGTGTTGATGGAAGAGAAGACAAAATTAGAAAAATTGATATCAACAATAGATACATTCCAATTATTTTTCTGATATAACTACATTTCTAATTTATTTTAACTTACATCTAAATGTTTTTTTAATTAACTATATAAAAACTTATAATATCTATATGTTGACTTTTTCATCAGATTTTGATGATTTTAAAATAAGATCTGTGAGGAAAAAAAATCTGACCGACCCAAATTCATCCAATCAATAAACTAAATTTCTAAAACCTGAATTTTGTACTATACTAATAAGATTATGATTCTAGACAATATGTTTTATAAGGTAAAAGAAAAATCACCAATGATTATTTTGAATATTTAATAAGTGTACTCATGATTTATCATATGCTCCAGTGTTTACTCTCTAATCTTGTAATCACCCTTAATATAAAAATTTGGAATAATGCATATTAAAATATGGCTCATGTCATAAAAATTTATGAAATATCTTACACTATATCTCACATCAAATTTTGAATAAAATTCATGAAAAGAAAAATGTGTCAAATTTAATATTTTTAGATTCGATATATTATATCTATTTTCTAATCATTTTAAAATATATACTACAATTACTATTAAATTATTTTGTGAAACTATTGTTTCCTACTATTTCATGGGGTGATTAAGCAATTATGTTATTTTTCTTTTATTTTAGTACATACGTTTTAAAGACAGTCAAACTGTAACTTATAGAATATTAAATATAATTTAATTTAATCTGAGTTTTGTTTTTAATACAATACATATGATTACTGAATACAATGTGATTTTTTAAATATATTAGAACATATTTTATATTTTTAAATTAGTCTGTCATAAATTAATTTGGCTTCAATTTTTATTTTATAAATATGAAACTTTTTTTGTTTTAATTGGTTCGATCAGTAGTTTCATTTTTATATGAGTTTTGTCTTTAATACAATATATATGATTATTGAATACAATGTGATTTTTTAAAATATATTATTACATATTCTATATTTTAAAATTAGTCTATCATAAATGAACTTGGTTTCAATTTTTTACTTTAAAAGTATGAAAACTTTTTTTTTGTTTTAATTGGTTTGATCAGTAGTTTTATTTTTAAGTTATATGGTATAAGCTTTTATTAAGAAATATATTATATGTTAAAATTAAAAAGTTGGAAGAAATATATTTTGTAACAATGTGATTTTTTTTTAAATCAACTATAGACCATATAAGATATAAATAAAATAAAGTATGTAAAAAATGTTTAATTTATGATTAGTGAGAAATACATGTGTCATAAATATAGAGCGCCAAGTGTTACATTGGCAGGCAAAGTTAGAAAAAAACCTTATCATATTATATAAGATGTAACTAGATTAGGACCCGCGGTGTACCGCGGGGCAAAATTATTTATAATTAAAAAATTAAAATTATAAATTGTATTTGTTGGTTAAATATATTATAATTATATAATAATTGTTAAATAAACCATATAATACCGCAATATATTTTTTATATATAATATTTATTTAAATTTAATTAGATATGTCTATTTTCAGATATTGGACGTGTTAACAAAATAATAAAATGATATTTTACCCGTGTAACACTCGAGTTACTCAATTTTAATTTATATAAATATCGATAAAATCTGTCCTAGCTATATAAGCCCGTCTCGAAATATTTTAACTCACAATCTTATCATCTTAACTTTTAATATTTATTTTGTATCTACGGTATAATATTTATCATAAAAATTTTAAATTTTTTTCATATTTAAACTTTTAAAAATCTTTAAAATAAAGAACCGGAATAAACTAAAGAAAAGTTTTTAAAGTTTGAATGCCGATAAATCAAGGGTCTACTCATTTTTATTGAATCATTTTGGCAATTGAGAATATCATTAATGTTGTAGTTATTGCAATGTAATTTTCCGGAAATTTTGTCTACAAATTTATTTTCCGGAAATTTTGTCTAAATTATTAGCAAAGAGTATATTTTAGAGGTCCTAATCAAATTTTAGACATCGTTTTTTTTACAACCTAAATAAATGGAGACCATTATATTATGAATTATCAAGAGACCCATAAAATACTAAGAGGTCCATATAAAATTGCTAAAGGTCTGATAGAATTAATTGCATTAGTAGCATTAATTACAAAAAGTTTCCTTATTAGTATTTTTGAGCAAAAACTGCTGCAAAAATACTAGTATAGATAGGTGTACGTGTACCCCAACCTTAGTCGGCAATGGTGACACCAATAAACAAAATAAATGTTATATCTTTTCAAAAGGACAAAAATTTAAAGAAGATATTTAGATAACATAGAGATAAGAAAAGGAAATGAAAAGTTGTGAAAATGACCTAACAGAGTGGATAAATAAATACAGACGACTAAGAAGGAATAATTAAAATTGTCTTCAAGTTTATAGACAACCGTGCAAGTCCCTTTATATATTTTGGACGTAAATCAAAGGCTACTTTTAATTGCTCCTCTAGTTCACACAACATTTGTCCGCAGTCGACAAAACTAATATCATATCTATTTCTGATAATTCCATCAAATTAAACTAGCTAAGATTGAGTGGTGCTTTGATGTGAGATTATAAAATTTCTGATGAATAATCTTATTTTCCGATCGGAAGATTTTGTTCACTTCTACTTTACTTAGTCATAATTGTCATAGTTGCATAGGACAAATATGTGCCTCTAAGACTCTTATGTTCAGAATGGACAAACAAAACTTACAGAGATGGGTTAGAAATATGGGATAGCTAGTTTAGTTTTTGGATTAAGTATGCATCACAAATGACGTTAGACTGGTTTGGTGAGTTTAGATCCAATAAGGGTCGACAAAATGAGCGAGTTAGCTAAATTAATCTGTAAAAGAAAGAAAACAATTGTATTGGTTGAAACAACACTATTCTTATATGGTTTGGTAAAGGAATTGTGAAATGGTGTTATACATACACAACCCAAAATTTCATCATTTTAGAAATCATTAATCAAAATCGGTCAATGTGAAAAGGGACAATCTATCAATTGAGTGAGTATGTTAGGTATGAGTCCAAATCTTTAGATTAAACACCAATCAAATAAAATATGATCTTTATCTATTATTTTTACAAAAGAAAAGAAAGAAAGGAAAATGTCTTTAGTCATAAGTTGGAGCACATTGAGAGATTCTAGCGGAGTTTAGTTTGACTCTACTAAATTATGTTAAGACAACAGTAGAAAGGCTATGAATCGAGTCTTGTTGATTTAATGATGACAAAAATAAATTGAGTGTCTAGTTCCAATCATTCAAGTATTTTGTGGTTTAGTTGTGCAATATTTAAGTTATTAATATATATATGTTGATAACTATTTATTTTTCATAAATACTGTAATTTTGAGCTTTTTTGTATTAAAAGTCATTTTTTATTTTCAATACAAATTTGAAAATTAAATTTCTTTTATCCCTATTATTTGAGTTTATTAATTAGAAAGAGAAAAACACTTTAGTGTATTTGAAAAGGGTAAAACAGAAATTTAAACAATTTTCTTAATTTGTGTCCATTATATCAAAATGATACTCTTTATAAAACAATTTGGTAAAAAATTAACAATTCTTTTATCTTTACGTGAAGAAAAGTAATTTAACAATTCCCTCTAATTAATTCACGGGTTTCTTCTAAGCTACTCGTCTTTATCCAATGTTTGTTTAGTCAGACGCCTAATTACAGAACTGCATGAGTGTTACGATCACACATGTACAATTTCTAAACATGTCAAAATTAAGATGTCGTAGTCTACACGTGTATTGTACGTGGGTTTATCATGTAAATTCAATGATCAAAGCTGGTCCAAACACAGGCTGATGAAGTATGTGCTTGCGGCCCGAAAATTATATGTAATATTTCGGTTCTCAAATTTTTGAAAAATGTCGTTATTGTAATGGTAAAGGTGTACCAAGTTTTTACAATTTTTTTTTCTTTGGCTTAACATAGTTTTGAGCTTGTGGCCCCAATATCTTGTGCGACAGCTCTGTCAATGATGACACACTGATACAAATATTAACTTGTTAAATTTACTCGAATCCAAAAACTTTAAGCTCACTACGATAGAAAATAATAGTTATGCACGACATAGGAAATATGTGGAAATGTCATTTCCGATCACTTATTTTATTTAGGTTGTTTGACTAATAGTAATTTATATTCGGTTATCTATCATTCACATAATCACATTCTAACGGATTTAGGAATACGACATGTATGATTTATATTATTTTCTTCTGTTCCTTTTGTTCATTCACATAATCACATACCAATCTAACGGATTTTGCAATGTGAATACGACATGGTATATTTGTATGTGGATATTACATGGTAATAATATTACAGTAGAATTGTCGAAACTACTATGTATGTTATGGTCGATAAAAGTCTACTTATTTAGAAAGTGACCTTTATTTGGCAAGCAACAACATTCAGTTTTCTATAAACAAAATTGTATGACGTATATTATTCAATGTGTATGTAGGTGAAGTTGTCCCTTCAATTTGTTGTATTGACTTTTTTATTTATTTATTTAATATGTAATCCAAACTCGACCAATACGAATAATCTACTACATAAACTTGAGAGTTTTATTTGTACACTCGTCTTTTGAATTTGACATTTGTGTGTGAAGGTGTCCCAAAATTTTGTCATATCGAGTTATTATTATCAATAAAAATAATGTGGAGCTAATCAATTATGTAAAGCTTCAACCATGTCACTAGCTAGTAGCTAATCAATTAATATCCAAAGCTTTAAATTTAATGGGATTTAAACCTTTAAGTAATGAAAGGGGATACAAAGAAGCGCAGTGAGTTACAAGTAGGATTCACTTTGTAATTATTTTTTTTTTTCACATATATATGAAAAAGAATGCAACATGAACTACTTTAACATCCAATCAAAGAGTCACTCAAATCCCACTCACCTAATTGGTGGTCTCAATGCTTTTTTAACAAACTTCTTGAGTCAAATCCCACTCACCATGATAAATTTGTAGTGATTGATTGAAGAACAGAAGCATTACACTAGACTACAAGCACTAGTGAAACTTGGTATACTTTACATTGGTACAATTTTATTTTCCTAACTATTACACTATGGCTTCTCCCTCACGGTAATGACAATCACAAACGTCTTCCGCAAGACAAACCTAATTCAGGGAGGGATAAGGACAAATGATGATCCAAAGAGAGTATAACTAATAGAATCAAACATTAGAGACTAATGATTAGACCATATAAGTCATCCCAGCTTGCAAGATGTTCATATGAGGAACAGTGAGGTTCGCAGCCCCAGCTCTGCAGTTCCTTCTCAAAAACGCATAGAAGTAATTAATCACAAGCTTCTTCAAAAAAATCGAATTCTTCTTCGCCCTCACATCTCCATGAGCCAGCAAATACGTTAGCCCCGAGTCCGTGGCTTCTCTCAAAGCCGCAAGCTCATATTCCAGAGCTGGATCTTCCTCCATAGACGACCCTACGCTTGAAGACGGCAAAACCTCTGAATCAAACTCTTGCTCTGGCTCAGACCGCTTTGTGCGGTGAATGAGAGGAGCCATGAGGTCGTCTGTGTAAGTATCACTTGCAACAGAAACCCTATCAGGATCAAAATCATTCAGAGTGCTCTCTAGAGCATCCTCTAACGCTTCACATCTCAAGAACTTCTCAAGACTTTCAATAAGAAGCTGTTCAAAGACTCTAGAATCTTCTTTTCTAACATCTTTGTAACCGTACCTTGCAATGCACCTGAACATATGGTAGTCCTTAGGACATACCCGTCTGAAAAGGAACCTCTCCTCTTGTGGAACGACCGGGACAGGAACATATTTGATACAGACAAAGATGATTGTTGAGTGAATTGCGGGAAGAGTGAGCAAGAACTGTCCAAAAATGGAAGGTATGCCTTGGACAAGATCATTGTAAAGGAGTCCAATCCCGGGGATTCGAATGGTTCCAAGAGTTGAACCGAGTTCACGCATAAAATCCATTGAGATTCTTTCCCTAACCTCGCTTTGGTACTTGAGAACGCTTCCATAGTTCCAAATGTACATTACGGTGAGGAAGAAAGTAGCGAATACTAGCGGAACCCAACCACCTTCCAAGATCTTGGTGAGAACCGCAAGCAAGTAAATGGTCTCAACGGATCCGAATATAAGTGGGAAACAGATAGCCAGAAATAGATTGGTTTGCCAAATGAGAAGCATCACTAGTGTTACCAACACTGTGCTCACCATCATTACACCTACCTCTGCTATGCCTGAAACAAGAAAATAGAAACATTGAGAAGAAAAAACAGAAAGTCTATTCTAAGACTCAGCACAAAAAAGCCGAACTGACCGTAAGCATTGGCGATGTGGGTTGTGCTTCTGAAGATGGAGACGACGAGTATGCACATGATCATCAAGAACCAATTGATGACAGGAATGTAGATTTGACCCATCCGTTTCTTAGAAGTGTGGATTATCTTCAGCTTTGGGAAGCAACCAAGAGCCATGGCTTGTTTGACGCATGAGAAAGTTGCAGAGATCATGGCTTGGCTTGCTATCATCGCCGCTAATGTTGCGATCACAAACACCGGCCAGAACAAACTCGCTGCTCAACGTTGCATTATATCACAGATTCAGCATTTTTGACATTTACTATAATAGTAGCTGAGACCTTGGGGATATCTTGATTGGTTACCTGGAACTGAATCATAGAATATACGAGCCGAGGCATCAGGATGCTTTGTTAGATAAGCAGCTTGACCCATGTAAGCTAAAAGAAGGCATGGGAATACCACGCAAGTGAATGCCATCTGTATAGAACGAACTGAGAAATGTCCCAAATCTGCAAACATTGCTTCGGCTCCTGTGTAGTTTCAAACACTTTGTAAGTAACAGAGGTTTGGTTTTTTTTTTTATTAAGACGTTGTGTAAGTTGAGAGTGTGTATTTACTTACCTGTAATGCATAAGACACATCCACCAAGAGCAGACCAAGCCTGTTTGCTATTCTTCTTGAAGAACAAAACGATGTAAAACGGGTTTAATGCTCTTATGACAGTGATGTCGTACTTCATAAGATTATAGATTCCAATAGCACCGAGAGAGAAGAACCATAGCGCAAGAACTGGAGCAAATAGAAAACCTACTTTACCCGTCCCAAACCGTTGTATACTGAACAAAGCCACGAGAATCACAATTGAAGACATAACCAATGCATCTGACAACAACAACACACCAAGATCAAAATGACATCAAGACGCAACTGCTTAGACATACATAGAGAAATCATGTCTTAGTGATACCCACTTGTTCCAAATCCTTCAACTTCACCTTGTAAACCACTCATTGCAGACATCACTGCATGATAATCAAAAGGAAGATCAAATCTCAATCTTGACCTGACCACTTGTTAGTTTAATCAAATCTCAACTGTCAATGATTTGAAAGTTACACACACTAGTTTATGAATCCACCAAATCTTTTATGAAACTCTATTGCAACAAAACACAATACAAATCAGACTGACCTGACATAGCTGGTGTAAGAATCCCATCGCCAATAATCATGGAAGTTCCCATTAGGACTAAGAGAAGAAGAAGAGTTTTCAAGTAGCCTTTAGTCTCTAAAGCTTCTTTAATTCCCAGAGCTCTTTCCAACTCAGGAGTTGGGAGTTTAAGCCTAAAACTCGAGATCTGCTCATCAGCAGGTTGTTGATTTGGCAGCTTATTCACCTTTGCATACCTACAAATAAGTGAATACAACGCAAATGTTCCTCCTGCACACACACATACACTAATAAGAAACCACATAAACTCCAGTATACTAAAATCATAGATTCAGATGCATTACCTTCACCATTGTCGTTGGCTTTAAGGACTACAAAGACATACTTAGCCAAAGGAATCACAGCAATAGTGTAGATGACTAGAGACAAGGCACCAAGAACATCAACTTCTGATCTTATAGGAACTTTACTGAAAACATCACTGAACACATACAAAGGGGATGTCCCCATATCACCATAAACAACACCTAACGTCTGAAACGCTATCCCAACTGTACCCAAAAGTGACAAATCCTAACAAAAAAAAAAAATTCAAAACTTTTCAATTGTCAATAACAGAAACACCAAAAGGGCAGTTATAAAAAATCAAAACTTTGAAGTCATACCTTGAGACTGTGACCATGAGAACCTGCAATCTCCATGGCTTCAACATCAAGAGAATCAGCTCTTTTAGGCTTTTTCATAAGTCTCCTCCTCAAATTCCCAAAACTGTAATCTCTATCTCTGCAGATTTCAGAAAACGGCGGCGTTTGAGAGTCAACTTCGCTTCCATCAACCCATCTCCGGTCACTGCTTCCGGTACCAACACGTCTGAGACTATTGTTGCTACTTCCTTCTTCAATTTCATCCATTAATTTTGAGAATATCTCCTCCAAAACGAGAAGCAAAGAACTCTCTGTTTTTTCTTTTTTTTTTCTAAAGCTTGAAAGGATCTTAATTTTTGGTTGGATGAAAAGTTAGCAGAGTTCGGATTTGGTTGAATGTGACTTCTTCACTGACATAGTCTCTCTCACGGGTGTGTAACATGTTTACTGTTACTGTCAAGAAAGAAACGTACACAGTTCTCAATTATTTGAATTTCTTAAGTTATAAAAATTGTAAATTTTTCTCGATTCTGTATCCTCTCAAAACATTATCCATTTGTTTTTCTTTGTTTGGGAGTTGGGACTTTGGGGGTAGGAACATGAATCGCTCTACATAATATAATCCCTAAATTTGAAATTTGTAGAAGCCCATTTTTATTTTAGGTGGGTGAAAGGCCCATTTAATTAGGCCCAACTGTTATAGCCGACTTGGAAAACTCGGTCTTAACGCCAAGGTTTTATAACTTGAAACAAGTCTTCTTCACATTCGTCGCCTTCAATCTTCAAAACATCATTCACTGCTCCGTTCTTCAAATCTCCATATTTGGGTTTCTCCTTCGATTCAGGTTCCTTTGATTTTTCCTCGTCTGTTTAATTGAGTATAAATTAGGGTTTCTCTTCGTTTCATCCGCAGGTCACTGAGGCGTTTGCGTTCCACGTAGAAGAAAAATTATGGTAAGTGTTCTTTCATTAACCCTCTTATCTTAATTGTATCTACAGATTTGCTTTTGTTAATTTTGATTTGAATCATCTTTGTCATAAAATTTCAATTTTTAGGGTTTCCGAGTAGTTCTTGTCTCTCTTTATGAACATGGTAAGGTTGGGACTTAGCTAACTAAATATGTTGGATCTGTTGTTGTAGGCAACTCTTGAAGATTCATTCCTTGCTGATCTTGACGAGTTATCTGACAATGAAGCAGAAATGGTGAGTGTCTTTTAAAACCATTAATTTTGATCTGTTTACGCTTTTTTGTTTTGTGATATTTGACATGGAGGAGATATGGTTTTTAATTTGTAGTTTGGTCGATTATTCATATTCAGGACGAGAATGATGGTGATGTTGGAAACGAGGAAGAAGATGTTGACATGGACATGGCGGATTTAGAGACTCTTAACTATGATGATCTCGACACTGTCTCTAAGCTTCAGAAAAGTCAGAGATATATTGATATAATGCAGAAAGTGGAGGAGGCTCTTGCAAAGGATTCTGATGGAGCTGAGAAAGGAACTGTATTGGAAGATGATCCTGAGTACAAGCTTATTGTGGATTGCAATCAGCTCTCTGTTGATATTGAGAATGAGATTGCTATTGTCCACAACTTTATTCGTGACAAGTACAAGCTTAAGTTTCAAGAGCTTGAGTCTCTGGTTCATCACCCTATCGATTATGCCCGTGTTGTGAAAAAGATTGGCAATGAGACGGATATAACTCTTGTTGATCTTGGTGACCTTCTTCCATCTGCTATTATAATGGGTATTTCAGTTACTTCTTTAACCACGAAAGGGAGCCCACTGCCAGAGGATGTCCTGCAAAAAGTGTTAGGGGCTTGTGATCGGGCTCTAGATCTTGATTCCGCAAGGAAGAAGGTCCTTGACTTTGTTGAAAGTAAGATGGGATCTATCGCACCTAATCTTTCCGCCATTGTTGGAAGTGCTGTTGCAGCCAAGCTCGTTGGGACTGCTGGAGGTGTGTCGGCACTTGCTAAAATGCCTGCCTGTAATGTTCAAGTTCTTGGCCACAAGAGGAAGAACCTTGCTGGTTTCTCTTCAACATCACAGTCCCGTGTGGGTTATTTGGAGCAGACAGAGATTCTCCAAAGCACACCTCCTGGACTTCGGGCTCGCGCTAGCAGGCTTGTGGCTGCAAAGTCAACTTTGGCAGCAAGAGTTGATGCTACTAGAGGGGACATGGCAGGGATAAATGGAAGAGCTTTGAGGGAGGAGATCCGTAAGAAGATTGAGAAGTGGCAAGAACCTCCTCCTGCAAGGCAGCCTAAGCCACTTCCTGTTCCTGATTCTGAGCCCAAGAAAAGAAGGGGTGGTCGCCGTCTAAGAAAAATGAAAGAAAGGTAGCCTGTTTCATCCTACTTTGTGTCCTTTATGACTCTAGATGGAATTCTACTACTTGCTGTATTCTTACCATCATTCTCTTTTATTCAGGTATGCAGTGACAGATATGAGAAAGATGGCCAACAGGATGCGGTTTGGTACACCCGAAGAGAGCTCCCTTGGTAATAATATCTTGTACTTTTACTTGTTGTTAACGGCCACTTTTAAAGAACTTAGTCTAATATCTGTTGTTCATGATGATAGGTGATGGACTTGGTGAAGGCTATGGAATGCTTGGCCAGGCAGGAAGCAACAGGCTGCGAGTATCCAGTGTTCCCAGCAAGCTGAAACTTAATGCTAAGGTCGCCAAAAAGTAAGTTTTCTCAGTTTCTCCGATTTTTATGTTATTACTCTTACCCTGTAGATTAATCTTTACTGAACCTGCCCTGTTCTTCCATAATATCTCCTGTGCGTTCTCATTTTGAACTGTGTATCAATGGCTCTTTTCAGGCTTAAAGAACGACAGTATACAGGTGGTGCAACTACCTCTGGTTTGACATCGAGCCTGGCTTTCACTCCTGTGCAGGTAACAAACATTTTCATTCGATTCCTGAGCAATGTTTTATCTTATTGTGATTCATTTTCATCGCCTCTCTAACTTCAATTGGTTATCTATTTGACAGGGGATAGAGTTGTGCAATCCGCAACAGGCTCTAGGATTAGGCAGTGGGACTCAAAGCACTTACTTCTCAGAGTCAGGAACCTTCTCCAAGCTCAAGAAGATATAAAGTTGCAAGACAGAGACAAGTTTTCAAGTGTTGAAAGACTTTTGGGATTTTATATTAGAAGATGAATGGTGTAAATGAATTGAAGAAGACAGAGAAAGGTTGAAAGTGGTGTTATAACTGCTTTCTATTTCTCTTTGTCTGTTTTAAGGTTTCTTCTGTCACTTAAGAGACCAACAAAAAAAAACATTGTTTCATATGGGAGTCCCTCTTGAATCACTTTTGTTGCACAACCATACCTTTAAAAAGACTTGCCAGTTTAAGAAGCGTTTCATTAATTTTATCTCTTTCTTACCTAAAGATTCATATCTATCTTCAGCATACACGGATTCCTTAGGTTCATGATTCACGCAAGCCATTGCAACTTCAGACGTAATCAGTTGCTTTAAAACTCTCTCCAAC
The DNA here is from genome assembly GCA_023657505.1 of Camelina hispida. Classification (NCBI taxonomy): domain Eukaryota; kingdom Viridiplantae; phylum Streptophyta; class Magnoliopsida; order Brassicales; family Brassicaceae; genus Camelina; species Camelina hispida. Next base: position 22,328,048 of record CP094634.1, on the reverse strand, counting down.
ATAAATTGACTGGTTGGTTATTATTAGATGAGAACTTCAAACTTGCAAATAATTAGATCTTATTCATGTTATTCGACAAATGTGATGATTAATCTTACTAAATAGAGAAGGTTACTAATATCGCCATCGTTTCACTTACAAAATGTTAATCTGATAAGATGTGAGTAAAAACAAGAAAAAAATCACCGTCGATGTAAATGAGGTTCGATGTAAAATGTTCATTAAGACTCTACTAAACCCTACGATTCAACAGTCATATAATGTCGCCCGCATGGTTGAGAGCACAATGGAGACATTATTGTTGTGAGAAAGTGTTTGCACCCGCTCTTTAAAGTTAAACCTATGTAATCACTTAACAGTACAACCATCTTGTCTAATGTCTTCGTAATTTTAAGCACAAGTTCCACAAATGAAGCCACATGCTTTGACTCTAAATCCTGAGGGTATCTATTCCAACGTTGATCCCGGTTCAAGCCTTGGAAGTCCAAGTATTTCTCCAAACGCATACTCTACTCAACAGAAAAAACAAAAAAAAACAATGGTTCTATGATTATTCGAACTCGATGATAGTTAATTAGAAGGGAGGCCAAGGAAACACTAATAAAAGAAGGTCATGGTAACTACGTAAATACCGGTAAGCTGTTGCGTACTTCACGAACTGTCACCATCTTTAAATCTTACTATACCTGGAATAACATTGGAAAAGTCACACCACAAACCTCGGCAAGAGATAAAATTTAACATAAGAGATAGTGAACACCAAAACACATATTAATTAGTACCATTCGTAAACTTACTTATACAGCCTCATAACCAACATAAGTAAAGTAAGTAAGAAAGAGTTAAAGACAATATTAGAGAATTCAAGAATGGTCTCAAAACATGCCAGAAGGAAGTTTCCCCCAAAACAAGCCTCTTTGCATTCTCCAACTTCTTTAGCATTTTAGTCACTGAAACTGTGACATGATGTAAACCATCCGTGACGCTGGCTTGTATTCCAATGTTCAGTTTAGCTTCAGTTAAAGAAGAGACATCAACTAAAGTAAATGGTGACTGAGAGCTTCGCAATGTAAGACAATGGATATGTGGTGCCACAATCTGCGTTTGTCCCGACCCCCTTATCTCTAATGTTCTCAGGCGCAGCGATTTGCTGAGATCAAGAACCTCAAGTCGTTTGGAGTGATTCATTGTTAAGCTTTGGAAAACCGGACAACCAGATAGAATCTTAGCAATAGATTCATCTGGGAGAAAACAATACCACAAGGAATATGGTAACACAAGGCAGAGTTGCTTAACAGTGGAACTGATGTAGAATAAATCAGGAATGTTATAACCATGAACAAAATCGACAAAGAGGGATAGATCCTCCACGTTGCGGGACAAGGCGAGCTCGATCCACCTGTCCATGTTGGTTACAGTGTGCTTGATCATGCAGCTTGTTAGATGAAACTTGATCATCTTGGAAGCAGTGTAGCGAGTCAAGGTTTCGTTTATCGCATCAGCATCAAGTTTAAACTCATCAACGGAGAGACCAGGTGTATTGGACCATACTTGCCTCCATCGTTTTGACAAGACAGAATTTTGATGACGAGTTTCGTCGGAACAAAGAAGAGGATATGTTGGAGGATCACATTCTGGCGATGATCGTTGCGGCTGCATTGTGAAGCGGCTGTCGAGCAAGCTGTTGTCCACCATATATATATTATTAATGGATTAAAATGGTTTATGAGTTTGGTGGTTAAAATGAGTTGATGAGTTCACAAAAATCATACAAAACATATAATGGATTTTGATAACCAGATCAAACCAACAATAAGCTCATGCAACTCTCAATTATTACTAATATAGTTTGCTTTAAAACTCTCTCAACATAATTAACGTCTCCTTCTTTAACATAACCAGCTGGATCCACATCCACTGATATACTTTGGCCTTCTCTCGTGTTATATTTGTTACCGGCTGGTTCTGAATCCATATCTCAAGTAGAACCACACCAATAGTGATAATTTGTACAACAATTGAAAGCTTAAAAATTTCAAATAAATCAGATTTTTACTCTATTTTCCGATGAAGTTGTGCTTAAAAACTTGCAGTCTAATATTGTTTACTAAGATGTGGCCATTTTGTCATTAACCGGGTTCAGATCCAATGGGTGTAACGTATAAGTAAAACAAAAAAACAAAAAAACACTGTCTATTAATTAATTGAGGTTCTATATGTAAGATGGTCATCAAGACTCAAGACTTAAACCCTCTGATTCACCACTCATATGATGTGTGCCATTCTGCCTGGTTGAGAGCACAATGGAGACATTATTGTTGTGAGGAAGTGTTTGAACCAACTCTTCAAACTTAAACCTAGGGTAATCTCCGTATAACTGTAGGACCATCTTGTCTAATGCCTTTGCGTTTTTAAGCACAAGTTCCACAAATGAAGCCACATGCTTCGACTCTAATTCCCAGTGGGATCTATTCCAAGAGACTCCATCTTTTGATCTCCAACCTCCCACGCCCTCGTCACAATAGTTCTTCTCAACAGAAAAAAAAAAATATGATTCTTGGATTATTCGAACTCGATGATAGTTACAAAGGAGGCTCAATGAAAATAAAAGAAGTTTATGGTAAATATACGAACCTGTGTGTTTGCATGAACTGTCACCGTCTTTAAATTAGGAGAGTTTTGCAATAGTCTTTCTATACCAGGAATAACACACTGAAAAATCTCTGTCTCAAGAATCAAAGCTTTTATCTTCAACATCGGAAAAGTAATACCACGAACCTCCACGAAAGATAAAAGCTAGCATAATAGATAGTGAACGACAAAACCAAATATTTATTAGTACCATTCATAAACTTATACAGGCCTCATGAAAACTAATTCATCGGCACACGTTAACTGTGAACCAACAGTAGTAAAGTAAGAGAGTTGTAGACGTTAGATCCTAAAACATACCTGAAAAGTAATACGACGAACCTCCGCGAAAGATAAAAGCTAGCATAATAGATAGTGAACGACAAAACAAAATATTTATTAGTACCATTCATAAACTTATACAGGCCTCAGGCCTCATGAAAACTAATTCATCGGCACACGTTACCTGTGAACCAACAGTAGAAAAGTAAGAGAGTTGTAGACGTTAGATCCTAAAACATACCTGAAGAATGTTGCACCCAAAAGTAAGCTTCTCTGCATTCTGCAACTTCTCTAGCAGTTCACGAAGGAATTGAAATAAATAAGCAATCGATGTCTCTTGAACTGAGTGACGGGAAACGTCCACTCTAGCTTCAGTTAAAGACGAGACATCTACTAAAGCACATGGTGGCTTAAAGTTGTGCAAACTGAGAGAATGGACATGTGGTGCCACAATCTGCATTGGCTCCGACACAAAACCGAGGCATGCTATTTCTAATGTTCTCACGCCCAGCGATTTGCTGAGATCAAGAACGCTAAGATTTAGACAATGATTCAATTTTAAGCTTTCGAGAATCGGACAACCACATAGAATCTTAGCAAGAGATTCATCGGAGAGATAACAGTTAGACAAGGACAACTTCTTTAGCGATGTCCAAGATACAGACGAGACATCTACTAAAGCACATGGTGGCTTAAAGTTGTGCAAACTGAGAGAATGGACATGTGGTGCCACAATCTGCATTGGCTCCGACACAGACGAGACCTACTAAAGCACATGGTGGCTTAAAGTTGTGCAAACTGAGAGAATGGACATGTGGTGCCACAATCTGCATTGGCTCCGACACAAAACCGGTGCATGCTATTTCTAATGTTCTCACGCCCAGCGATTTGCTGAGATCAAGAACGCTAAGATTTAGACAATGATTCAATTTTAAGCTTTCGAGAATCGGACAACCACATAGAATCTTAGCAAGAGATTCATCGGAGAGATAACAGTTAGACAAGGACAACTTCTTTAGCGATGTCCAAGATACAGAACATGAGGGAATGATATAAGAATATGGTAACTCAAAGCTGAGTTGCTTGATAGACGAACTGGTCCAGAAGAAATCAGGAATATTATATTTATAATCACCAACAATACCGACGCAGAGGGATAGATTCTCCACGTTGCGGGACATGGCGAACTGGATCCACCTGTTCATGTTGGAAACAGTGGGATTCATCTTGGTGTTGAGATGAAACTTGATCATCTTGGGATCTGTGTAGCGAGTTAGTGTTTCGTTTATCCAAGCAGCATGCACTGGCGGCCTATAACTATCATCAAAGGAAAGAGAAGGTGTATCGGACCATACATGCCTCCATCGTCTTGACAAGACAGAAGTTGTGATGGCGAGTTGCGTCGGAACAAAGAAGAGGATATGTTGGAGTATCTCATCCGGCAAGGAGCTGATTAAGTCCATATCCCGGCGATGACCACGACGACGATGATCGTTAGTCGTTACACAATCTAGGAAGAGTTGAAGCGGTTGTGGATCGGAGCTCTCGTGCGGGCCTAATATTAACCTAATATTTTGTTTGTATCTTTTTTCTATCTCTGACTCTAACACAATCTAATTGTTTCATTTCCTTTTTTTTTTCTAGCAGGTACTTTTCCATAAAAAAAATTATTATAGAAAGACTTGTCAAATAATATATATCAAATTTTATTAACTAGTTAATGATATTTTAAAGTTAATTTTACCCACATGTTGCTTTTTATTTATATTAACATTTTTTAAGTACATTTGATAATTCAGCGTTTTAGTTATACTTAATTACATGAATTTTTTTTTCCAGTGTGATATAATTTTCATAAATCTCTCTATCTAATTCAACCAAAAATATATGATTCACCTTTCACTTTTATTTGATCTTATATATAAATTATTTTGAATTATTATATAATATATCTACTTAATAAATTTTGTGATTTTCTTCTGCATATGATGTGATTCATTTTTTTTTTAAAAATGGACATAAAATATTACTCAATCGATGAATACAAAAAAATATGTATACAAATGCCCCATATCGCTTGAAAAAATATGCCAATGGTTTAGAGTCATACTATAAAAAAGTCAAGATGATTTCGAATACGAATGAACGAGGAACTTGATTTCTCATGCATTCAAATTTATAAATTTTATTTGGTTTACTCATGTTCTTTATTTTAAAAAATTTTAACTTTTAAAAAGTTAAAATATCATTAATCCGGTTCTACAGGGTAAAATATCATTTCATTATTCTGTTAACACTATAAATATTAGATTAATAGACATATCTAATTAAGTTGATTAAAATTTATACTATGTAAAAAATCAAATTGTCCTGCAGTATACTGCAGGTTAAATCGTAAAAATAAAAGTCAAAATACAATTATACAAATCTTATACAGAAAACAAAATAAATAAAATCAACAAACAAATACAAAGGAAAATTTAGTTTTTCTCTCTTTTTCTTTTGTACAATTAAGGAGCAGTAACCGATTTTTTAAATCGAAAATTTGTTAATCACAAATAACTGGTTCCATTGTATACTACGGGTTAAAACTATTATTGTAAAAAATGCTTCTCAGATAATTCAAAGCAAAGTCTATTTATTTTTTAACAATTGAAAAGAAAAGAGTTTTTTAAAATAAATTGGCATTTCGAATAATTTTTTTAGTTTTTTTAATTCATATAAACATGTTATTTTATTTTACTATATTATGTAGTGGGCTTTACAAAAGTATGGTGTTTTTTTTTTCACAACAGTCTCATTTTATCTGTTATATATTTTGTTTTAATTGAAATAAATGAGAGAAAATTGATTTACAAAAAAAAAAAAAAAAAAAAAAAAACAGATAGACAAACAATAAAAATATCATCGAGATGGGTCCTCTAAATTATTATTATACGTTTGATTTTTCTATGTAAACTGCACCGTCCAATGTTTCTTGAAAACTCTTATCTGACCCGAGAAGGAAAAAAAAAACAATAGAAAATGAAAAAGAGAGGCGACTCAAAACTCAAAAGAGACAACTCTACCATAGCAACATCCTCTCGACTCTCAGAGTCGTGTTACATCAATAAAATAAAGAAAGAACCAGTAAATTTCTTTCTTCAAAACAGTGTCTAAAACCAGTGTACAAATTATCAACTTTATATCAATATCACAAAGGAACATCTTATTAATTACTCGCATATTATATAAAAAAATATCTAAATTCATTTCACTTACGTTGGTCTTAAACACAAAATAATAAAAACATCACAATTTAAAAACCTCTCCTTCAAGAACAATTATAAAAACCTTAATAATGTTTTCATCCAATAACATCCTAAAAGTCTCCACTAAAATTAATAAATCAATCCCACATCATTGGATCCATCAATCAAATGAAATTCATGTTTATCTAAACTAACAGAATAGTATAATAATTGAATTATGAAATAAAATATCAGAAGCATCATAGAAATTGTCGGCTACCTCCATGCACGGTACACCCTTCACCCTCACGACAAACTTGGTCCCTCTCACACTTCATCGCCACGGTATACCAAGTGGCAGATTAAGAGACCCTTAAATCTATCAACGAATCATACCTCTTCACGTGTTACAAAAGTCCGACACCACGTAGCGATTACAGACCTTAGAATTCTCAGCGAGTCAAACCTCTTCACGTGTCGCAAATTTGTAGAAAGTTCAAAACCTCACCAAGTGGTATATATCATCATCACAATCACTAAAACATAACACAACCTCAAAATAAGACTTAGAGAAACTATCTTTAGTTATCCTCAAATCTTTTTATCAAAATGATACATACACAAACCGGGTCAGGTCGTCGGATTCTAACTTTTCCGGCGGTGAATCCATGCGAATCCATCTCCGTAACCACTCTCCTCGACTCACTATTACAAATCTCCGGCGAGATTCTAAGCTTCAAATCAAAACACTTCTCAACCAACAAACGAAGTGTTAAAGAAACTCTACGACATATCCAATCTCTTGTCATTTTCTTGGAAGAACTCCGGGTTCAAATCCGGTTCGGGTCAATCTCAGCGAGTCGTCGTTCAGTAATCTTGAGTCTTTCGGAGCTACACGTCATCTTCCAGAAACTCAAGTTCCTTTTAGAAGACTGTACACGAGACGGAGCTAAGCTATATATGTTGATGAACTCCGGTCAAGTCTCAGCTCATTTCCGGGTCTTAATCCGTTCCATATCCACTAGCCTTGACACGTTCCCAGTCGAGTCTGTCGACTTACCTGGAGAAGTCAACGAGCTAATCTATCTAGTCATGCGTCAGACTCGTAAATCGGAAGCGAGACCTGACCGAGACGACAAACTGGCTATAGACTCTGTTCATTGGTTCTTTAATCTGTTCGAGAATAGAATCAACCCGAACTCGGATGAGATACTCGGAGTTCTTGATCACATTGGTGTTAGAAAATGGAGAGATTGCGTTAAAGAAGTCGATTTTTTACGTGAAGAGATCTCCGCGGGGAAGAAGAGTAAAATCGAAATCGAGCTTCTAAGTAGTTTAATGGGATTCGTATGTTATTGTAGATGTGTGATACTTCGAGGCATTGATGTTGATGATGAAGTTGAGGACGAAGATGAAGAAGAAGAGGATTTGATGATGATTCGTGGTTTAAACATCGATGATCTTCGTTGTCCTATTTCTCTAGAGATTATGGGTGATCCTGTGGTTTTAGAAACAGGACACACGTATGATCGGAGCTCAATCACCAAGTGGTTCTCCTCCGGTAACATCACGTGCCCTAAGACCGGTAAAAACCTGGTTAGTACTGGGTTGGTAGATAACTTCTCAGTCAAGCAAGTGATCCAAAGCTACTGCAAGCAAAACGGCGTAGTTTTGGGTCAAAAGGGTAAGAAGAAGGTGGCTGTAGCGGAGAGTTTAGCGGCGGAAGAAGCCGGAAAACTAACCGCGGAGTTCCTCGCCGGAGAATTGATCAACGGAGATGAAGAAGAGATGGTTAAAGCTTTAGTAGAGATTAGAATTCTAACCAAGACGAGTAGTTTTAACAGAGCTTGTTTGGTGGAAGCTGGTGTTGTGGACTCGTTGATGAAGATTCTTCGTTCTGAAGATCCGAGGGTTCAAGAAAACGCCATGGCTGGGATTATGAATTTGTCTAAAGATACCGCCGGAAAAACTCGAATCACCGGAGACGACGGTGGTGGATTGAGGCTAATCGTGGAGGTTTTAAACGACGGTGGTGCGAGAAAAGAGAGTAGACAATACGCAGCGGCTGCGTTGTTTTATCTATCTTCTATCGGAGATTACAGTAGATTGATCGGAGAGATCTCAGGTTCGATTTCGGGACTGGTGAGAATCGTTAAGAGCTGCGATTTCGGCAATTCGGCGAAACGCAACGCGTTGATCGCGATTCGGAGTTTGTTGATGAACCAACCTGAGAATCACTGGCGTGTTCTCGCCGCCGGATCTGTTCCCGTTCTTCTCGATCTACTGAAATCTGACGAGGTTAGCGACGGAGTCACGGCGGATTCGATGGCGATTCTAGCGAAAATGGCGGAGTATCCAGACGGGATGATTTCTGTGCTCCGTCGTGGAGGATTGAAACTTGCGGTTAAGATTTTGGGTTCGTCGGAGGTTTCGCCGGCGACGAAGCAGCACTGCGTTGCTCTGCTTTTGAATCTGTGTCATAACGGAGGAAGTGACGTCGTTGGGTCTTTGGCTAAGAATCCGTCTGTTATGGGGTCGCTTTACACGGCGTCAAGTAACGGCGAGTTTGGAAGTGGGAAAAAGGCAAGCGCGCTTATTAAAATGATACACGAGTTTCAGGAGAGGAAAACCGGTACGGTTGAACCGGTTTTAGGAAGAGAACGGTTCGTACACGCCTGGTGATTTGGTTTATACAGACACAGTAGTAGTAACTCTTTGAGCTTTTTTTATCGAAGGGTTAAAGATAACTTCATTTTTTTGTTGTTTTTATAGATTTAGGCATTACTAGAATACTATTTACTATACGTACAAATATATTCTTACTTGTATATTTTTAGCTCTGGGATTTTTTAATAACCCAAAGAGCTAAAAAAAAAAAAAAAAAAAAAGCTAATAAATGTAATCAAATCTAGTTTCCAAAGACACTGAATTATACAAGTCCTTGTCATCAGAATCAATACTTGTCCTATATATTTTATAAATCTGTTTCCACTATCATCTTAATTTATAATTTAAAATGATGCCCCAAATAAAATAAACTAGTTTTCATATACCAAGTGAACAAGAATAAAAATTGAGAAGACAAAAGCTTCATTTCATAGTAGACTTTTTTTTTTGGGGTCAAAAACCTCATCTTTTAAACTAAAGAGAAGAACAAAGAGAACTTTAAACAAATGGTGCAAATATTTATTCTGTGAACTAGAATGTATATCTTGTGTTTTTTCTTGTTTCAATCTCTTCTTTTGCTAAGCTTGTAAACATGGCGATTCGTTTTTAAATCCAAGGACAAGAAGACTTCGAAAAAAATTGGGATATGAAACAACATAGGAGGAAAAATCTTTAAAGAAAAGTTTCAGGCTTTGGATTTTACCGGGACTCCAGCTTCGACCCGCTTGATCTCAAATATAAGCATTCTCCACATCTTCAGCACAAACATCTCAGCTTCTTCGTCAAGAATCGATTGCAACAGCTCAAGCATCTGAGACGCTTTCACGTGCTGTTGAGTGTTTGACACGATGAAATCTACCAGCGTCGCTTCCTCTTCTCCTAGAAACTCCATGATTTTCTTTGATATCCATGGCCTCATTCTCTCGTGCAATTGGTGCTTTTCAATTAAAGAAAAAGGAGAAAACATGTGAGCACCAAAACATACTCACAAGTCACAAGCAAGGCAACAAGTAATCATATAAGGGATCACTGATCTTAGTAAAAGTGGAATGAGAAATGAGATTTAGGCTTACCTTGTCATACATAGCCCAGTTTATCTCGTATGAAAATAAGTCTTCCTTTGTCTTTGGGATCGTATCTATCAATTGTTTTGCATCCAGAAACTTGGTATCAGGTATCTTTGTTTTTCCAGGCTCTTTAGCGTCTTTAGTTGGACCACTATGCCCATCACCTCGGTCCCTGACTCTGTCTCTATCCCTTTCCCTTTCCCTTTCCCTGTCTCTGTCCCGGTGGCTTGCCTTATCATGAGAACGTCTACTCCTTTGTTTTTCTGTTTCTATTGTTTCCTCCTTGGGATTAGTACTCGAAATTCGTTTTGCAAATTCAGCAGCTAAAGCCAAATGAGGTGGTGTATTCCCTGAACCACCATGGGCCACGGCTTCCTGTTCCTCGGTTGAATAATCTATAGGAACTAAAGGTTTCATCTTTTTATCCTTATGAGCTTCGTCTTCATCCTCCTCATAGAAAACAGAAGGTACTGATGTCCGCTTTCCAGATCCCACAAGCCCAAATCCTAATTTTTTTGAGGGAGCATGTGCCTCTGATCCACTATTATTATCAATAACCATGGATTCATTACCAGAACCATTTTGTTCACAATCTACAATTGGCAAAGGGAGACATCAGAAAGAGAGACAGAAAAGAAGGAGAACGATAAAAAGGACAAGACAAGAGAGAATCCTTACCTGCTGCATGGTGCTCATGGACAGATTCACTGACAGTTTGGAGAGTTGGGTTATGATCGTTTTCAATAGGTGATGTCTGAACTGTTTCGCTTCCAATAGCTGCCTGTCCAGATATGAGCCTTAAGGCATCTAATTGCTGTTGCTGCAACTTTTGCTCCTCGGCACTCCTCTTCGCCTCAGCAACCTCTTCCTCTTCTTTCAATCTATCAGCCAAGTCATCCTCCTTTTCTCTTTGTCGCCGTCTTCTTCTCTCATCTAATGAACCCCTATGCCATCTTCTTCTTGATTCATCATCCTCTTCATCCTCCTCTTCTTCATACCGGATTTCCTTTTTCCTTTTACGCTCTTTATCTTTCTCTTTCTCCTTCTCGTACTGTCGTTCCTTCTCCTTTTCTCTTTCTTGGCGTTCCCATTGTCGAAGACGAGCCTGGTAAGCACGCTCTGCATCCTCAAGTTTCCTCCTTTGCTCTCTCTCTTTCCTTGCTCGTTCTCGCTCAGCCTCCCTCTCGTATCTATCCATTTCTTGCTCCTTTTCACTTCTTTCTCTGCTTCTTCGGTCATTTCTCTTATTCCAATCAGGTGAGCTTGTGTCAGGCCTATTGTGTTCTCCAGAAGCCTCAACATCATTTGCTGCAGCATCTACATGGAAAGAACATCCCATCAGACCCATATCAAAAGGAAATTAGAAAATGGCATCCGAATTAAGGACAAAGAATAGTGGAGGAAAAACAGACCACTCCTAGGTATGTCAGTGTTGGAGTCACCATCCTTAGATTTGAAAGCAAGTTCCATGCCTGAACCATCAGCAGGTGGTGGTGGGGGTGGTGGAGGCAGAGGGTTGGACTTTAACCTTTCTTCAATAGCACTTTCAATCTTTTCCATAGCCTCTCTGTCTGCTTCCCTTTCATCGTCAGTTAGGACCGCCGAATTTGCAATATCGATGTTTTCTTTAGTCTTTGGTTCTCCATCCTTCCCTGTCTCATTTTCAGCACTCTCCAGTTTTTCTCGCTCACTCTCAGAACCTTCAGCTTGGTTCTCTTCGGTTCCTACAGCTTGACTTTCCTTGGCTTTATTTGCAGTCTCTATTTTCTTCTCAACATATTTTAACAAATATTCCTTTGTTGCTTGATTAACGTTAACCTACCGGCCATATAAGGAGAATAAAGTTAAAAGAATACCGTAGAAGCATATATAGATCTTGGTTGATACATAAGTGCGTCTACTAAGAAAACATAAACATATTTTGAAATGAGAAGAGAACTACACAATTACCAAAAGCTCTTGTCCATCTATAGTACGTTTGGTCAGTAGGCGTATTGCACGGAGAATTCCTTCAGCTGATTCAAATTCGTAGAATCCAAAACCTTTAGGTTTCTTGGTGGTAGGATCTTCCGCACGTAAACAGCTTTTGACATGGCCACAAAACTGCAGGACAAAATTGACAAAATCAATTCTTCTATACTGTATAGCAAAAGAGATGGACGTAGGTGCCTCGATCATAATTCATAAACACCCTTAAAAGCAGTAGAAGAGGAAAATACAGATTGCAAGCAGAAAACAAACCTCAAGAATAGACATCATAAATTCATTTTCTACGGTTGCTATCTTGCCAATGTAAATTGTAGTCTGGGGCTTTTCTGCAGGTGCTACGAAAGGAAGAGAGGGTGGTCTGACCATAGGAGGCATCATTATGGGACGGAGACCAAGCATTCCTGGGACAGCAGGTCGTGGTGCTAGTTGAACAGCACCGATTGTACCAGGCGGGCGCATAATAAACCCAGGACGAACCATTGTTGGATATGGAGAAGGATACCGGAGAAGCCCTGCATAAACAAAAACAAGACTCTACAAATTCATCAATAAATGTTTAACATTGTAATACTCCAAACAGCAGCATTGGCATAAATAAATCAAAATAATCAAGAAGCAGAATTGAAAATTCATTTTGTATTGTTACCACAAACTAGAGCAAATTAGATATGAACACCAGAGGCAGTACAAATACCACCCAGCTGAACAGAGAACCTGAAGGACACATTGAGAAGATAGCACCAGTATCGTAGTCATTATTACCACAATAAGTAGTCATACCTCATAGGGCAACTTCAGATAGGTAAGAATCTATAATCAGCTGATAAATGTTGGATTTGAGATACAATAATATTAAAACTCCCGTCATCTCATGACCATATGGAACTTATGAAAACTATTATTACCCATCACAATAGCTTTATTTCAACTGTCAGCAGCTTGACCACAGGAAGGAAAAGAAAAGAGAAACATGTGGAAGAAGTAACGGAAGGTGTAATTTGAAAGAATTGCAATACCTCAAAAACAAGACCAAGGAGCAATCAGTCGCTAGAAATGCTTGCTGCCGTCAGTTGGCATCAAGTGTAAAGTTCATAAAACTACAGTAAATCTCAATTTTACATAATCATAATTGGGGAACATGAGGCAAAACTTTCAACAACCTTTTAAGTCAGCGGTTTGGTTAAATTGTGTTAAGAATGCTATCTTCATAGGAGTTACACTAACTAACAAAAATGAAGGAGATAATAAGAAGAACAAAAGCGAATGTGCGCATACCAAAATGAGGGAGTCGTAGTAGTGAGAGTCCCTACCCAATATTTGATGCCTTGCAACCATTCTCACGGAACTCAATCAAGACACTGTATGAGAAAACACCCGGTCATCGGTGTCCCTGTTCTAGTTTTCTCCCTAATTTCCTCTTTTCAATAAAACTTCTTTCTACTCCTAACCTTTAAATCTCATCTAACCACATTGACGTATCCGTTCCACATCACTAGTTTATGAATCACATTCAACATACACAGAAAGCAGAATATGCCAAGGAAACAAATTCTACAGCCTAAAGTGCATCATGAGCGTGTAAAAATCAAAACTTTAAGAAAATTAAAAAAGGCAGAGAAGGATAGAAGAACCCACCCTGAGGAGGCATGGGACCCGGAGGAGCAACACCATGAATTCCTGGGTAACCATTAGCCATAGGCTGGAAAGGTCTCATACCAGCCTGGTTCGGAGGTTGCCCTTGATACTGAGGCATGGATCCAGGAACGGGAGGAGGAACTCCAGAGCTAGGGTTTTGAAAATTCGCAACGGGATTGAATTGCATACCGGGACGGAATGGTGGAGGCGGCGGGAGATTGGTGGGGACAGGAATCTGAGACGGAGGAGCATAAGGCGGACCAGGTGGAACAGGCTGAACCAGAGCGGCGACTTGTGGCGGATGTTGTTGAGGCGGAGGTGGTGGAGTTGGTAAAGGATTGGGAATTGGAATCGGAGTAGTGGGTTCCGGTTTCTGAGAGTTGAGATCCCCCGTGGCCGGAGAAGAAGAATCGCCGTCGGCCATGGGAAGAACTTAGAAGCTTTGGCAATGGAGTAATGACTTCGATGAATCCTAAAAGGCTAAAGGATTTTGTGCCCTAGAAATTCACAATGTCCAATTTTAATTACTCTTTTTTTTTCTCTCTGTTGTGCGTGTCAAATAAAAGATTTTGCTACAACAATTTATATCTTTGGCCAAAAAGAAAAAAAAAAAATAAAAAGCTTTATTATTTTATACTTGTTTGTATATTATTCGCTAATTGTTCCCAATTTTTTTTTTTTTTGAGACGAACTTCCATCATCTTTTTGGAAATAATACAAGTCAAATTTAATCAATACAAGATAAATACAACAAACATAACATAGACCATGATTGGTAGCCTACTTTTAAGACTTTAAAATTTTTTAAAGCCATGACCGTCATTTTTTTGTCAATGAGGCTTTTTTGGCTTTTAGTTTTTTTAAAGTTTTGAAAGTCACTATTTTTTTTCTCTTCCTTGTTTTCCTTTTTTTTTTAAAGCGTCAAATTCATGCTTTAAAACAAAACAATTTTTAAAGCATTCTTTTTTTTTCACCTTTTTATATTTAAAAGCTTTTCAAAAGTATATATAAATATTTTACATATTTTATTTTTATAAATTAATTATTCTCATTTTTTTCTCTTTCTTTTAAGACCCATTTCAATAATAAATTTTATTTTTTCATCATCATCACTAATAATATTATAATAGTGTTTATGAAATTCGTCATTAATAAGAGAATAACATTCAAACAATACATTGATACATGGAAGGTGTCCGTGATGAGATTGCTAATGCTATGTGGGCTAGTCGTCACTAGTTTTTTTTTTGCATTATTTAAAATTTAATAAGTTAATAAATTGATGTCTACAACTTCAATTATTTATTTCTTATTCTTATAGTTGTTTGTTTTTAATTAGTTTTCAAACAATATTTCATATTTGATTGATTTATATTTTAAAAATTTTTAATTTATCATTAATAAAATTTATTTTGTCATTAAAATGTTATATAAATTAATTTATGACATAATATATATTTATTATTAATACTTATAATAATAGTAAAAATAACAGCTACAGCTTTAAAAGTTGTTGGTAAACAATCAGATTTTAACAGTTAAAGTTTCTACAGTCAAAGCATCTACAGCCAAATTCTCTGCAGCTAAAATTTTAAAGTCAAAGTCTTTACAGCCAAAAGTAACAGCCGTTACCAATCATGGCCATAGTCTTTGTGACACTCGCTTCTATAGACTTATTTTTTCGGTCAATAATCTTAAGAGAATTTCAGAGTTAAGCGTGTCTATGCTGCAATAGTTTCATGATAAGTGACTTTTCGAGAAGTAATTATCGGACTTGTACAAGTGAAGACAAAACACAGGAAATTATCATGTGGTGATTTGTTGGGACGATAAACAAATATTTAAAATCTCCGAGACGTAGCAAACGGACTGTCTGATATGGAAAGGCTCACGGGCCTAGTGAGAGGACATGCAACTTATTAAGGAAGGTGGGCCCATAGAATGGGATTGGACATGGGGCCCACTGAGAGGTTGACGGTCGGGGCGTTACAAGTGGTATCAGAGCCGAACCCAGACAAGTGTGGAGTCGAGTAGGTTCACACCGTCGGAGTGACAATTTTGGTGCGCAACGAGGATGTTGCGGTCTGTTTGTGGGGGTGAATTGTGACAACCCGATTTCAGAGAGATGCGGAGAGGTTTAAAAGAATTGATTTGACCATCTATGTCACCAAAGTGCACTTATCTTTTCGGTCAATGGTCCTGAGAGAACTCCAGAGTTAAGCGTGCTTGAGCTGGAGTAATTTCAGGATGGGTGACCTTTCTGAAAGTGATTATCGCAACTGTGCGAGTGAGGACAATACACAGGAAAAGATCATATGGTGATTTGTAGAGACAGTAAACAAATCTTTAAAAGCTCCTGGCCGTAGCAAACCAACCGTCGGATATGGAAGGACTCAAGGACATAGTAAGAGGACATGAGTCCCATTAAAAAAAAGTGGGCCCATGGACTAGGATTGGACATGGGGCCCACCGAGAGGTTGGCGATTGAGGCGTTACAATAAGAATAGCCTTATCACTAAAAATACAAGTATTATCATAATGTCAACAACCAAACTAAATTTTACGTAAGTATTTTCCCGCATTGCACAACTCTGGTAACTATCTAGTTAATTGTATTTACCTTTTCTACATTAAGAAAAGAGCAAATGTCATTATATATATATATATATATATATATATATATGTTGGATGTGTCTTAGTTTTAAAGAGCTCTTTGGCAAGTTCTTTAGATTCTTAATTTTTTTTTCCTAATTCTATTCATTGTGGGTTTCCAATATTTTGGACCATTTGGTATTAAACTCTATTACAGATTGAAAGATTTTCTTATAATCGTAGAAATCTACATCAAGATATATTGATGATTATTACGTTCAATGTAACTTTTTCTTAGCACAAACAACAACATCTGTAAGAAAATCTCACAACATCTAGGAAATGTGATCGTTTCCAAACACCAAAGAGATAATTCTTAATTGACTTCGTTTACAACAACAAAATTCTGGCCAAATAAATATAATTTTTTAAAATTGTAATATTTACGAAGACTATAAGTCAAAAGTTTATATCGATTACTTAACATAGAATTATACATCATCTTCATTCCCATAAAAACATTATGTACAACACAATTTAATTGAATTCTGTAATCATTACGCCATTGATTTCTTGCAATATTCTAGGTTTTTAACCTTTCAACGTACATTTTGGATTGTGTGACATGTTTGATCCACAATTGTTCTACTTGAAAGGTTTGACTCGTCTGATTTGTATCACTTGATTTGCCATCTATTCCACAATTATTCTTAATTCATATATGTAAAGAAATTCTATGGACTAGATACATTATCAATACCACATTATTCATTAAAATGAAATTTCGGCCATAAAATATTTGTAAAATTTAGTAAATTATAATATTTATGCCATATTTATTCTATTTAATATTTAACTTTTGTTCCGCTTATCCCACAATTCTTTTACATATTATTTTTCTCCGCTCCTGCCGCACTTGAGCTGCATTCTCCTCTCTCATCTGTTTTTTTTGGAGTGTATGATCTATAGTCACCATTTAAAGCTTTAGTTATAAACCTAACCATCTACTAATATATCTAGTTTTCTACAAGAAATAAAAACAATGAGTATGATGTATAACTACACCACAATATCATATTTTTGTATATCACCTTTAGGATAATATAAAGTACAACGATATTAACTTATATATTATTTACATTAAAATGCAAATTGACTTGCCACTATTCTAGTTATGAAACACATGAAACCCATCAAAAATACCAATATTCAACCAAAACAATTAGTTAACTAGAGTTATTAAAAAAATAAAAACTAATGAGAGATAATTTAGAAAAGAAAACTCACTCTACATTCAAAATAAATTTGGTACCATCCCAATATAACTCGATGAGATCATATGATTTGAGACCTTTTTCTTTTACGATATTTTTCCATCATTCATCATAAAATACATTCCTCGGTATTCGTAAAGGGTAATCTTATACGACATGACATTATTATCAAGGACTTCCACTTCAATACCATTTCGAGGTATTGTAGTTTTCATTTTTTTAATACTTTTTTGACACTATTTTTGGGTAAATTTAAACAACCCATTCTAGAAACATCAGTATTTAATAGTTTTTTTGTTATTTTAATCAACATATTTGGATCTATTTAACTAATATTCTCACTTGTTTGAAAATATAACTAAAACTGATTTTAAGGAAATGAAATTATTGAGGAGTTTGAAGACTAAAGCTCATAATATTTATATACATATCTTAGCCGAAAATAATGCTTTTAAACTTTTTTAATAATATTAATTTTCTTTAATATAAATCCCTAAACTTAGTAAACTATATGGATATGCATATGGTATTTTTCTACATTTACTAATTTTTATATGAAACCAACCATATATTCCCCTTTTTATTATGCTAAATTGTATTTACAAACACTTCTTTTAATCCTTACATTTTTTTAATAAAAGTATATCTAGTAAAATATTATTAAAAGATTAACTACATTAATATGATTAAATTCTCTTTCTCAAAACCTCAAATTTTCTTATTTGCTAGCTTATACATTTGTCATCCATACATTAGTTTTTTTTTACAATAGCTTCGACAATGTTTAACCTTTATTAATATTGAAATTTAAAATCCCTAATAATAATTAGAAAATCTAGTAATTTGTAATGCCCGTGAACCAAAATTTGGGATTTAAGATATGGGTGTTGACCGACACTAGTGGTGAGTGTCGCTCGTCACCACAAGTGGTTGGGTCGTCTGGTTTGTTCTCTAAATGTTATGCGGTTTAGCGTGGTTTGGAGGAACCCTAAGCCTCTCATATAAAAGGAGAACATCCTCTTCGTGTTAGGGGTTCCTCTCCCTGCCGTTTCCTGCCCTTGAAGGAGAAGTGAGAGTTGTGGTTATCTCTCTTGGAATAAGGGACAAAGGAGATGGTTTGGGGTTGGACAGGAGAAGAAAAGAGGCTGAGATGTGTTGTTGAGACATGGAGGAGGGAAGGGAATCACCATTGGTTGTGTAGTGTTGTTCCTTGCCCAGATTCGTCCCTAATCCAAGGTAAGTAGATGTTATTGTGCTCATCTAGAGGATTGGGATTGTTAATATGGATTTATAATAGGTAAGATGGATTGGGAGAATCCATGTGTTGTTTTCTATTGCTATTGTCTCTGTGAGTGTGTGGTTTATGTGTTTAATCAATTAGGGAATCGATAGTTATAAAGGTTTAGAGTTTTGGGGCCAAAAAGGGCTGAAGGAGACGACTAGGTCGTGGTTGTAGGCATGGTGTCATTCGACACTATTGTGGTGTCGGTCGACACCATCAGCCGCAGACGACTGCACAGACTGGTTCATGATGGCTACTTCCATACCTAGAATATCTCTAGCTAGTTTAGATAAAACTAGATATTTTGGCATGTTAATTTTCCATCAAGACATAACATCATAGTCTGTTCCCAGTGAATTAGGCATCTGAGTTTAAGGACCTTCCCAATTAACCCCGAGTTGGCCTGCATTTTTTCTGCAATATTCTCATGAACCTTCCTGAGTACAAGGTCTCCCACGTTTAACTCCCGTTCACAAACTTTAGAGTTGTAGTAGCGAGCCACAACGTTTTGGTTATTTTGCATTCGTGCCAGAGCCTGACTTCGGTGTTCATCTACCAAATCCAATGTATCCAAAAGGAACTGGTTATTCTCCTCTACTCGAGCTGGATTCAAGATTGTGCAAAGTCCTTGCACTTCTATCTCGACTGGGACCACAACATCAACTCTATACACTAACAAGAATGGAGTCTCGTTAGTTGATCGCTGAGGCGTGATACGGATCGCCCATAGTACGCATGATAGCTCATCATGCCACATGCCTTTATAGGCATCTAACCTTTTCTTATAGGTTAGAAAGAATGCCTTTATAGGCAACTAATTTTGTTGGTTGAATATTGATATTTTGTATGGGTTTCATAACAAAAATAATAGCAAGTCAATTCTCATTATAATGTAAATAATAGATAAGTTAATTTCATTATGATTTATATAATCCCAAAAGTGTTATACAAATATATGTTATTGTGTCTAGTTATACATCATACTCATTGTTTTTTTTTCTTGTAGAAAACTAGATATATTAGTAGATGATTAAGTTTATAACTAAAGTTTTAAATCGTGGCAATAGATCATGTGATCCAAAACAAACAAATGAGAAAGGAGAATGCAGCTAAAGTGCGGGAGGAGCGGAGAAAAAATAATATGCAAAAGAAGTGTGGAACGAGTGGAACAAAATTTAAATATTAAATGTAATAAATATGGTATAAATATTGTAATTTACTAAATTTTACAAATATTATGGCTGAAATTTAATTTTAATAAATAAAGTGATATTGATAATGTGCTTAATCCATAGAATTTCTTTACATATATGAATTAAAAAAAACTGAACCTGTACACACTTAGGCTTTAAATTGCAAATCACGTGATGTAAATCAGACAAGTCAAGCCATTCAAGTAGAACAATAGTGGATCAAACATGTCATACAATCCAAAATGTATGTTGGACGGTGAAAAACTAGAATATTGCGAGAAAATAATATCGTAACGATTGCAGAATTCATTGCGTAGTACATAAGGTTTTTATGAGAATTAAGTTGAAATAAAATTATTCATTAAGTAATCGATATAAACTGACAGTCGACATAAATTCTACGTAAATATTACGATTTAAATAAATTATCTTTTATTTGGTCGGAAATTTTTGTTCTAACTGAAGTCAATTAAGAATACTCTTTTTGGTAATTGGAAACAATCACATTTCCTAGATGTTGTGAGATTGTCCCATGGATGTTGTTGTTTGTGCTAAGGGAAAATTTCATTGAACATAATAATCATAGATATATCTTGATGTAGATTTCTATTACTTGTAATAGAGTTTGAATTTGTAATAGAGTTTGATACCAAACGGTCCAAAAATTAGAAACCCACGATGAATAAAATTAGGAATTAATTTTCTTAAAACTTAAAGAACTTGCCAAAAAAGATCTCTAAAACTAAGACGCATCCTGCATGTCAAGATATATCTATCTAATGAAATTGATTCTCTTCTTAATGTCGAAAGGGTAAATACTTGTAATGCATATCTGAATAAAATCGAGTTTATCAAATTGAGTTTATCAAATCCAAATCTAAATAAATTTTATAAGAATCTGAAAGATTGAACATGTATCATATCTGAATTTTACATACCTAAACTAAATTAACCAAAGTTATATTCTTTTTTCAAAATCAAAATTTATATTAGAAAAAATTAATTAAATATATGTATTAAAATGTATAATAATCTATTGTATTTGTTACTTTATGTTTTTATTTGTCAACTAGTTCAAAATCGGAACCGGACTCAAAGAGATAAAATGATTCTATTTGAGACTCCTTTTCTACCAAATTCGAACCAAAAAATTTAAACAGTTTTTTACCGTTGATTCCCGCGTAAATATATATTATTTTAAACGACGATAATCCTATCTTTTCTGGAAACAAATGTAAGCTAAGATTTCGAAACCCTAAAATTAATGTTTTGAGAAAACTTAATGTATGATATTACACATTATACCAATCTGTGAACAAATTGGAAATTACCACCATATGATATACCACGAAATAAATTCTCAAATTACCAAAATTTACTCAAAGATAAAACTAAAACAAAACCTCTTGTCTTTCAGTTTTTTTTTTTCTTTTTTTTTTTTTTTTAAAGAAAGAGAGTCCTAAAACAAGTGAAAAAAACGAAACTGATAAGTGAAGGATTCTGAACAAAAGAGACAAATGGGCGATTGAGAGGAGAAGCGGCCTTGTTTTGGGGAAATGACGGAGTATAAGAAGAAGGAACTAGTACTAGTAGATGGCAATTGTACCGAGAAGAAACATTTTGTGATTGATTGGCCTTCAGCCATGGACAAGGAGGAAGCAGTTCCCGAGTTGGAGATTGTTACCACCAAAGCTCCGCCGCCGCCGCCAACGTTTCTCTCCGACGATCAGATTGATTCTCAGAAATCCCTAACCGATCGTGCCCTCAACGAGCAGCTGGAGCGTAACAAATCCCACCTCGTGACATTAGGTCCGGTGTTACCAGACAAGGGTGAGAAAATCCGACTCAAAATCGCCAGCCTCGAGGAGGAGAAGCAGCGTAGGGTTTTACAGCGCTCCCAAATGGTTTGTCAATTGGTCTGTTTAATGGTTTTTTTTTAAAGCTTCACACTTGTTTGGTGTTGACTATTTTTAGTGTTGGTTTCTCTCATTTCTAAGCTAGAATTGAGCTTTAAACATATGAAAATTTTATATGTCAACTTTAAAGAGATTTTGTGATAGAGATGGTTTCTCTGATCTGAAAGCTACGAGACTCTTTTTATTTTTGGCAGGATCTGGATAGAAGTTTGAAGCCCATGCAATCCACAAGCTCAGGTATTTCTTGGTGTGGACTATGTTAAATTGATTTATGTTCAATGCATGTTGCTTTCTTAAAAGCTTAGCTCAGTGTCTGATTGTTTAATGAGCCACGTTTCATGTAGGTTCACATGTCTTAACACAAAGGAACGCAGCCTCAAATGACACCTCTAGACAAGGGAATGCAGACTCAAATGACACCTCTAGACAAGGGAATACAGACTCAAAAGACACCTCTAGACAAGGGAGTGCAGACTCAAAAGAAGTCTCACGGTCAACATTCGCTGCGGCTTTTACTAAACCGAAGGTATGGAGCCTCTTCATTTTGCCATTTTTTAACTGTTTTAGATGGCTACTTGTTCATGATGCTACTTTGTAATATGGGTTCAACAGGCGGATACTCAGTCAAAGAATGCATTTGGTAAAGAACTAGAAGATTTGGGATGTGGAAGTCAGTCAAAG
The DNA here is from genome assembly GCA_023657505.1 of Camelina hispida. Classification (NCBI taxonomy): domain Eukaryota; kingdom Viridiplantae; phylum Streptophyta; class Magnoliopsida; order Brassicales; family Brassicaceae; genus Camelina; species Camelina hispida. The sequence goes on along the minus strand of CP094634.1, from coordinate 22,305,609 downwards.
AAAGCATTTGGTAAAGAACGAGAAGATTTGGGATGGGGAAGTCGGTCAAAGAAAGCAGTTGGTAAAGATTCGGGATGTGAAAGTAGGAAACACAAGGCTGATAGAAGGCCCGTTACAAGGCTGAGAAGTGGGTGGCGGATGTTGCCAGATATAGGGAAAGCTGAGAACACTGAAAAGCAGTTTACTTCTGGATTGAAAGGATCAAGAGGGAATCATAAATCCAAGGACTCTTCCTCTTATTCTCTAGTTGATGATGATGACAACGACCCCATTGGCCATGAAAATCCTAGGTCCATTTCTTTTCTCCTTTTCCAACTGTTTTGCTGCTACTAGTTTGTCGTTTTAAAAGGGTCCCCAGTGGTTAGTTCTATTTTGTTGTGACATGTGTTCTGGTACACAAGAGAATGAGTTGTATTCTAATCGCGCAACATCTTTCTTTCATAGGGAGTGGTCTTGGGAAGAATGTCCATCACAGGGTTCAAAGCGCCGTAAGGTATTCTTCCTTACTCCTGTTACCATATATCATGCAATTGCATTTTCTTGTGTAATCATTATAGTCCTAAGAAATTTACTCCAGCAGAAGCATCGCTCATTTTCTGTGAAAACTTCTGTTTTATGGAACCTTACGAAAGACTTCAACTTTCGTACAGTTAATTGCTTCTTAGATAAACTACAGAGCTGTGCTGTTTTAATAGATTTAGACTTGCTAGGAAAAAGCTTTCTACTTGGCTATGGCTATGTTTTGGCTTATTCAATATTGTTCTCACTCCAACTCGTTTGATATGTTGTTCTTTCAACTTACTACAGCAACTAGATGATACAGTGATAAACGTGGATGAAGAAGAACCTCGAACTCCAATGGTGGAGGAGCAAGCGGTTGAACTGCCTGAAGGGTAATAATCACCTATTTTCTTTTTTAGCCTCATCACATAACAACTGGTTGTATATAAACTAATAGGTGATGAAATATGCAGCTTACAGGAAGATATATGCTACCCATCAAGGTAAATCTATGTCCAGACTGATCTAGACATCTAGTGTAACTTACTGCATGTTTGTTACCCTCAAAATATTAACGCTTGGTGATCCAGGGACGATCCAAACTTTGTTCAAGTTTGTCTTAAAGATCTTGAATGCCTTGCGCCTCGAGAATTTCTAACATCGCCTGTTATGAATTTCTACATCAGGTACTTTTGGAGTGTCAGACTTGCGATATATGTTATCTTATATAATTGCATGATTTTTTATATGATTTTTTCCCCTGTTTTCTTTGGCTAGGTTCTTGCAGCAGCAGATATCATCATCGAATCAAATCTCTGCTGATTGTCATTTCTTCAATACCTATTTCTACAAGAAGCTCAGTGACGCTGTTACATACAAGGTGATTATAAAAATCTGACCCTTTGAAAAATAATTTTCTGTTTCTTGCATTTCACATTTTATCTTATTGCTTATGTCGACTGGTCTATCTGTCTTGTCGTTTCAATAAAATAGGGGAATGACAAGGCTGCCTTTTTTGTGAAGTTCAGGCGGTGGTGGAAGGGGATTGATTTATTCCGTAAGGCTTATATTTTTATGCCAATACATGAAGAGTAAGCTCTTTTCCTTTAAGCACTCATGAGAAAAACCTGAGCTTATTTCAATGGCCACTGTCGTGCTATAACAAAATCTGCCTCTGTCTTTGTGATGGAGAAATGTTATCCGCCTTGCTAATATTGTACCATGTTTCAGTCTCCACTGGAGCCTTGTGATAGTTTGCATCCCAGATAAGAAAGATGAAACCGGAATTACTATACTTCACCTGGATTCGTTAGGACTTCACTCGAGAAAATCAATTGTTGAAAATGTAAAAAGGTGAGATGCCAGGAGCTTTTACCTATGACTTTATCTTTTCACATGCTTGACGTTGTGTGCATACGGCTTCAATTCATAAAAGGAAAAAGGTATTGCATTGGCTTATAAATGCAGATACCACATTCACTGAATTCAATGTCAACCGGTTGCAGGTTTCTAAAAGACGAGTGGCATTATTTGAATCAAGATGGTAATTTATCGGATCTACCTATCTCAGAAAAAGTATGGAAAAACCTCCCCCGTAGGATCAGCGAAGCTGATATACAGGTCAGTCTTTTACCTTCTTAATCTCATGATCAAATAACTTTGTTAATATCAATTCGTCTTATGGTTTTCCCTTTGTCCAACCAGGTCCCGCAACAGAAGAATGACTTCGACTGTGGTCCGTTTGTTCTCTTCTTCATTAAGCGTTTCATCGAAGAGGCACCTCAAAGGTTGAAAAGGGAAGACCTGGGAATGGTGAGTTATCTCAAACTCTTTTCCTGATACCGAATCACAATCTATTGCTTACTCAAACTCTTTTCCTGATACCAAATCACACATCTTCTGCTTACTCTTGTATTTTTATCCAGTTCGACAAGAAGTGGTTTAGACCTGATGAACCCTCTGCTCTGAGAATCAAAATCCGAAACACACTCATCGAGCTATTCCGTGTCAGTGACCAGACAGACCAAACCAGTACAGATAATGCAGCAGCATCCAAATCAAAACATTGCTCATCGCTCTAACAGAGTTTTAAGCTTTTTTGTTGTATAGACGTTAAGGCAAAAGTACTATTATTGGGGCCAAAAGTTAAACTAAAAAGAAATAGCCATAAGTTCGTATAGGTTCAAGCTGTAATGCGCTTTACATATTCTAATTTATTACACCTTGGACCTTCGTAGAAACTTCTAACAAAAATAAAAACCTTTTAACTTTAATTGTAGTTTTCACCTTTGAGGATACATAAAAAAATTGGCATTTAACTTTTGTTTAAAAGGAGATGTTGTTCTTTTCCCTAATCCGACATTTAACAAATCAAACCGATGCTCTTAGAGCAGTGCGGAACTGCTCAGGCACCCTCATCACTGGTGCCTGAATCGCCCCAAGCATGCCAAGCTGCCCACATGCTGCCATTTGATCGTTGCCTCGGCTAAACCGCATGAGAACAGTGCAGCCTCCTTCAGCCAAAATGTTACGAAACTTTATCATCTTGTCTTCGTCAGTCTGTATGAACTGAGAACCACTGTGTGGGTTAAATTGGATAAGGTTGATCTTGCATGGAATCCCCTGCACAAGCTCCACTAGCCTCCTTGCATCATCCATGCTGCACAATTTTAGAGTTTATATAGTTCATGATGAGTTTCAGATTTGAACCATAAAAAAGGAACAGAGAGCTTAACAGTGGTCTCTAGTGATGATTTCCCTTACCTGTCATTCACTCCTGCGAGCATTACATATTCAAACAACACTTTGTACTTATGCCTAGAGCTCAGTTCTTCTCTGAGCGTCTCAAGGAGAAAAGATAACTTGTATTTCCTGTTGATTGGCATGATCCAGTTTCTGACCTGCACGGTTCAAGTTAAATGAGGTCAGATCATCCCTCATAAAATGTTTGACTGTTTTAAAGAGATAGCATGAAACAAAACCTCATCAGTTGTTGCATTCAGACTGACTGCCAAAGCACAGTTTGACTCACGGAGAAAACGCTTCAGCTGAGGAACAAGGCCACTGGTCGAGACTGTGACCTTACGGGGACTGAAATGAAGTCCATGCTCATCTACCATTATGTTTGCAGCTTTGATGACATTGTCAATGTTGTGAAATGGCTCTCCCATTCCCTACAAAACACATCCAGCTCCATGAGAAACTGGAGACAACAGTATAAACAGACCTTAAATATGTTGAACGCCTAAAATAAAATGCAGAGTTGTTTTATTTGTCTAACGAACATGCATACCATAAAGACGACATTTGTTATTGACCCAACTTCATGGGAAAGCAACCGTCTAGCATAGACAGCCTGCTCAACTATTTCAGCAGTAGTGAGATTTCTCTTCAAGCCCATCCTGTGAAATCAGTACAAACATATAAATTAAACCACAAATCAAGAGATGAGAAAGTATGTCAAGAGAATACCTGCATTCTTCTGCTTACCTGCCAGTGTAGCAGAACTGACAATTCATAGCACAACCTACTTGGCTCGAAACACAAACTGTTGTCCTGCCTCGATCACAGGGTATAATAACTGTCTCAATCACAAGTCCATCATCCAACGTGAACAGAATCTGCAACATCCTGCGAGTTATGAATCAATGAGAACATTCCCAAAACCCCACTGCGATATAATCGTTGTCCATTCAGTGTCTAACATCATCCAGGCATCACAGAATACTTTTAACTGTTTTTCCATATAAGAAACGATCAAAATCACCTTCCTAGTTCCATCTGAAGCCGAACGAATATCCTTAAACGATAATGCCCCAAAAACAGCATGTTCACTAATCATTCTCTTGAGATCTTTGTTCAAACCTATAAGAATAAACAACATAACCTGAGAACCAATCCGCATCAACTGAGAACACAAAAGCCCTTCTGAATAAAGCCATATTAGAAGACAAACCTTCAAGCTCATTAACATCATTTGCCCATATATTGTCCTTGTATAATCTCTTCCACAACATCAAAGCCTGTCCAGGTCTAAACCCATGAGACTGAACCCATTCCTACACAGTTGAAAATAACCCCAATGCTAACATTACTTCGAGAAAAGGATAAGTCATACCCTTGAAGAAAAGATTGAGACTTTTAATTAAAAAACTTACTTCGAGAGCAGTATAAGTCATTCCCTTCAAGATCACCTTCTGATTATCATCTCTCACCACAGAACCTAACAGATATATAAAATCATCAATAACTACATTTCTCAGCATAAAGGACCCAAATCCGCTTAGATAAAGTAAAAAAGTATTCACCTTTAGCTGATGATAAGTCTTCTAGTGAAGGAAGATAAGCTGCCGAAGAAGAAGAGAAGCAAGAGAAGGAGAGGCTTCGGGATTCGAGGAAACGAATTGAATTGGTAAGACGGTGGTTGCGGAAGGGCGAAGAAGGTAGAGTTAGGGTTCCGGGGAAAACCGCCGTTGAAGAGAGTAGCGACGGAGTGACGACGACGACGGCGGCGGAATTGGCGAGAGTGGTGATACCAAGTCGCCTCATTGTCGACGAATCACAAAAATCGAAATTTTCTTATTATCTCCCATAGTCACTCAAGTCCTTATTATTGTTACCATTAATGTTAGTCACAAAAATTTATCATTTTTTTTCTTTGACATAAAATATTGAAAAATTTTTTGTTATACATTATAGTAAATTAATAATGTATTTTTTTTTTATTTTTTATAAACTCCATAGGTAAACCAATTTTCGGTGACTTATTTTTGAATGTATTAATATCTGCATTTAACAAATTTAAGATTAATAGTGTGATGTGTGTGTGAGACTGTGAGTTGTAAACGATTTAAAAAAAAACACTGTTTCTGATTTATGAACATGTTACTTTTACTGGTTTTGTACCTGTGTAAAAATACTTACTTCTTTAGAAAACATTGTTTTTATTTGTTATCCAGTTTCATTAATTTTTAGGCGGTATATTAGTTGAGGTTTATTATATGATGATAGTCTTCTAATTGTGGATTAGAATTTTTTAAGAGAGTTAAAACATTGGCAATTTTTGTGTTGGTGAAGAAGAATCAAAATATTGTTTCGTTTTTTTTTTTTTTTGTTAATGATTTAAAAGTAAAATTAAATCAAATTTGAAGTCTTTGATTATTTTTCATACTTGAGATCTCTTGGAATTTAAAACAAAACAGTTCAAAAGTTGCGTTTCAGAAAGGGTGATTCAATATTTCATTTCAAACTGACACTATAATTGCATAACCAAATTAAATCCCAAAACTGATACGAGTTTGATTGGTAGCAAACCACAGAACTGACTACAAACATTTTAAAATGCCACCGTTTTGAAACGATTCCACCACCAACTTATCTGTTTCAATTCTAATAACAACGAATCATAAAAGATCAAAGCAGGAGGTAGAAGATCATTCGTATATCAAATCGAACAGAGAGAACGAGAGTAATCAAGAAACTGGATAAGAGTCTAGAAAACATAAATCGAGTCTTCAGTTTCATGATATCATAAGACTCATCATATATAGTAACCTCGGATATGGTTGCACAACATGAACTCTAGTGGGTTTGGATAAAGAAATCGAATCTTGCAGATCACGTAACCTTGTTTCCACTGACTCGCAAGCCTATACTCTTCCATCACCCATACCCTCTTATCTCTAACTCGTCTCTTCTCCTTTTCCCAGAACTTAAACATCGATTTAGGTTTCTCCTTTTCACAGAACTTATAGACCTTCTTGAACCCTAGAATCTTCCCTGTCTTCTCCGACTTGATCAGTTTATCACTACCCATGACCCTCCAGCAACCGGATTCATCACATCCATCGGTTTTACCAGAATTCACACTCCGATTAACGAAGAAGTAACGTCCGTCGTGTAGGATCCAAGGGTTTTGAGTATCGAAAAGCGTCGATGGGTTCTTGCAGTATACGTCTTGGCTTCGCAGGAAATGGCGAGGCCAAGCGTTTCCGTTATTATCGATTATCATCATCTTCAAGTACGTTGTGACGATTTCATCTTCAATTGATTGGTGATGTCTTGATGACTTCATCATCCTGATTCCCAAATGAAACTCAGGTTTCGTAGAAGAAGATTTAAAGAAACTGGTGATGATGATTGATGAAGTGAGAGAGCAACAAGAAACGAAAGATGTAAAAATCGTGAAGAAGATGACAATGTTTCTTGGGAATGAAGGTAATAAATATATATAGAGAGGCGCTTCTTCTACTATTCGTTGGTACCGTTTATATCAAATTAGTGTATTGACCGATTTGTCCTTTCTTGTCTCTCTTTGATAACACTTGTGTATACTTTTTGGATTTAACGGTTATAATATAAAGTTCTTAATTTAATTTTCTTTAACAAAATATGGAGGACTTAGAATTAGTAAAGTGATGTACATTTTATTTCCTTCTTTTTTCCCTCTCCTTTATTATACTTTTCAGTTCTTCGTTGTTAAATGAGTGACTATGTTATATTTTATTTTGGTTTTTAACAAAAAAAAAATTTGGAAAAAATAGTCAGAAAATAAATTATGGAATAAAAATATACAGAGAAAATCATATTCGCTGGAAATGCTGGAGTTAGTTCTAGACTTTATCAAGCTGCATTTTTAAAAAAATTGTAGTGGGGAATTTAATTCCTACTTAAGCATCAATTGTTTATGTTTTTCTTTTATGTGTTCATAATTAATTACAATAGTAGGTAGGTTTTCTAGCTAGTCATCAATAAATAGAATTAAACGATGAGATATATATTAGAATTTAGAAGATCATATCTTCCAAACCCGAAAAAACTGGAGTTAGTTTTGACATTTTATTTTCTTCTTAGATACTCCATTCAAACCAACAGATTTATTTTTATTTCAAATCCAAAAGCAATTAATATACCTAGAATATTAGTAACTAGGGATTGGACCCGCACGTACGTGCGGAGTTTTTCTAAAAAAATATTTTTCAAGGTTTTAGAATTGATATTTCAGAGTTCTGATTTTTGAAAAGTCATTTTTCAAGATTTTGAAGTTTATATCTTGAATGACTTGTATAATATTGAACTGTTATATTATTTTTAAAAGTTAAGAATACCAACTTATATGTGCTGATTGTTTTCACTTGATATAGATCGTAGTATTATTGTTTTTGTTTGTATTGGTCCGATGGAAGGAAAAAAAAAACAAAAACCAAAAACCGAAAAGAAATGTAACGTAAAAATATCTAGATTTGGATCGGTGGATACATGGAGAGTTATATTTAAAAGACAAACTTAAGATTATTTACATAAAAATGTCAAATGATGTTACATGTATATTTTATAAAGAGACCTAATCCAAATAATTTTAACAGTTTGATCAGGGGTGTTAAATCGAATTCGGATTCGGCGTTAGTTTGAGTTATTTTATCTATTTTGGAACGGAAAATTTGTCCCATCTCATTCCATCCCGTATCTGTCATAAAAATTTATGAAAGTATATAAACTCAGAAAAATGAATTACTTCAAAAACAAATGAGGTGAAATTTATAAACATCATATATATTTAATTTTGTTCCTAAAACGATTAAAATGACATCAACCTTAAGATCTAGTGTTGTATTGATTAAACGAATACCAACTTTTATAGTGTAGGACCTGTAGGTTTCTGTTTTCAACAATTTGTATTAAACCCAATTATAAACGGGTTTGAACAAATAACGGGTATCACAATTTTTTTTCTTTTTCTTTCTGAAGTCTCTAAAATGAAATGACAACGTTTGACGATGAGTTTTTATTTTTGGTAAAGTAGAAATCTTCGACCTCAACAAAGAGACTCCGGCAAATCCGACGAAGCTCCGGCGAGTCCTGGTTCCTGAAGGATTTTGGTCAGCCACTTGCTTAACCGATCTCATTCTCCTTAATCGATAAGTTCATTACAGCAATATATATATATATATAGCAGTACGCATACAGTAGTACTTACTACTTAGACATTGACTTTGTTTTTGCTTTAACTAACGAAACCCAATAATAATTGGGTCTTGACTTGCTTCTGGCCCATCTGGCCTCTTCCTTTCTTCGTTGACAAAGTGTGGGTTGTTCTTCTCTTCGTGTTCCTCCTCTTCGCTTCTTCTTCTTTCAATGATTGATCAAATATTGATCAAAGATTGATTATTCTTACTAACTCTCTTGCTTGATTCTCTTGCACAAGATTGATCAAAGATGATAAGCCAACAGTTCCTACTCCGAGCCTTTACCGGCACCTCTTGTGCGGACTGGATCTGGTGCTTCTCAAGATAAGTCTCAGGCTCTCACCATTGTCGCCACCATTTTCATGCTCAAAGGTACTGCTTGTAATCCGAGCATACACAACCCTTTTTTCGATTTTTCTTTGTAATTGATCCTTCAACTCCAACTCTATTTCCCATTAATTTCTTCCATTCAAAGATTCAAGTTTTGCCTTTTCGTTTTGTACAAATTTGGGTATTTCTATTTACGTTTTCTTTGTTATTGATCCTTCAAAGTTTTATCATTGAGTTATTTATCTTCAAAGTTAAGAGTAGCAGCCTTAAAACCAAATTCCTCTTCAGATTTCTCCAAGCTATTGGTTGAACATACAACTTCTTAGAGGTGAATGATTGTTCGGTTGCCTCACCATTAGAAGCGTAGACACATTAGTCTCTTGTAAATAATTCAAGGCGAGTGAAACCTGATATTAGACAAAATTCAGTTATACGTAAACCACAGTAGCTTCTACCACAATGACCATATCACCAGAGAATATAAGATTGTATTAGAACCTCATCACCATGGTATTGGATTCATTAATTTCAGCTGAATCATCAATGACTTTAATAGTAATCCAAATTTAATAGTAATCCAAATTTGTCCATACTTTAATAGTAACCCAAGTTAATTTAAGTTGGTAGAAGGCCATACTTTAATAGTACCTTGGAAACCTTGTAGGAGTCCTTCCCATCCCACAAAATTTCTCTTTCCACACACACCAAGTAAAGATAGGTCTTGCCAATCATATTATTGATTGGTTATGGTAAATTTTCATGGTCAGTAACCTGTTAAGAATATAAGATGTGATTAGGAACTTATTTCGATTATATAAAAAGATAAAGCTTTAAATATAATAGGACCTCATCAAGTGATTCGCACTTGGTTTCTTTGATCATCGCACTTGGTCTCTTTGATCATCACATCATCTGAAACATGCTGAGTTGTTGTTTTTAACAGTGCCATGAATCATGGTTCCTGCAAAGTGCATATAAACATAGAAAAATACTTAGGTTCACCCCCTCCCTTCTCAACCAATCACAATGTTCTATTTAATATTTTATTTAAAAATAAATCAAAATTAATATTTAAAAGTAAAATAAATTAAGGAAACAAATTCTGTATACTTTTATTTAAGGAAAGTTAAATATTGACTTGGTTTAGATTTTACAATTAGAACAAAATTATATGTCGGTTTGGGTTTACAAATGAAATGGTTAGGGTTTAGATTTACAATTAGAACGAAATTATATGTTGGTTTGGGTTTACAAATTAGATGGTTAGGATTTAGATTTTACAATTAGAACGACATTATATGTCGGTTTGGGTTTACAAATTAGATGGTTAGGGTTTAGATTTTACAATTAGATCGGTTTGGGTTTACAAATGAGATGGTTAGGGTTTATAAAAGAGCGGTTTAAGTTTTTAATTTTATAATAATGTACACAGATTTTATTTCTTTATATGATAATGGGGTGAATGAAGAGGTTCACCCCTAGGGTGAACCCAAGTATTGTCCATAAACATACTAATAAACTAAGGACAATACTTGGGTTCACCCCTAGGGGTGAACCTCTTCATTCACCCCCTTATTATATAAGGAAATAAAATCTGTGTACATTATTATAAAATTAAAAATTTAAACCGCTCTTTTATAAACCTAAACCGATATATAATTTCGTTCTAATTATAAAATCTAAACCCTAACCATCTAATTTGTAAACCCAAACCGACATATACTTTCGTTTTAATTGTAAAATCTAAACCCTAACCATCTAATTTGTAAACTCAAACCGACATATAATTTCGTTCTAATTATAAAATCTAAACCCTAACCATCTAATTTGTAAACCCAAACCGACATATAATTTTGTTCTAATTGTAAAATCTAAACCCTAACCATCTAATTTGTAAACCCAAACCAAAATATAATTTCGTTCTAATTGTAAAATCTAAACCCTAACCATCTCATTTGTAAACCCAAACCGACATATAATTTCGTTCTAATTGTAAAATCTAAACTTTAACCATCTCATTTGTAAACCCAAACCGACATATAATTTTGTTCTAATTTTAAAATCTAAACCAAGTCAATATTTAGCTTTCCTTAAATAAAAGTATACATAATTTTTCCTTAATTTGTTTTGCTTTTAAATGTTAATTTTGGTTTATTTTTAAATAAAATATTAAATAGAACATTGTGATTGGTTGAGAAGGGAGGGGGTGAATATAAAGGTTCACCCCTAGGGGTGAACCTAAGTATTTTTCATAAACTAATGAAAACAAATATCATAAATAAAACAAAATATTAATATAAGCTTACCGAAACATCAAAAAAATCATTTCTATGGTTTCTCTAGAGTATGAATGACATATTTTGTTCATGGTTTAAATTGCAGGAAGTGCAGCCATTTCCGTTTGAAGCCGTAAACAAAGTGAAGAAAGTATGAAGGTACTATGATCCAGCCTTCATGAATAGCATGTATTTATAGCATTTCATGATTAAGTAGGTAATTAAATCTTTACCATATATATATTTTGATTTGAATCAGTTAAGGATAAAATTTTCGTAGATTTCCTAATTGTTTGCAATGAATTGAGGAACAATACATTTTGGTATGATATTAAGAATATTTTCAAATGACTGTTATCTTTTCATTTGGGAAATCAATTATTGATATATTTGGTATGATATTTTTTGGTAAATGTTTGCGCAAGATTTAATATTGATCGGTTTAGTTTTATTGTTAAGGTTTTAGACTTGTTATTGTTAATATTTTATAGATATCAATTTTTTTTCCGACGACCGTTTTTAATATAATTATGATTGTATTTCAAGACTGGTTAGTTGCTACAAATGGTATATTTCGAATATTAAGATTTTTTGGGGTTTTAATATCAAAAGTGTTGATATGGTTGGTTCCTAATTCTCCGTGAATTACAGTATTATAATAAATTAGCATAATTATCTCCCTAATTTTTTATTGTGTCCCATCACAGATATTAGTTATTAATTATTGTATTTCAAGATTGGTTTGTTGCCATAAACGGCATTTTGCGAATATTCAGATTTATGGAAGATTTTAATGGCAAGTATATCAATTAATTTATTACAGTCAATTTATTTATGTCGCATGATATACTCCTAGATTTGATCTCATATGATTGATTTGTATTTGTTAACGTGAATTACGTCCTAATCATAACATTAGAATTTGTTATCTTACTCTTTCTCTTTTTAGTATCTACATATAAAGGGTAGCCCAACACGTTTGGATACATATCATATAATATTGAATTGGGCCTCTGTGTAAAGGGTAGCCCAACACGTTTGGATACATTTCATATAATTGTTTTATCGTACAGAATAGAAAACATAAAGAGATCGTAGTGCATTAAATGCTTCCCAACCCAAGAACTTCCGGATTGGGTATATATTGGATCCGCGTTCTTTCCAATTTTTTTTTAATACAAAGCTACCCTTTATGATGTTTTTTGTTTGTTCTATTTGTAATGACATTTCATGTAATAATCTCCAACTTTATGTCTACTTAGTGAGAAATGCTTCCCTTTTAATAGTATAGATAGATACTAAAGAACGAGTATCTTATCCACCAAACCAAGAAAAATCATAAATATCTTGTGAATATTCATTATCTCGAAAAGAATCATCACGTAAATCATTATCTTGTTGATTAAGTCCTGTGGACGGCGACGCTGAAACCTCCTCGGGCGCCGCCGGAGGATGAATCGTCGGTGGGAAAGTAAACTGATGACCAGCTGCTCCGATGAGAAAATTGCGAGAAGGTCTCTTGCAGTTTCCGCAAAGCATACACCTCACATGCGGCGGCACGGCCTCGTGAAGGTGAAACACCCGGTCGCAATTATGGCACAGAAGCTTGTCGTGTCCACGACAGTAAACAACAGCGTTTGAAGCTAAGCATGATTCACATCTCATTGCAAACATCCATCTCTCACAATTGTTGTTCCCGTTGCAGCTCATCTCAAACATCCCTGCTCTTCTCTGGTGGTGGTGACCAACCACATGCTCTTGCTCATGATTGCTATTTTGAACCACATGAGGCATCTCAGACATCCCTGCTCTTCTCTGGTGGTGGTGACCAACTACATGCTCGTGCTCATGATTACTATTTTGAACCACATGAGGCATCTCAAACATCCCTGCTCTTCTCTGGTGGTGGTGACCAACTACATGCTCGTGCTCATGATTGCTATTTTGAACCACATGAGGCATCTCAAACATCCCTGCTCTTCTCTGGTGGTGGTGACCAACTACATGCTCGTGCTCATGATTGCTTTTGAACCATATGAGGCATATGCGAATGCTCATGATGCTGATTAGTGGTGTGATGATGTGGAGGAGGACGGCGATTGAGGATTTGAATGCGGTGGCGGAGAGTGGTGCACTTGAAATAGCGTGAATAACAAGATTGGCAAAGAGCCTTCTCATCGTCACAGCAGAGGAGTAAAGCTGGATCCTGCTTGCAGTTATCGCAGATTTGATAACGTACATGTTCCTCATGCAAGTTATTACAATGGCGCAGGTAGTCACATGTAAGACAGAAGTTGAGAGATTCTGTTACACAATGGATCACGTCTGCTGAATGTTTACATGAGTGACACGCTTGAGCCATGTTTCCTGTAGTAAAAACGAAAGAGAAGAAACAGAGAACCAAAACTTTTGCTTTCTGTTTATAAAAAATATTTGTAGATTAACGCAGTTGTATAAGCTCGTATTTATATAGAACCCTTCCTTTAATTTGTAGAGTTTTGTTTTTCCTAACTGATTAAATTATTTAATTTAAATAGAAGGATAATTCTGTTTTTGTTTAAGAAAACCTATGTAATTATCTTTAACTATAATTTATTTCTCAAAACTAAAACTAAAATTTATTAATGAGAATATTTGAAAAATATAATTATTTGATGTGTGAAATATTCATCAGAATAATTATCACACACACACAAAAAAAACATCAGAATATATAGATGATACTAGGGAAAAAGGCTTAAAAATACTTCATCTATTTTTTATTTGGAAGTCTAATACCTCGTATTTTTTGGTTGGAAGAAAAATAACTCATTTAATTAAAACGTGTGATTTAATACTCAAACTAATAAATTTTTGTTAGTTTCATACTTACGATTTTTTGACAAAAATAAAATTCTGTTTTTACCCTTACTATATCAATTAATAATTAATTTTAAATGACATGGTATTAATTTATGGACAATTCTTGGATTCACCCCCATTTAATTAAGGAAACAAATTATTAATTAAAGAAACAAAATCTGTATATCATTCAATTTTAAAGTTATTAATTCTAAACATTATATTATAGTTTTTAATTATAATATGTAAATCTAAATTACTTTTTTATAAATCCAAACCGACATATAATTTTGTTTAATTATGTAATTTAAACCCTAATCATTTTTTATAAACCCAAATTAAAATACAATTTTGTTTAATTGTAAAATCTAAACCCTAACCACTCTTTTATAAATCCAAACCGACATATAATTCTTTTTAATTTTAAAATCTAAACCCTAATTACTCTTTTATAAACCCAAACGACATATAAATTTGTTTGATTGTAAAATCTAAACCCTAACCACTCTTTGTATACCAAACTGACATATAACTTTGTTTAATTATAAAATCTAAACCCTAACCACTATTTTGTAAACCCAAACCGACATATAATTTCGTTTAATTGTAAAATCTAAACCCTAATCACTCTTTTGTAAACTCAAGAATTTTTCTTAATTTATAGGTTTATTTGAATTAAAATTAAGTTTATTTAATATTTCTTTTTATTAATTTTAATTCAAATAAAATTATAAATTAATACCATGTCATTTAAAATTAATTATTAATTGATATAGTAAGGGTAAAAACGGATTTTTATTTTTATCAAAAAAATCGTAAGTATGAAACTAACAAAATTAATTAGTTTGAGTATTAAATCACATATTTTAATTAAATAAGGTATTTTTCTTCTAACCAAAAAACGAGGTATTAAACTTCCAAATAAAAAATAGATGAGGTATTTTTAAGCTTTTTTCCCGATGATACTAGGAGGAGGAACCACGAAAGGTGGTATTGCCCCTGAGAAAATCAGAGTACCAATGAGCAGAGAGTCTAGGAGTTCTCGTTCGACGAGGATCACTGAAATTTACAGAGTACAATCCATAACCATCATGGTAGCCCCCTATAAGCTCGTATAAATCCATAAGTGACCATACAAAGTAGCCTCTCGTGTCTGATCCATTCCTATACGAGTAGTAATGTCTTTTGTTTTCTTCTTCTTATTACACTAAGATGACAAGAGAATAAAATATGCAATAAGAAAACTTTACTTACCTTATGGATTTGTGCATAGCACCAATGTAAGCATGTAAGTATTCCATCCTTGGCGTATCCTTCTGTTGCTTTATCGGTGTACCTATTGGTTTGCCATTGACAAGAGAATTGAGTAGACTGAGACGAAAACATGAGAGAGAAATCAGAGAAGATAGTGACCATTCTCAAGGATGTAGACAGGAGGATTGCCATAAGTCTGCTTTATGTACTCCAAGACAGCTTCCATAGTCCATGGAGCAACAGGATACTACTTGTCCAAACAAATAACAAAACAACAAAGAAAGAAGGATTAGTAACACTGTTCTATTTGATAGAGACTTAATTTATAAGGAATATTTTGTATTAGGTTTTTGACATCTGAATTTGGTAGCATTGAAACTCCTACATCCGGAACTGATGTATTCCAAAGGTCTTCCAACCATTAGAACAAAGAAGAGATGATTAATTAGCAAAAACAAAATATCAAAAAGAGAAAAGAGTCATTCAAAAATATCAAGTTTGATTCATACAAGTCACATATCCGCCCATATCTGAGTAGAAATCCGGGTCTCCAAAATTGGATTTGCTGCTTGTGACCGAAGCCGCAAAATAGTGGTTGATTCCTAAGAAGTCAGATGAGCCTTTAACTTGTTCTGATTCCTCCTCTGAGAAAACTGGCAGTCTTGATCCAACGGTTCTTCTCATTGTATCAGGATAGTCTCCAAATATAAGAGGCTCAAGGAACCTGAGTTTTAAAGAGCTTTCTGCTTAAAACTTTTGGACAAGTTGCCCTTTTGGAACCATGTGTGTCTGAACTTACCAGCCGAAATAGAAATCTTTGGCTCTTTGAGTTGCAATGGTATCATCCTCAGAGCTTGTAGAAGGTTTAAACTCCATTAAATATAAGCCAAAACCTACGGAACCTCCCTGCTTATTCTGCACATTGTATATAGTAGTTGACTAGTTGCTCCCCCTTGTCATTGACTCACACATTCAATAAACATTTCTTCATGCATAAGCAACTATATCTACCTGGTACTTTTGCTTATATAGTCTTGAAACAGAGGCGTGTGCAAGAGTGAATACAGCAAGTTATGGCCTGCGATATATGTTTCAGTAGAGGAATTACCTATTAAGCAGTTTTGCCCCGGTATGGAACAACGACCAGGCGCTGTATTCCTATCGTTGTAACCTCCAAGAGTGAATACATTAGCCTCGTTTATCGAGGTCTAGAATTTGACGTTGTTCCCAAACTCTCTGAAACAAACATCTACATAAGCAGTGAAGTCTTTCCTGCAAATGACATATAAGTTATATAAGACCAAGTTTAGTTAGTTTCATATCACAAGTAGAAAAAGCTTAAGTAAGGCTGATTTCTGTTAGCCTACATTATCCATCCTCCATATTCATCCTCAAGGTACTGAGGATGATCGTAGTGGTAGAGTGTAACATGTGGTTCAATCCCATGAGATATTAATTCTTGGATGAGGTTCTTGTAGAACTGTAGACCCTTTTGGTTAATTGGGCCTCTTCCATCTAATGAGGCAAGAGCTAATAACAAACTTGATCTCTTCAAGTGAAACAAAACCACCGAGTGTGTTTGAGAAAGACTTACTGGGTATTAGCCTAGACCAGGAGATGGAGAATCTGAAAGCATCTAAGCCAGTGTCAACCATCAACTGCACATCTTCCTGTCACAATGAACTCAAGTTTGATGAAAATTTATAATGTGTTTACAAGATAATACTAAAGCAGAGAAGATAAAAAAGAAAACCTTGTACTTGTGAATTGTGATACCCATCACATGCTATATCTCCGTTACCTGTGTTACCTGCAGAGTTATAAATAAGAATCAAAGCAACAACCAATCAATAGTTATACGAGAGTGACAAAAAGTGTCCCACAAGCTAGGTTTCCTTCCATCTTCCGCAGCAGCTCCTTCCCACTTGTAGTCAGAAACCAAACCTTTGGGTACGAAGATTCAATAATTAAAGTAAGCCTAGAAATTGATTCCAAAACCTGATAAGCAGAAGTACCAGCTCCAAAGACGAATCCCTTGGGGAAATGAGATCTGCTGAAAACGTCGCTGCATCTCTCCCGGAGAAAGGTAAAGCCAAAAAAATGGTAAACAGAGCAAACAACTGTTCCATTTCTAAACTCTCTCTGTCTTTTGTACGGCGAGAGAGATAATATTTGTGTGACGAAGAAACAAAGTGCATGGTACATTGTATTATTTATGTAGAAATGTGGAACACATGTTGAAATAAAAATAAATAAAGCGCCATAGTTTTTGTTTGAGTTATTTTCTTTCATTCTTCAAACATTTTTTTTTTTGTCAACAGATTCTTCAAACATTATTGAGACTAGGATTAGTGGTTTGTTACTCTCTTGTGTTTTTTGATCTACGTTCTATTAGTGGTTTGTTACTCTGTTGTGTTTTCATAGAATGTAACTCAAGAGTATTATTCGGTTTAGTAGATAAACAGTTCCGGTTTTCATTTGACTCGGTTTACTAGACAGAGACAAGAGAAACGCAGCAACTCCTATGTAACTGATGAGTGAAAATACAATCAGACAAAACTTGCTAAGTGCTGTAGCACATTCATAATCATGTAGACTACAACAAACTGTGTTGATACTTAACCAAATGAGTAACGAAAACATCATCATTTACAATCAAGTATCAACCAAAAGAGAAAGACAATAATGCTGCAATCTATATAGCCTCGAGGAACGACACCGAGAAGTTGAGATGGTTCTACAGTCAAATGAATCCTTACTTCACTCCTATCCAAAACCAAAGAGAGTTCTAAACATTTAACGGCAACAATAGATCTCGAGTTTAACCAACAATAGATTTCTGTTGCGTAAGTCTCCTAGTTATCTTTAGTGGTGATCTTGATGACGGACAACACTTTATTCTGCATCTCCTTATCCACAAGCCTGTACTCATCTATAGTCCAAGTTACGTTGATCTCTTCTCCTTCACGAACAAATCTTTGTTTCTCGGTTTCGTAAAACTTAAAAACCTTCTTGAAACCAATGGTCTCCCCCGACGACCTTGAATTGATCATCACATCAGGGTGCATGATCCTCCAGTAACCACCATCGCATTTATCAGTATCACCACAAGTCTGGTTAGCGAAGATGCAGGTTCCGTAATTTCGAAACATCTGATCATGAAGATCCACAAGCTTCCATGGATTCAAGCGGTACACGTTGTTTGTAACGTGGCTAGGCCAATTTTGGCCTTGATAGACAGCCGGTATCCTCAACACATGTGCTTCATCACCCTTTCTTGGATCTATTGATTTGAATCCATAAGCTGGCAACAATAAACTTGCAGGAACCGGTACGGGTTCAGTAGTGGACAGATACGAGAAATGCTTGGCAAGCAAGGAACTAGTTTCGGCTTCAAACAGAAAACGGATCTTGCAAATAACTAGAGGATCTTGATTCCAGTTCAAGTTATTGGTAAGCCTAAACTCTTCCATTACCCAACTTCGCTTGTACTCTCTTGGTTTCCTCTTTGCGCAGAACTTGAGAATCTTCTTGAACCCTAGAACCTTCCCAGTCTCCTTCGATTTTATCAGTTTATCACGACCCATGATCCTCCAGGAACCTGATTCGCATCCATCAGCTTTACCACAATTCTTTGTTCGTGGTTCAACGATCAAGAAGGTAGAGCTCTCAGAATCGAACTCTTCATATGGATTCGTCTCGAACACGTCTACGTCTTGGGTGAAGAGACCCTCCCAAGCATCTTCGTTAACGATTATACGCTTCAGATAACGTGAGACTATTACATCGTCTTCTGCGTCTAACAGTTCGTCTGCTGCTTTGATCAGTTCCCTCGTGATTTCCTTATAAGTTGCCTCGTCTTCTCCGTTGCTCAGTTCGTCGTCCTCCATAATGAAACTAAATCGATCAAGAGTTTCAAGATGGGATCGTAGGAGAGAAAGATCAAAAGCAAGAAAGTGTTTGTTTCTTGGAGATGAAGCGAAGAAGAAGAAGATCGAAGAGAGACTTATGTTAACGGATGTGCTTTTAAAGTTCCTTTATATCTAATTTTCATGTTATTTACCAATATAAAAGTTTCTTCCTTCACGGATACTTTTACTGTTTTACTGTTATAGTTGCTTTGTTAAAATTGTAATTTCTTAATTTGTAATTAATCACCTTTAACCATGTTAAACGGATAATATTTGGCACTATTTTTTCTTCGTCATGTTTAAAGTATACTTTAATTTATAGTTGTGAAACAGAATGAATAAGTTTTATTTTTATATTTTTCATTTTTAGACCTAATATTCCAAATCTTGGCCCTATAGTTTCTTAATCACTGGTTTCGTTTGGTGTAACTCGAGAATGAAAACCAACTATTGATAATATAATCTTCATTTAATCGGGCATTTTTTTATATCTTAGTCCATAACATTCTTTGAATATTCTTAAAAACAGAGTTACAGAGAGATCCTTTGCTTCTTCATCTTCGACCTTGTTGTTCTTCATCAACTGAGCTAATCTCTCGGCAAGAC
The DNA here is from genome assembly GCA_023657505.1 of Camelina hispida. Taxonomy (NCBI): domain Eukaryota; kingdom Viridiplantae; phylum Streptophyta; class Magnoliopsida; order Brassicales; family Brassicaceae; genus Camelina; species Camelina hispida. The sequence continues at coordinate 22,285,926 of CP094634.1, read as the reverse complement.
TCATCCTAGTCGCAGGAGACACACCATTCTTTCCAATGATTGATTCAAGAACTGCTTCTGCCAACAACTTATTCTCGACCACAGCTTTTTCCAGCTTTAGGAATAGTATCGTCGTCTTTAGAAAACGCAATCTGCAAAAAACATAAAAGTGTTCATAGCTAGCTAGCTACACGTTCTACTAATGTGATAGCACAAGCTAAGGTAGTACCGTGAGAGAGCCTTTAGGAGAAAGAGCGAAGAGGATGGAGGCACCGGGAGGGAAAGTTTGATCCTTGAAGATCTCCAAGAATCTTTGAAGAGCTTTGGCTTCACTCTATGTGTAAATCCCTAACGATTTCCAAATCATGACACAGTTCTTTGCTACTTTCATCGAATATTCATTTTCCCGTTAATGGTCGTTTCATCGTCACCTTAATAAATTTCTCAAACTCACCTATAATTAAGAGCAATTCAATCACAAGATATTCTTAAAAGGTTTAACAACAATTGAATGTGGCGTGCATGTTAAGCAAACACACCTGTGACGATGTCACGAAAGAATGGGACGGATTCCGTTAATTCCTTCGTAGTCTTTCCCTTCCACTTAACGGAGAGTGACGGGACGGCATTAGCCTCTAGGTAAAGGCCAATGACAGTGAAAATCACAAACTTACCATGCATATCCAAACCTCGTACCCCTGCATGCGTAGCCAAAACAAAAGAAGTCAACAAAAAGAACTCAAGAAGGCAAGAGAACAGAGGAAACAGAGTTTTCTCGAACCTGCACCACCGAGGAAGAGGGGATTGTGGGAAGCTGGTGAACAGATGGCTGGTGCAAATGTAACAGAATCGATCTGAAGTTACATGACGGAGGGTAACGGTAAGAGAGAGGTGGACAAAGACATGGCTAGCTGATTTGGTTTGATGATAATAATTTTGAAGTTTTGTTGGTAATTTATAAGAGAAAGAAGGATTACTGGCTTTAATTGGTTGTATAACAGATTAAAAATAAAATGGTCAACACCCAAATCTTAAATATTAGGTTATGAATTATAATATTACTATAAAGAAAAATTTTCTATGTTATGAATACTAGATACATGTCCATTATTAGGTCCATATTCTAGAAGTTTACAGAATTATTACTTGTAAATGAGGTCTCACTTTGTCACCAGATAAAACCATCTCTTTGTACTTCTATGTAAATGACCCTTTATTTATGGGGTTATTGTTCAAATGGGCCTTTGTGCCACAAAAAATTTGAAATAGAGCATTTCTACCCGTGCTTATGGATTTAGGCCTTTTTGTTACGCGAAATGACGGTCGTACCCTTTTTTCTCTTCTTCGTGCTCTGCATCATCTTCATCGTTCTTCATCATCTTCGTTAAATCCAGCTCCACTATTATCTTGCTCTCGATTCACAATACATCTCCGCTGCCAACATTATCTTCTCCAATAAACCCAGGGATTCAATTGATTGTCTTTTGAAAAAAAAAATCTAAACCCTAAATGGATAATATATTGTGAACCCAAGGGATATAATTTTAAACAACGATCGGATCAATTGATTTCTTCGATTTATCATGGGATCATTATCATGGCGGCTTCTGAGTTTCTATAGAAATGGATTTTTGGGATAGCCTGATCTGGTATTAAGGTGACAAGGAATGGTGGAAGGTGGTGAAGCAGAAGGGTTTTGGTTGAATCGGGATGGGTTTGGTGGTTGCGCGGCGGAGGAGAGCTATCGAAGGTGAGTTAGGAGGGTGGGGAGCGACTATTTAGCCATAGCGGCGGAGACGACAAAGGAGTAGATCAGAGATGATGACATAGAAGAGGGCCTCAAGAGGAATCACCATCTTCATCTCAAATTTAAACTTATGAGGAATCACCATTGATAGCTAAAAACAAAAGCTTTATCACTCCAGTTATACACCAATCCCAATTTCTTCAATCTCAAACCAAAAGAACCAAAAATACATCAAACCACCATCGCAAATTTCTCAAACTCAAAAGTAAAATTGAATATTTTTTCCACTCTGTTTCTGCCATCTCTGACTAATATACTCAACTCCATTGATGAAAACTAAACCCTAAGAAAACTAGTAATTGGTGAACCCAAAGGGAAAAAGTTATACAAACTCTGCCTTTTTTTGTTTTAAAGATTCAAAAGGTTTTAATTTTTGAAGTTTCTCATCTCCTTCTACCACATTCTTCAATAATCATCATAGATTTGCCTGCCGAATCAATGCATAAGTTTTTTTTTTTGTTTAATCTTGATATGTTCTTCGTTCATCACAGGAGAGAAAGAGAACAGAGGAGGCTGCGATGGAGAGTTCAGTTTTTAGAGGGCAATTTCGTCATTTTTATGCAAAATAAATGCCTAAATATGTAAGCACGGAGAAAAAGTCCTAGTTAGACAATACCCATTGAAATAAATGCTGATCTCGTAATTAACTCTTTATTTATTGACACCAAATCTTCTACCTCTTTTCTCTCTATTTCACAACATGATTCTTTACATGCCATTAGAGTTAACAAATTGCAGCCACAAAAAAAAAAAAGCCTCTCTCCTCTATAACCACAAACTGCAGGAAATAAAGAAGTATGCATACTACTAGTCTCTAATTAAACCAAAGAGAATAGAGAAAAAAAAAAAAAAACACAAGTTCTCATTAATCATGACCAATTCTACAATGTCAGTAAGATGATCGATCATGAAATCCAGAGTAGAAGTGATCTGCTTCTCCTCTTCGTTAACAAATTCTACAATTCAGTTAACTTGATAACGCACAACACGTTATTCTGCTTCTCCTCTTCCTTAAGCCTGTACTCTTTTATAGTCCAAGTTACCTTCACATCTTCTCCTTCACGAACATAGCTTAGTTCTTCCATTTGGTAAAACTCAAAACCCTTCTTGAAACCAATGGTCTTCCCGGACTTTGACTTGATTAGCTTATCACCGTGCAGGATCTTCCAGTAACCACTACCATCGCATTCATCGGTTGTACGAAAAGTCTCGTTAGCGTAGATGCATGTTCCATAAAGTCGAAACATCTTCTCGGAAGGATCCACAAGCGTCAATGGATGCAAACGGTAGACGCTTGTGGATCCTTCCGAGAAGATGTCTACTGCATCTTCTCGAACTGATGTTAGGGAGGTCAGGTAAGAGCACTTTTACCAGTTTTGCCAAAGAATCATATCTGAAATAGTTTACAAAATTTGTGTTTTTATTATTTAACCAGGTCATCTGACCCACCTTCTCCTCACGTGGGTCCGCCACTGGTTATTGGTAACGTAGCTAGGCCAAACGTTTCCGTCAGAATCAGATATCGTTAACAGATAAGACTCATCCTCCACTTGGCTATCGGAATCATAGTATCCATAAGATGGTAGTAATAGATTTGCAGGAATAGTAGAGAGATATGAGAAATGCTTGCCTAGCAAGAAACTGATCTCGGTTCGAAACAGAAACCTAATCTTGCAAATCACATGATCTTGCTTCCGGTTCAAGTTATTGGTAAGCCTATACTCTTCCATTACCCAGCTCCTCTTGTATTTCTCTGGTTGCCTCTTTAAGCAGAACTTGTAAATCTTCTTGAACCCTAGAATCTCTCCAGTCTCCTCCGATTTTATCAGTTTATCACGACCCATGATCCTCCAGCAACCAGATCTACATCCATCGGTTTTACCGCAACTCTCTGTTCGTGGTTTCACGATCACGAAGATAGGTATCTCAGCATTGAACTCCACATTTGGATTATTGTTGAACACGTCTACGTCTTGGGTGAAGAGCTCAGGCCATGAATCTCCGTAAACGATCATACGCTTCAGAAAATGTGAGATTATATATATCAAAATTAAACGAGATTTTATTTTTTGCTGAGGTGGCTAGGGCGACAAAAAAGGCGATTAGGGTTTTCTTGCTTTTTGGCCAAGGATGCTGCCGTCGGCGGCTTCCCCAGGCTGCGTAGCGGTGGTTCCGGGGGTTGAGAGTGCTGTGGAGAGTGAGAGGGTGGTTACGGAGAAGGGTGAGTCGGGTGTGGGGTTGGGCGATGTTTTAGCGGTGGATAGTCAAAGAAAGGAGAGTCCAAAGGAAGTATCGTCATCATCAGTGCAACCTGCAATGAAAGAGCAGCGTTCTTATCTATAGGTTGTTCAGAAACGGATGTTTAAGAAGCAGAACTTTCCAGTCATAGAAGTGGATGGCAAGGCAAAGGTTGTTGTGCCTAAAGAGGTGTTTGTAGGGGTAAAAGCCGCTTTGGGAAGATTTTGTGATTGGAAAGTTCCTTAACTCGAAGGCCCCTCATGTTGGTAAGATTCACATGATTGTGAATAAAATCTGGCGTTTGGGGGATCGGTCTACGGTTATTGATGTTTTGGTCGTAAATGATTGCACTGTGAAGTTCCGTATTAGGCATGAGGGCATACGGCATCGGGTACTTAATTGAGGCATGTGGAACATCATGGACATACCTATGTTAGTTTCAAAGTGGACTCCGTTTGTAGAGGAGGCTCAACCTGCTATGCAGTCAGTCCCCTTGTGGGTCAAGCTTTCTAATATTCCTCCACCACTGTTCATAGACAAGGATTTGGAGTTTTTGTCTAGCGCAGTGGGTAAACCTATTCGGTTACATTCTAACACGGAGAACTATGTTAGCTTTGTGGAGGCTCAGGTTCTCGTCGAGGCTGATTTAACTAAAGACCTACCTACAGAATTCCTCATCACAGGTGAGAAAGAGGGGGAGTTGGATTCTGTCATTAAGTATAGCTACCCTTGGCTTCCTCCGAGGTGTGGACACTGTAACAAATGGGGTCATCAAAGTGCATCGTGTTAGCTCCGGCAGTAGTGGGTGTGGAGGAACAGCAACCGGCTATGACTCAGGATGATCGGATAAATGTTTCAATGGCTCATGAGAATGGGGAACGGGTAGTAGCTACGGTTGATGGTGGGGGTGAACGTTCACCGTTGGAGGTGCAAGCACCAGCAACTGTATCTACTATGGAGAAGGAGAAGGCAAGTTTGCCTGATCTACAAGTGGAGGATCAAGCTCAGGAGGCTTGGATCACGCCAAAGTCCTCTCGAGGTAGTCCTCGTACTACTGCAGTTTTGGAGCTTGGTGGGGTTTCTTTGTCGAAAAATTCCTTTTCTGCTTTGGAAGATGGTTTGGAGGGGAGCTCTAAGCCTGAGGTTGATGCGGTTGATGAATCTCTGAAATCAGGTACAGAGGATCCCTCTGTTTCAGGTCGCCCGGGGGGTGTGTCTACAAAGCAGGATGTGCTGGAGGAGGCCCCTCTGCGTACTTACCTGCTGCGAGGCTCCAAAACGGCTAATAAATATGTTTCTACCCTTCCTGCTGGTTTGACTAAGGACCAGAGTCGAAATCCGGGCAGGAAACCACCATCAAAGCCTTAATGTCAGGATTTTTTTGGAATGTTCGTGGATTGAATAGGACGTTTAAACATTCCATTAATAAAGAGTGGGTGTCGCAGAGTGGGTTTCAGTTTGGTTGTCTTCTAGAGACAAGAGTAAAAGAAGAGAAGTCGTTGAGTTTGGGGAATAAGTTGTTTCGAGGTTGGTCGCTCTTGACGAATTATGAACATAATAGTCGAGGGAGAATATGGGTGATCTGGAAAGGAAATGTGAGGGTTGATCCGGTGTTTAAGAGTGAATAGATCATTACGTGTTCTGTGAAGCTTGAAAATCAGGATGAGGAATTTTTTTGTTCTTTTGTGTATGCTTTGAATACGGTGGAGGCACGGAGAGTGCTATGGCAGGAGATAAGAGATCATTCTGCTTCTCCTATGTTTTGTAACAAGCCGTGGCTACTCTTGGGGGATTTTAATGAAACGCTTGATATGGCTGAACATTCTCGCTTTGATGCCAGTCCGATGGTCACAGCCGGAATGCGTGAGTTTCAGGCAGTTGTTAATTCTTGTTCGTTGGTAGATTTGGCTTTGCATGGTCCTCTGTTTACATGGGGAAATAAACGTGATGCTGACTTGATCCTTAAGAAGTTGGATAGGGTGATGGTAAATACAGCCTGAGTACAGTGCTTTCCGCGAAGTTATAATGTGTTTGCTGCTGGGGGTGTCTCTGACCACCTACATTGCCGGCTTATGCTTCAGGGTGATGCTGCTCCTATTGTGAAGCGTCGAACTTTCAAATTTGTTAACTTGTTAACTGAAATGGAGGATTTTAAGCCATTGGTGGGGTACTATTGGCAGGAAACGGAACCTCTGTTCCTATCTACTTCCACCTTGTTTCGATTTTCCAAGAAGCTCAAAGGGTTAAAGCCAAAGTTAAGAAGCCTGGCAAAGAGAAGAATGGGGGATCTTATTCGATAAACAAAGGAGGCTTTTAACATACTTTGTCAGAAGCAACAAGCTACTGCACTGCAACCTTCATCGCAGGCCATGGAGGAGGAAAAGAGGCTTATAAACGATGGGACTTTCTGGCAGGGTTGGAGGAGTAATATCTCAAGCAGAAGTCGAAGTTACATTGGTTAAAGGTGGGGGATAGAAACAACAAAACGTTTCATCGAGCTGCTAAAGTGAGGGAAGCAAGAAACAATATTCGGGAGGTTTAGTGCCTTGATGGTCGGGTGGTTGTGGCGGAGGCCGATATCAAAGTAGAGGCTGAACGGCACTTTAGAGAATTCTTGCAGGAGGTTCCGGGGGATTTTGAGGGTGCCACAGTTGGTGGTTTGGAAAGTTTGTTACCATTTCGTTGTTCTAATGCTGACCAGCAAGCTCTAATCCGGGATGTCACGGGTGATGAGATACAGAAGGTCCTTTTTTCTATGCCGTGTGATAAATCACTTGGGCCGGACGGATACACGGTGGAGTTTTATAAAGCTACCTGGTCGATTATTGGAAGGGAGTTTGTGTTAGCGGTGCAGTCATTTTTTGCTAAAGAATTTTTGCCCAAGGGCATCAACACCACCATTTTAGCGCTTATTCCTAAGTCGTTGGAAGCTAGACAAGTGAAGGATTATCATCGTATCTCGTGTTGTAACGTGATATATAAGGTGATATCGAAAATCTTAGCAAACAGATTGAAGAGAGTGCTCCCAAAGTGTATCTCGAGCAACCAATCGGCATTTGTTAAGGATCGGTTGTTGATAGAGAATGTGTTGTTAGCCACTAAATTGGTTAGGGATTACCACAAGGAATGTGTTTCTAGCAGGTGTGCTATTAAGATTGATGTTTCAAAAGCGTTTGATTCAGTGCAGTGGTCCTTTCTATCCAAAACTCTTTCAGCCATGCAGTTCTCGCAGTTATTCATTCATTGGTTGATGCTTTGTGTTACCACAGCCTCATTTTCAGTTCAGGTAAATGGAGAACTTGCAGGTTTTTTTAGGAGTTGCAGAGGCCTTAGACAGGGTTGTTCTTTATCACCATACCTCTTTGTCATTTGTATGGATGTTCTTTGTAAATAGTTGGACAAGGCGGCGGGGGAGCGTTTATTTGGTTACCATCCTCGGAGTAAGAATTTGGGTTTAACTCATTTGAGCTTTGCGGAAGATCTAATGGTGCTTACAGATGGTAAGATGCGTTCTATCAAGGGAATTGTTGATGTATTTGAGGAGTTTGCTAAGGTTTGAGGGCTGAAGATTAGTATGGAGAAGTCCACACTTTATTTGGCTGGAGTTATTGTTGATCAGGCCACTCGTTTCTCATTCACTGTGGGTCACTTGCCGGTTCGTTATTTGGGTTTGCCGCTGGTCACAAAGCAGCTTACCACTGCTGATTACTCTCCTCTGATTGAACAAATTCGACAGCGTATAGGTTCGTGGACAGCATGCCATTTATCATTTGCAGGCCGTTTCAATCTGATATCATCGGTCCTTTGGAGTGTGTGTAATTTTTGGCTTGGTGCTTTTTGTTTACCTAAGCGGTGTTTAAAGGAGTTGATTCCATGTGTGCGGGATTTCTATGGTTGGGTCCGGATATGAATCCTAACAAAGCTAAGGTTTCGTGGGAAGTAGTTTGCAAGCCTAAAGTGGAAGGTGGGCTTGGTCTCCGTTCACTTCATGAAGCAAACATTGTGAGCTGTTTAAAGTTAATTTGGCGAGTGGTGTCTTTTTTTTGGCGAGTGGTGTCTTAAGGAGACTCTTTATGGGTTAAATGGGTTCAAACAAACTTGTTAAAGGGGGCATCTTTTTGGTCGGTGCCGGTGACCACAAGTGTGGGTTCTTGGATTTGGAAAAAGCTTCTCAAATACCGGGGAATAGCTTCCACTTTCTGTAAGGTGGATGTGGGGAATGGAGAGAGCACCTCTTTTTGGTATGATTGGTGGTCGGATATGGGGAGACTCATGGATGTGTTTGGGGATCGAGGGGTTATTGATTTGGGGATAAGCAGGCAGAGTTCCTTGGCTGAAGCGTGGGTTCCACGTCGACACCAGCGTCGACATAGAGGAGACCAGCTTAATGCTGTTGAGCAAGCTCTGTTTTCTCGGAGGGACCTGCGTCTGGAGTCGGTTGATCGAGTCGTATGGCGAGGTAAGAATGATGTGTTTAAGACGAAATTCTCAACTAAGGATACTTGGAATCATATCAGAACTACGGCTAATACGGTCTCATGGCATGAGGGGGTTTGGTTTACGCATGGTACACCAAAATTCTCTTTCTGTGTATGGTTGGCTGTCCAAGATCGTCTTTCGGCAGGGGCTCAAATGGTTATGTGGAATGGGACTGCTGCAGGAACTTGTATTTCTGTAACTCCATGCTAGAAACGCGAGATCACCTGTTCTTTTCTTGCTCTTTTGTCTCTGGGGTGTGGTCGGCTCTTGCCAAGGGGCTGTTTAAGTCTCACTTTTCTACGGATTGGTCTGCTGTAATGGCTCACCTATCGCTCTCTAATCTCCCCCGCATTGAAGGTTTCCTCCTCAGGTATGTCTTTCAAGTGGTGGTGTATACTGTTTGGCGTGAACGTAATGGCCAAAGACATGGTGATCCGCCACATTCTGCTACATACTTGGTCGGATGGATTGATCGGCAAGTTTGGGATCAGCTCCTGGCGATTGGACGGTCGGGCGATCGTCGGTATGATGAGGCGTTTCAAGTGTGGCTACAATCTTGTGTTTAGTTTCCTTTTTCGCTAAACTCTATTTCAATCTTTTATTTTTCAGTTACAAACATTCAGCTGTTGCTGCAATAGTTGTACCACTGTAATTTTTCTTTAAATATAATTTAACATTAGATTCAAAAAAAAAAAGTGAGATTATTACTTCGTCTGTTGGGTTTAACAGTTCGTCTTTGACTTGATTATAATCTGCAGCCAATTCGTACACCATAATGAAACTCAAGAAAAAGATTGGATCGAGAGAGAAAAATCAAACACAAGAATGAAGTGTTTTGTTTCTGAGAGATGAAGCGAAGTAGAAAAAGACGAGAGACTTTGTTGATGTAGCTGCTTATGTTATTTATATCAAATTTTCGTGTGTTGACCTATTTACCCCTTAATTATACACTGGTTTGCAACCTTTTTTTGGTGAAACATAGGGAGGAAACCTCCCGTTATTTATTTAAAAAAAAACCTAATTCAAATACAAACACGTCTCATGGTACCAACCCCACGAGCATCCTCCGAAACAAAAGACTCAATACAAACTGGACACGACTCAAAAGAATGAAAACCAAGTGGCAAAGTAAAAGCATGGTTCGCTAACTCGTCCGCCAGACGATTAGTCTCCCGATGCACGTGAACAAACCGGACTATCCAGTCCCTTGAGATAAAGCCATGGCACAACCGTATCAGGAAAGACAGTGGATTTGCCTCGCTAATCCCTGTCGTTAGAAAATCCACCACAATTTCTAAATCAACTTCAAACTCTAACCGTTCCACTCGTCTCTCCCATGCCACCACCAGTCCATAATACACCCCCAATAATTCAGCCATGGTAGCAGAACAAATCCCAATGTGCAATGCAAAACCCACTACAAAAACCTCCTGTCTCATCTCGCAAAGCACCTCCAGCAGCTGCCAATCCTTGTATACCCTGAGACGCTCCGTCTGTATTCATCTTCATCCAACCGACCCGAAGAGTGGACCAAACAATCAAACGGTCTACACGAGATGGTTTCCCGCCTCCGATTCTTCCACACTGCACTACAAGAAAACATAGCAGTTTCCGACGGTCAAATCAGTCGGAAAATGGTCGGAAACAAGCATTTCCAACAATTAACCGACGACAGTAAATCAGTCAGAAATCGATGGTCGAAAATTTATTTGGTTGGAAATCCGTCGGAAATTTCCAACCGAAAAGGTGGTTGGAAATTCGTTGGTAATAAACGGTCGGAAAATTGTCAGAAATATTTGACCGATTTCCGACGATTTAAAAGTGGTCGGAACAAAATTACGACGATTTTCCAACCAAAAGTATTAAAACGTATGGATGCTAATAATTGATATTTTAGAATTTTTATATCAAATTAAAATTAGAAAGGCTAAATAAATAAGACAAATTGTCAATTAAAACCAGAAAAATAGTTTTGAAATCTCAACAAAATAAATTAAAATAATACACTTAGTTAAATTAAAACATTAATCTACTCTTTAGTTTCATCTTAATCTTCTTCTTGGATCTACTTTATTCTTTTCCTTTTTCTTCAATGGAGTTTCACACATGGTCACCACCTTCAATTCTCCATGTTTTGACTTCATGACCAAATCTGCATAAAAGAGAAAGAGCACTTGAAATCACAAATGAGAGTACATGACCCAAGAATCTAATTCTTGATTCTATAAACAAAAAAAAAACTAAACCATAGATCTGGAAAAAATCCAATTCATTTTGAAATCCTAATTTTGATTTTAAAATCAAAGTTTCTAATTTGGATTCTCTGAGTAGAGCATCAAAATAAATGAAACTGAAAATCCTAATTAAAATGGTGTTCTTATGAAATCAACAAAATTGAAATCAATTCAAAGAATCTAAATATTTAAACATCTATGATGGAAGAAAAAATAACCTAAGCTGGCTTGAATCTGCGAGACTTGTCTTCCTCCTCTTCAGTACCATCAATTGATTCATCTGCTTTGAAAGATTTTGGTTAGAAAAAAAAGAGATTTTGGTCAGAGAAGATGAAGAACGAAGAGATAGAGTAAAAAAGATAAAGAATGAAAATATAGAGAGGATGAGGATTGTCTTTAGTTAGGGTTGTTAGAATAATTTTGGTAGGAAAACGGTTGGTAAAAATTGACGGATATATTTGTTTGAGATTTCGTCGGAAATTACCGACCGATTTCCAATCGTCTTGAAAGATTGGAAATTACTGACCAATTCTCGACCAAAAATTAAAAGCAGTTGGAAAATTGGTGGGAAAACGGTCAGTAAATACTGACGGATATATCAGTCGGAATTTACCGACCGATTTCCAATCATTTAAAAAGGTTGGAATTTACCGACCGATTTACAACCGAATTTTATATCCGTCAATTAACGGTTGGAAATTGGTCGTAAAAATTACTGACTAATAAATTGGTCGGAGATTTGGTCGGAATCAACAATGTTTTCTTGTAGTGCTGCTTTACAACCTTATCTTTGTGGTAATTAATGGATTAATTTTCTATAAATTAAACCTTCTTTTTCTTAAGCTTATTAAAACAAAGTAGCTAGTATCAGTTTAAAATGTATGGGAATTGTTATTTTGTTGGCATATCCGCATATGTATAATCTTATTTCACAACTAGTAAAATTGTTAATATATAATTAAACTAGAAAAAGTCTCACGCGATACGTGGGTAAACATAATAAATTATACAATATTTTATAACTAATATGTATTGAACTATATGTAGTTATTTTAAAATAAATTTAATAATAATTATCATAAATATTGTACCTATAAATATTCAAATTATTTACTATTTATTCTATCATTAAATATAATATAAGATCTTCATATGTATTTTGCATTAAAAAATATTAAAGAAAAGATACATAAATTCAGTTGACCAAAAATGTATATTAATTTGTATCGATGTATTAAAGTAAATGTAAATTTTAAAAGTATAATATAAAACTTACAATTAGAAAAAGCTCATGAGTTCTTTTTTTGTTAAGCACAAATAAATTAATTTTAAATTGACATAGTTACACCAGTAATATCGGTGAAGATTATATATTTTGTATAAGCTCGTCGTTCATCAGTCTTGTAGGCTCTATACCATGAGGAATGGGGGGGGGATTCTAAAATTTTCCAACCCACAGAGATGCATAAATCTAGAAGAATAATAAGTGAGTGGAATTAAAGTCAATAAATGCATATCAGGAACTATGCCTAAATCAAATGACTACATAAGAGAGATGATCAAGAAAGAATCATTAACGCCTTGGAGACGATGAGAACAAAGAGAAATGGAAGTAGGCGAAGGTTTATACAATGACAAAGATTAGTGCCGACTGGGTTTAGAAAAGATAAGAAACTTCAATAGCGTCAACTTTTTTCAGAATTTATTCTCTTTCAATAGCGTCAAAATTATTTAAAACAATGTGAAGAGAGAATGAAAGTACATGGACGGCTGGTTAGGCTCACATGCATGCATGGTAAGCGCATGGTTAGCAAAATCATGAACGCAACTATCATGCCTTCTCTCTGATCTCATACCTCGTTGCCAGCCACATACAAAAACGGTGTACAAAACATAAGTCCTTTTTAGGTGACAGTACATAGTTAGTGTCTAAAACCAGGTATTTTTGCCAAAGAAAAACTCGAAGCAGATCTCAAATGTAATCATAAAAAGGAGCAAAACCTTAATCAACAATATTCCAAGTCATATCATTCTCAAAGATCCAATGACAAACTTCAATCCGACCCGGACTCGAACCTAAAGCCAAAAACGCTCCATGACTTGGACTCCAAGCTGACGTGTCAATATGACAGATGGCAACACCGTGGTTAATCTTCTCTAAACTCTCAGGTTCAAGTAGATCCGCTTCGTAAACCCGTACTCGAGGAACCGAGTGACAATAATACAATAAATACGGATACAAACTCTGATGGCACGAAACAGCTCTCGTCACATCTCCACCGTTGATTCCATTGACTTTTCCAATCACGATCTTTTGCTTTGACCCGATAACACTCTCCGTCGTCCTCACCACAACACCACGTCCAAGCACCGACGTAGCGAAATCTATCATATCCTCCGCCGATCCAACGCACCGCTTCGTCTCACCGAGACTCGCCGGTCTCTCACACTCTGAAACCGCCGACGATATTATCCTCTCCATCGACGAATTCACTCCGACGCCAAAAACCCTCCGAATCTCTACAATCTCGGAAGTTGAAAACGGTAAACTCGAAACAATGCTCCGGGGCAAAAACGTCCTTTTAGGCATTTTATCTTTAATATCAGGCATTTGCATCAAAGTCCCTTCTTTCAACATCGATTCTCTAAAGAACTTACCCTCCTCAACCCACTTATTCACCGTTTTGCCACTGGAACTCACGTTATTAGAGTAATGCGCAAAAACGACGCCGTCTTTGGTGTACTCCTTAAAACTCGGACCTTGACCGTAAGTTTTGAAGCTCACGTTACCTCCGACGTTGCCTTGACCGTAACCGGTGAAATTATCAGAACCGAGGTTGAATGATTTACCGTAATTTACGAAATTGACCTTCTCGTTGTTCGAGTTCTTAGCGTAGGAGGAGAACGAGTCGACTCCGATGTTGGATTGGTCTCTGTAGTTTTTAAAACCGTAAACGGCGCCGTTTCCTCCGTCACCGTAGCCTTTGAAATCGTTAACGGGGACGTTACCGTTTCCTCCGTAGCTCGAGAAACTGTCGTTAGCTCCGTTACCGTTTTCTCCGTATTTGGTGAAACCGGATTTGACGACGTTTGACCCGGTTCCGTAACCCGAGAACTCGTTCGGAGCTCCGTTTCCGTTTTTGCTGTAGCTTGTGAACGTTTGCTCTCCGTTGTTGCCGTTGTCGGAGTATGCGGTGAATGTTTGTGATCTTCCGTTGGCTTTGTCGGAGTAAGAAGTGAATCTCCCGTTGGGTTCGTTCGCGTTTGTGTTGTAGCTCGTGAATTCGCCGGAGCCTCCGGTTGTTCCGGTGGCGTAAGTCGTGAAGGTTTGGTCAGCCACGTTGACATCTCCGGCGTAAGTTGTAAACCCTTCGTCGTGTCCGGCGGAGTTGCGGCTGTAACGTCGGAACGAGTCGACGGCGATGTTGTCACCGACGGAATAGTTTTTGAACGAGTCGGCTCCGGAGAGACGGTCGGAACCGTAGTTTGTGAAGTTCTTGCCGCTGTACGCGGCGAAGTCGACGTCATCGCCGTGTTTTTCTAGGGAATGAGCGGCGAGCTCCGGGAAGCAGAAGAGTTTCGCGGCGGAGCAGAAATCGGAGTGGCGCGTGTGGAGGGAGTGATTAGAAGCGAGTGAGGCGAAGCGCGTGGAGTCGACGGGTGTTAGTGGAGAGGCCTTGGAAATGAAAAAAGAAGGTTTTGGTGAGTCGCCGTTGATGTGATTGTTCCAATAACGTATCAATGAGGCTTTTGGAGTGAATGGATTCTCCGACGCCGTGATGTTGCCGGCGGTTTGTTTTGCACCGGCGAGATACACCTACATTTTGGTTATGGTTAAGTATGGATTGGAATCTAACAAAATGTTTTTAAGTAAAACTAGTTAAAGATTGAATCAATGCTTACATGAGAAGATGAGAAGATGGAGAAGAAGAAGAAGCAAAGGAATAGAGTTGAATCAACGTTATTCATTTTCTTTGGTGGGTGAGAGAGGTTTGTTGGTTGAGAAGGAGAAATCGTATGAAGAGAGAGTAGTAATGAGACTTCACTTCATTATGATTTCATGAAGAGGGAGTGTGTTGTGACTTGTGAGACTTCACCTATGAAGTGAGTCATTATAATAAATTTGAGAAGTATGAACAGTTTTCTCCAACTTTATTAGGTACTAGTGAATAGATTAGGACTTGTGTTTTTACGTGGCTAATTTAGTTAAAAGAAATATTTAGATAACTTTCATAAAAGAAAAATGTCATTTAATTAGACTTACAAATTTTAAATTTATTTATGAAAATTACGGTAAGAAAAGTCCATATTTAAACTTCTGAAAAAAATTATATGAAAAATCTACCAAAGTGGTTCAAATTTAGCCTTTAACTAGGGATCGGACCCGCACATACGTGCGGAGTTAATTTCAAAAAATTAAAATGACAATTAGGTTTGGATTATTTTACATACACATGTGAAGTTACATTTATAAATGTATTTGTTAAAAATATTATTAACATTCATAATCCAACTTTGTACCAATTTAATATTCAAATTATTTTCAGTTCGGTTTAGAAAAACAGATAATTAGATTTAAAAGCATTAAAAAAAGTAAGAGAAAGATAGTACGTCTGTATCAGGAACCCTTCCCATCCCATATATGGTTTGTCCTGTTTCGAGAACCCGTCCCGTCCCAAAATATACACTTTCCTTTTAAAAATCAATTTCTCTTTTGTAATTTCAAAAGTTGGAATTGTATAAGATTATGTCATTTGAAATATATCCAAAACATTGCTAATGTTTATTTTTATTTGGTTAAAGAAAAGAAAATAACATACATCTAGAAAAACATTAAAACCAACTTTTGAGTTTACAAAATGAAAATGTATATTTGTTATTATAATCTTTTTTAGTAAATTTATGTTGTTATTATTTATTTTTTATATAAAAAATTAAATTTCTGTCAATTGGTTAATGTCGGTCAATACTGGTCAATACCGGATTCTGGCAAACAAAGCGCCAAAACTTGATGGTTATGATATTGTACATATAACTCATGTTTGTTCTGGAAGTGACCGACCAGCACATAATACGGGTCATCTTCTCCACTCCTCATCGATTCTTCTTTCCACCGAAACATAGACGATAAAAGCTGAATCGAAATCGATATACCTATATATTTTTAAAATACATATACTTCTTCGATATATTTGTCTTTGTTGAAATACACGCGCGCCTCTCTTTTCTCTCTAGTCGAAGGAGACTTGCAGGAACCCTAGATCTGATTCTCGTTTGCCTCTCCGGTCACCGGTGCTCCTCGCCGGTGCCGTGAGAGGGCTCCCGTTGTCTGCTTTGTTCGGCTCCTATCATTTCCAGCAATTTTCCCTTAGTACTTGCGGCGGATCTGAACTATTTTTCTTCAGGTTGGAGGCTAGATCTGAGGCCAAACCGGCGGCGGCTTTCCTCACTCCTCTGATTGTTTGAAGACTGCGATTATGTCTGAGTGAAGGCTCTTCCCGAAGGTCAAGCTTGTGTCGGGTGTGTTGTTCGGTTTGGTTCGTGGCGGTTAGATCCTCTCTGTTTCTTGCTCAGAGATCGATCTCCTCTGATCGTGGCTGGTGGAGTTCAGAGATTTGCTGGCGTTGGTGAATTTGCATTCGCCTCTTCTCCGACTTTGATTTTGGTTCTTTTTCCTATGCAGTGCTTTTCTGGTGGTGGTCTTTGTTTCTTTGTCCGGTGTTGTTTCTTCCTTCGCTCAACGCAAGAGTGTTCCGGTGGTCCAGCGGTTAACCACGTCGGCTGGTGGTGCGGCTGGCGGTGCCTTGTTTTCCGGCGAAGCTGCGATGTCACCATTGTGGCGGGTCCGATGTAACTCGGACGGGTTCTTCGTTCTGAGACCAATGGCGATGGCTTAGATCTTTTCCAGCGAAGCTGCGGCTGTCTTATCGTTGTGGCGGGTCTGATGTAGGTTCAAAGCTATCAGCGCATAGGCTGTAACGAAGCTGCTGGTTCTCCATCGATCAAGGTTCTACTCTTGCAGTTCGAGTTTTCTTTACTGCCAGTGGTTTACAATTTGGAAGTGTGTTTCTCTGAGTAGGGGGCTCTTGTTGGTGTGAATTCTTCCAATTTGGCTTGTCCATGCAAGTGAAAGATGATCTTTGCACTCGGAAAAGCTGTAGGCCTGCATCGTCAGAGTATTTGAGGGCTGTCTCTCGGGTGCAGAAAACTCGCGGCAAAACCGATTGAATTGAGATTCCTCCTCCTCCAACGATTGCACCATCCTTTTTGTCTTCTCTAGTTTTGCGGTATTCTTTTGTAATGTTGTATGCTTTAGATTTTTTTTTCTTCTGCTTCTCTTTGTTGTCCTTGTATTCTGTAAAAAATCAAAAATTGGTAATGAATCTTCACATGTTTACCAAAAAAAAAAAAAATATTTGTCTTTGTTAGAGTATTTGATTGTCTGAACGGGTAAGTTAACAGTTGGATTTTTTTATTTGTTTGAGACCTAATTTTTGTCTTTCGTTTTAACAGATTTTCGCAGTGGGTTTCTTTAAATTTTAATCGGGTATGATGCATTTTCTTCATCAATTTAACCTAGTGAGAGACCCGCACGTACGTGCAGAGCTTTTTTTTGTATTTTTTCATATTTGTGTTTCTCGAACTAATACTTGTTTAGTTTTATATTTTTGTAATTGTATTATTGTTGTAGGTTTTTATTAAGTTTATTTCTTCATCAATTTAACCTAGTGAGAGACCCGCACGTACGTGCAGAGCTTTTTTTTGTATTTTTTCATATTTGTGTTTCTCGAACTAATACTTGTTTAATTTTATATTTTTGTAATTGTATTATTGTTGTAGGTTTTTATTAAGTTTATTAGTAATATTTATAAAAATGTTTTAAGTGATAGTATTAGATTAGTTGGAAACAAATACCCACAAAATAGTAATGGGCCTGTACTAATAAATTTAATTGGGCCGTAATTTCGTTGAACATATTCCATTCCTGATATGTGAACGAAATTTTATGATTAAAAAAAAAAAAAAAAAGGAAATGAAACGAAAGGACAAAACAAATTGGGTCTTCTTCTCCACTTCTCTTCGAGTCAAATTCACAAATCACAACAAAACAAATCCGATTACAGCTGAATCTAAATTGATATTCCTTTTTTTTCATTCATACAACCCAGATACTTCATCAATATTTTTTCGTGGTTAGAGAATTGATACTCTAAACAGGTAAGTTAACGTTTCAATTTTGTTTAACAATTGAATTTGTTGTTTTCCTTGGAATCTTAGATTATTTAAATCGTTTAAATAGATTTTCGGTGTTGGATTTGTATTTTACAGATTGTTTTAAACCTGGATTTTGTTGTTTACGAAGATTTTAATTTCTTTTTTCTGTTCTAGGAAAGTGGCTTTCTAAACAGTGTTCTTTATACTCCATCAATAAGATCAAATGATTTTCCTATAACAAACTCAGATCCACCGTTACAATCACTGATTTTTGATGTTCTTGAAAATCGATTGAACTGGTAAGTAAATGGTTTGATCAATTTCTCTATTTAAACCAAAAGTTTAATTTGTTATTTCATTGGTAAACTAATTGATGTCTTTTGTTTGAATATAGCCTTAGCGTGGAATAGATTCAATGTGAATCAGGTAATCGACTTTTTCATCGCTTAGAAATTAGTTTTCTTCATATTCTGTAATAAAAATCTTATGAAAATACATTTTTTACTTGTCCATTCTTCTTTTAAATCTGTGTATTATTGACTTTATCAGGATATTAAACAGTTGAGGACTATGATTAAACAAAAGATAAGTATTGAAATCAAGGTTAAGTTTACACAATTACAGGTTTTTAAGTTTACAAAACACTAATACCCTTTTTTTTTAGGCTGATTCTGAATTTTGGTTATGATGACTACACTTAGAAACTGGCAGTCGATTCAAGAATACATCACTTAAAACTTGTAAGTTTTTCTAGTTCTATATTCATCTAAAATTTTTGGCCTTTAAATCTTGTCTAAATTTTATGATTGTTTATGATTTACAAAGAATAATCAAAGAAAATAATTTTATTTGAGATTTTTTAATAGTATTCATAAAAGAAACAAATATTTTTAGTAGAATACAGAAGTTTTTAATAGTATGGAAAACAATTTGAAATAAACCCACGGTAGATACAGTAAGTATACTTCAAAAAGAAAAAAACCACACTAACTTATTACAGCATAATCTTAACAATAAAGGTAAATCATATGTCCGTAAAATAAGACTTTCAACGATATTCCTCTTCGAAAAACATTTTTCTGTAACAGAAACCATACTCCCCTACACCATCGTTGACAGTCTTTTCATCCATTGTAATAATCCTTTTCAAAAATCAGAAGTGTAATTAGGTTATATATTCAAAAATACTTAGAAATGTAAATCTTTGAAATATTTAAATACAAAAAAGAACTAAAGAAATACTCTTACCTTGATGAACACTTTTTAAGGAGTTATTTCAAATTCTGAAACACTTCTTTGAATACAACATTCATAGTTTCCTTCTGAGGGTTTCCGTCTTTATCCACAATCAAAATCTTCAGACCCTTTTTAGAAGTAACTCTTGACACTGCAAGATAGAGCTGACCATGTGAAAACAATAGAATATTTCAAATTATGTAGGTTAGAAGATTACTGCTGAGCAAAATCTTCAACAGGAGTGTAGTCAGATTGATTAGCATCAACGACATATCAAATGCATTTGAAATCGTTCGCTGACCTACAATGGATTTTATAACTAATGCATTAAAACGTTAAACGATCCACATTTACAACATAAAAATATTAGATAAAACTTACCATTGTAAGTGTCAATCTTGGCACATCTGATCAAACATATGACCATTGAATCATTTGCATCATGACATGCTGTCCACATACTGTCAGCAAACTTTCCCCACAACGTACACGACAAACGCTGGTCACTGCATTTAAAATATTTAGTTTTTATTATTTATAAGCTCTTTGTCAACAAAAAACACTTGTAATCACTATAAAATATAAAAGCTATTGTAAAAATAATAAACTTACTGCCGTATCAGCCAGAATCATCTCTTGACTCTGATTTTCCATGTTGTTTTGAAGGCCTTAAGATCAGAGAGATGAGTGAAACCGTCAATGCCAGCCATATCGTCTACTAAGGTGATTTTCTGATCTCTTTCTACGTTTGATGTGTGTTTAAAGTGTATGGCGTATTCTCTTGCTTATATAGGAATATTGGTTATGAGTTGTTGCGATTGTGATTTGTGGTAATGATAGAATATTCGGGAAATCAATTCCAGATTTTCAGTTCATGTTCGTATAGATTTTTGTAAAACATGAGTGATATTAGGAATAGTAAGTTTAAAAAATCTTTATTGTATTCATTGACATAATATTAGCAAATTAATTTGCACGATATGGAAATGATTGATTGTGGTGATGATTATAACAAATACATTTTAATAGTATTTTCTATTGAAGGAAAGATGTTTGGATTCGCCGTGTTTTGTGCAGAATAATTGACGACCAGATATGGCAATTCGTTACTATGGCGACTTTTGTGGTGAATGGTATATGGTCGTGTAAAACTTTATTGTTTAGAATCCCTGATTTGTTGGAGTTTAAATGACTAACGAATATTATATGGTTGGTATTTTGTTCTAATCTTTTTACATTAAATTATACTCAGAGGTTTGCGAGAACTGACTTGTTTGGACATGAATGTAGAATATCAAAGATCCGAATAAGATTATTTCAGTTCTCTTTGGATCCGCGTGTTTATGCTTAAACAGATTACTTCTTTGCCCTCAAAAAAAATTTCTTTGTTCTTTGCTTTTTTATTTCGTAGGGGCATTTCATGGCATACTGTTTTTATTGTTTTTTTTTATTCCTAAGTGTGCTTCCCAATTAATAGTATAGATGGTCAATAGTTTATTGTCGGGCTTTTGCTTTTAGTTTTTTGTACTTTTTTTTTATATAAATAACTCCAGTTAAATAAATTTTAGTTATTCAAATAGTGAAATAGGTAACATGCATACACCAATAATTAGTTTGAAAATGTTAAAATTTCACAATCTTGATTGGTATAAAAAAATACTAAGTTTCTTAAAAGACAAAATCCAAAAACTCACTCAGAAACGCACTACCACATCAGTTTCATCAGCTTCAGAAGCTTCAGGTTATAATTTTGAGAATTAAACATTTCTTTATCAACTTTATTAGGTATCTCGAAAGAACATTAATACTGTTTTAATCAACTGATAATACGTCAAAAGAGTCCAAAAGAGGAAGAAGAAGCTTTAGCTGGTATAACTAAACTTGCATAAAGTCAAAAAAGAGGGAACATATCATTATATTTAGTTAAAATATTAGTATAAGAATGAATCAGAATAACTAAATAAGGCTGCATAAAGCAATATTAAAGATAATTCTCCCCAATAGTTACTAGTTGGTGTCAAAAATATCAAAATTATATGAAAGATATATACAAAGAAAAAGAAAAAGAAAAAGCTGAGAGAGACTGCTTGTTGCTGAATAAAGAGAGAAAGTAAATAGTAGTAAAAAAAAAAAAAACTCAAGATTTGAAAATTAGTAACTTTTGATTATTTTTAGTTCTTGGGCTTAGTGTTAATGAGTAATTATAGTTTGGATTTTGGAACACTAGAAACTGGTATTGATGGATCCCTGAACCCTAGGTATCAAGTATAAACTACTCCCTCATGATGAATACATTGTACTTATATACCATGAAATTAATACAGACATATCATGGTTTGTTTTAAGTATGACTAATAATAATAGGTGACTTTATAATTCTGTCTCCCACCAAAACAAAGATTCTTAAAAGTTAAAATTATTATACTAGTAGCTTTTCTTCTTCTCATTTGATTCAAAAGTATCCTATATCAAGAGCACTGGACAATGTCAATTACAATTACAAATGCTAAAATAAGTAAGAGCCGAAGTAGTTAACTTAAATAATTGTCACTTGCACCATTAGTTTTGTTTTAAAGTTATCACTCATAAGTTTTTCACATAGTATGAGTTATGAAAGATTCATGGTTCAGTTTCGATATTTAGAGTGGATGTATCATCAAATTGGAAGAAATTGTGGTGGTGGCTAACGTGCGACCAATGTAACTATAGAGTACTTTTTTATAGTTTTATTTTTGTGCACATTAATGGTCATAGAATCCCGCGTTTTAGCACTTGGTGCGATGATGGGCTCTCCGACGTTTGCCGACAATATTATTCATATATTTAGTTGTTTAAGCAAATAATAGACCAACTTTAATATGTACTATATAACTATATATGTATATATCTTTTATCCAAAAATAAATTATCTTATGCAATGTCTAAACAACATGTCATATGAATAATTGTGGTAAGAAACCGATGATGTCCCGAAATCCAATTATAGTGTTAACCTATATAAAACACTCCATCTGTTTTAAAATAGAAGATGTTTTAAATAAATGAAGATTTAGAAATATCTATTTCTAAAATGTTTGATCAATCATAAAAATGACTTTATATAATATAAACTATCATAAAATATTAAATTAATCTGTAGTTTTCATAAAAGTTTTTAAACATCTAATAATATGAAACAAAAAAATTTGTCAAAAACTTTATATTACAACACGGAATAAAGAACTTGTAAATAAATGATAGTAAAAGCCCATGAAAAGAACCAACCGATGTTTTAGTATAGTAGATTGTTTTCAACCTCCTGTTTGGCTATATGAACAAATGTGTATTGATTTTCAGCATTCATAAGTAAAATTCCATTTTGATGAAAAAAAAAAAAAGAACCAACCGATGAAGTAGTATAGTAGAAACTAGAAACTCATGCAAAAAGAAAGTCATTCGGACTTCGGAGAAAGAGATCATCAATCGGCATAATACATGTTACTATATATATAATTTGTATAGTAAACTTGAAAGTGGATGTTTGACTGTATACATAATACATGTTACCGTTTGAGATTCAACATCAAAGTTCCTTTGGACGTTTGTTTTGCATATTTACATGCATGCAATGTAACAAGGAGAAAATAGCCCAGAGTTAATTGAAGAAAAGATTATACTTATCAACGTTTTCTAATCGGGACAGCTATATTCACGGAATGACCATTTTTGCTATAATTCTAGAAATACATATGATTAATTGATGTAATAATATTAAGGTTGTTGAATTTTGTATATATATGGTATTTACTTTCCTTTTTTGCTATACACATGTCATATGGCTATTCCTAAACGTTGCCTCAATATTCTAGTTTGTCTGATTGGATGCTTTCTTAATCGGTTCTTCTTGGCAATGGTCACCAATCTTTTTGAGTTGTTATCATGATTCATGACTGTTAAGGAGACTCTTGATTTCTATGCTAGGTGGGTGTTGGTACCCGTTACCATTATAGTAAAATATTAAAATCATGAAATTAACTAAAGATTTGTTTTTTTTACAAGATTCAGTTTTGTTGAATGGTTTGATACCTTCTTGTAGATCAGTTGATTGAACTTGGAAGAAGAGATGCTGGGATGTTCCTGAAGCTGATGTGATCGCTTCATGAAAGCTTCGGCTGCTCAAGCAGTTAAGAGCATTCTCATCACTTCAAAGAGAGTCTCACCTCTCTTCATGAAAGCTTATGGCTAAAAGCAGCCCCGACTAATAGCTAGGGCGAAAGGGGCGGCAGACAATTTTATATTTTTCAAAAATACTTAAGCAAATAGGGTCCAAAGAAAAGAGAAAAAAATTAATTAAGGAAGAATCAGCCTTACACTTATTCTTCACTTGTAGACAGGTTTGGGACTTTACTTCGCTCAAAACCCCAACCATGGGAGACCATATCCCCAATCTGCGTGTTGGAATTGAAGCATCGAAGATGTTGATCTGTCTGCCCCCGGGTGGAGTAAGTGACCGACCCCTTCTGCCATGGATCCTTTGGGCGATCTGGATATCCAGAAACCAAAACCAAAAAATCTTCAACAACCAGATCTGGTACATGCAATCACATTGACCAGAGAGTGGCAGTCGACACATGAGAAGAGCATATCCTCTGAGAAATCAAACTTACAAACAATCAGATCCAGAGGCGATGGTAGCGGTCTCATCTGCTACACAAATGCAGCATGGAGAGACAACCCAAAAGCTGCGGGATGTGGCTGGATCCTTCTGAAAAGATCGGAGAACTCGCGCTATGAGGGAACAACAACTAATATGCATGTCAGATCTCTGCTTATGGCAGAAGCTATCTCGATCTCTAACGTCCTCCAACATTCCCTATCACTAGGGATCAAAACCCTTTCAGTCGCTTCGAATTCCAAACAGGTCACCGAAGCCATCAAATTGGAAAGCCATCAAATTGAAGCAGCTTTTAACGGAGCTCTATGGGATTCTACATGATATCCTACAACTATCTTTTAATTTTCAGAAAATTTATTTTAGTTTCATCCCAAGGGGAGAAACCCAAGATGTTGATGCCTTGCAAAAAACGCTCTAGGTAACCTTGTAAACGAAGCTTAGATTTTATTAATTAATGAATATCATGCTTGGCAAAAAAGAAATTCTCACAAATATTTAAGGTTTTTATAAAAAATAACATTTCAAAGGAAGAAGATATGCAATATTTTTACAAGGTAAAAACACAATAAGGTCGAAATTTTGAACCTTTTCTTTTTGGTTCTCATTCTTTGTGTTCAAAATTTCAGTTAAGTAGTATGTTTATTACGATTCACTAAACAAAAACACTAACATGTAATTATTTACTAAACAATGATTAAAGGTTTTAGCCACACTTTTTTGAAAATAAAACGCGGACGAAAATAACAAATAAGGAAAGTGCGATTTTTGGCGATTCTAGGGTTTGCGGAGTCTCCTTCACGCTAGGGTTTGTGTGATGGCCACCGCCGGTGCGCCTTCATGTCGGAGCTGGATTCAACGGGTCCCTCTCAAGAGGATGCCTCCTCTACACAGAACAAACAGCAGTCCTATGCCGCAGTAGTGAATAAGAGGCCATTGCTTCAGAAACAAGATTTTCAAGTTAATGTGATTGCGGTTCCTGATGAGGTGATTACTGACTCGGTTCCCCTTTGGGAAGATTTCTTGGTGGGTAGGTTTCCCTCTGCGGCACCACATGTTGCTAAAATTCATGTGATTGTCAATAAGATTTGGCCACTCGGAGACAAGTCTGTTCGAATCGATGTTTATGAAAACTCTGCAACTTCGGTCCGGTTCCGTATTCAGGATGAAACTACGAGGAAGCGAGTTCTACGTAGGGGAATGTGGAATATTGCGGGTGTGCCTATGATGTTGACAAAATGGTCACCCCTACCAGAAGATGCGCAGCCAGTGATCTCATCAATGCCCTTGTGGGTGACTTTAAAGAATGTTCCCCATTCTCTTTTTTCATGGAAGGGTCTTGGTTTCTTAACTAGTCCAATAGGTAATCCTATTCGACTACATCCGGATACAGAGCTTTGCAGTAAGTTCGATGTGGCTAAGGTCTTTGTGGAAGTCAATCTCACAAAAGACTTGCCTACCAAGTTTTGATTTCAGTTGTCAAAAGAGGAGGATGTAACCATGGATTTCTCCTATCCATGGCTACCGCCGAAGTGTTCTCACTGTCAGATGTGGGGGCATGTTGCTGATGGGTGTACCACTTCTCCAGCATCCCGAAGAAGGTTTCAGAAAATGTTATTGAAGAGGGTGAAATAGTTTCTCCTAAGAAAGCTCAAGAGGTAGAAGTTCCCCCTCCCATGCTCCCGGCACAACTGGATGCAGATGAGGGCGCTACAAAACAAATCCCACCTCTGGACGAGACTGCAGCCGGTTGGTCTGTTGTTTCTCCTGGAAAGGGTTGTAAAAGCTCTGACAAAAGCCGTAGTCCTTCTGCGGGTGGTCAAGCTACTTTGCTAGGCTCTTCTCGGTTCTCTGTTTTGGATAACTCTGAGGATGTGGGTGACTTTGAGACGGCTGTTCAACAGAAACTAGCTACGGTTCAGAAAGTAGTGGATGGGCCTATTCCGGGTAAGCCAGCCACTACGGTGGATGCTCCCATTCGAGCTTCATTACCTAGACAAACGAAACAAATGCAAAGGACTACTTCGGAGTCTTCTTCTCAGCAAGCTAAGAGGTTCCCTCCTTGCGTATCGAGCAAGAAGAACTCCCGAAATCGTCATTAATGTCTGGTTTTTCCTGGAACATGCGTGGCTTCAATAAATCTAAGAAACATTCTATTGTTCGTGATTGGGTGCACACTGAATCTTTGCAGTTTGGATGTTTACTTGAAACGCGTGTTCAGGAAAGTAAGGCCTCTCGGATCATATCCTCTGTGTTCCGTGGCTGGTCTTCGATTACAAACTATGAATTTAATCCTCTTAGGAGAATCTGGGTGGTGTGGAAGGAAGATGTGAGGGTCACACCAGTTTTTAAAAGTGGTCAGCTTATCACTTGCTCCATCCTGTTGCCTGGCCAAACTACGGAGTTTTTTTGTCTCTTTTGTTTATGCGTATAATCTGGCTGATGCACGGAAAGAGCTCTGGGAGGATCTCAAAAATTACTTTGATTCTCCTCTCTTTGCTAATAAGGCTTGGCTGCTTGTTGGTGATTTTAATGAAACTTTAGATGGTGAAGAACACTCTAACTATGATCATTTCCCTTCTGTAACATGTGGTATGCGAGATTTTCAGAATGTTGTGCGTCATTGTTCTTTAACAGATCTGCATACTCACGGTCTTCTGTTCACTTGGGGAAATAAGAGAGATATCGATCAAGTTTGCAAGAAACTAGATCGTGTTATGGTTAGTGAGGCGTGGAATCGCTATTTTGTCGATGCTTATGGTGTGTTTGATTCCGGAGAGTGCTCTGACCACCTTTGCTGCCGGTTTTTCGTGGGAACTCAGGCTAGTAGACCAAGAGGGCCTTTTAAGTTCACGAACGCCATTTTGTCCTGCCCGGAGTTTATGTCCACAGTTCAAGCCTTTTGGGATGGGTCGGAGAGGCTGTTCCACTCAACCTCTGCTATGTACAAGTTTGCAAAAAAGCATAAGGAGCTAAAACCACTAATGCGGTCCTTGGGCCGGCGAAAGCTTAGCAAGCTTGCCGAACAGGTGGACGATGCTCACAAAACCCTCTGTGAATGTCAGCTCTCCACGCTAACATCTCCAACAGCTGTAGCAGCGAAAGCTGAGGATCAAGCTTTTCAGCGTTGGGATCATGTATCTGACTTGGAGGAGAGTTTTTTGAAGCAACGATCCAAGTTGCACTGGCTATTGGTGGGTGACAAGAACAATAAATATTTCTACAATGCAGTTAAATCTCGACAGGCCCTTAATGCGATTCAAGAGATCCTTTGTGCTGATGGTTCCATGGCAAAGACTCAGTCAGAGATTAAAGCAGAGGCGGCGCGTTTTTTTAAGGAATTCCTTACACACACGCCAGCAGATTTTGCGGGAATGAGTGTTGAATAGTTGGAGGATTTGATACAGTTCCGTTGCTCCACAACAGAATCTGCAGGTTAATTAAGGGAGGTCTCTGAGAAAGAGATTCGACAAACCCTGTTTAAGATGCCAGGAGGGAAATCACCAGGTCCGGATGGCTACACTGTTGAATTCTTTAAGCAAGCCTGGTCTATATTGGGTTAGGATTTTGTCACTGCTGTTCAATCGTTTTTCCTTAAAGGCTTCCTTCCTAAAGGCGTCAATTGAACCATCCTGGCCCTTATACCTAAGAAAACTGATTCAACAGAGATGAAGGACTAATGTCCCATTTCCTGCTGTAACATGCTTTATAAGGTAGTGTCGAAGATCATTGCTAATCGTCTGAAGGTTCTTCTGCCCTCCTTCATTGCTCCAAACCAGTCCTCTTTCATTAAAGATAGGCTTATGATGGAAAATCTGTTGCTTGCCTCGGAGTTGGTTAAAGACTACCACAAAGAATCGATTTCTTCTCGCTGCATGATGAAGATTGATATTTCCAAGGCATTTGATTCAGTGCAATGGCCGTTCTTAATCAATATCCTAAAAGCTATCAACATTCCTGCGGACTTTTTACACTAGATTGAGCTCTGTACTGCCTCAGCTTCTTTCTCTGTGCAAGTTAACGGGGAACTAGCTGGCTATTTTCAAAGCACAAGGGGTTTGCGGCAGGGTTGTTCTCTGTCTCCGTATCTCTTTGTCATCTGCATGAATGTCCTATCTCTTATGCTTGACAAGGCTGCTTCTGCTCGTCACATTGGTTATCACCCTTGCTGCAAAACTATGAGGCTCACACATCTTTGTTTTGGAGACGATATCTTGGTTTTTTCAGATGGAAGCTCACACTCTGTTGAGGAAACGCTAGCAGTTTTTGATAAGTTTGCTGTTGCCTCTGGACTTCACATTAGCCTTGAGAAATCAACCATCTTCATGGCTGGTTCTTCTCAGCAACATCAGCAAGACATTCTTCAGCATTTCCCGTTTACGGTAGGCTCGCTCCCTGTCCGGTATTTGGGACTCCCACTTCTTACCCGTTCTATGACGCATGCTGATTATTTGCCACTCATTGAACACATTCGCAAACGTATTACTTCATGGACGGGTAGGCTCCTGTCCTTTGCGGGTAGGCTCCAACTGCTCAAATATGTGCTCTCCAGTCAAACCAACTTTTGGATGTCTGCATTTTGCTTGCCAAAAAAATGTCTTCAGGAGATAGATAGCCTTTTCTCGGCTTTCTTATGGTCAGGCCCGGACCTCAATACGAAAAAAGCAAAGATCGCTTGGCTTGACGTTTGTAAACCGAAATATGAGGGTGGTTTGGGGCTTCGTCGGTTGCGTGAAACCAATGTAGTCTGCGTTTTGAAGCTAATTTTGCGTCTTCTTTCTGCTGGGAACTCACTTTGGGTTAGTCTGGTCAAGTGTAACTTGATACGAACGGGTTCTCTCTGGTCAGTCAATGCAAAGAGTGCGAGTGGTTCTTGGTTGTGGCGTAAGATTTTGAAGTATCGGGATCTTGCAGCAAGCTTACATCAAAAAGAGGTAAAAACAGGACACGACTCTTCATTTTGGTTCGATGTTTGGTATCCTCTTCGTAAACTCTTCGAACATCTTGGGCTCCAGGGTAGTATTGATATGGGGATCCCGCAGCAGAGTACTGTGGCAGAGGCCCTTGCACACCGTCGGTGTCGACACCGTGTCGACATTCTCAACCAAGTTGAAGATGCTCTTGACTCAATCCGCTCCTTAGTACAACACCAATGCACTGATCGTTCCCTATGGAAGCAGAAAATGGCTCTTTTAATAGTAAATTTTTATCGTATGTTACTTGGTGCTTGACTCGACAACCAAACTCTACATGTGACTGGTCCACAGGAGTTTGGTTTCCTCACTCAACACCTAAGTATTCTTTCATTACTTGGCTTGCTTTCCAAGATCGACTCTCTACTGGCGACAAACTTATTAAGTGGAATGCTTCTGCAAATGGCTCTTGAGTCTTCTATCAGGGGCATGCGGAAACAAGGGACCACATCTTTTTCTCATGTGCTTACTCCTCATCTGTTTGGTCTGCTCTGGGTGATGGGCTGCTCGGTGTCAGGTTCACACAGAACTGGGCAACTCTGATCCCTCTGCTCATGGATTCTTCAATACCTCAGCTTCACCTGTTTGTCCTTCGCTACGTTTTTCAGTCTGCTATTCATAGCCTTTGGCGGGAACGTAATGCTCGAAGGCATGGAGAGGATCCCACAACAGCATCAAACCTTATCAGCTTCATCTCCAAGACTGTGCGCAATCGACTTCTCACACTGCTAACCACATCCGGCTTTGAGAGTGGTCTTCAGTATTGGTTTCAAACACATCCAAATTAAGTTATAAGTTTTGTTCTATGTTCAAAGAATTTCTCTAAGCTGTAAACATCCTTGGCCCACTGTCTTATTTTGGTGAATATAATTTAACATTCATACAAAAAAAATGATTAAAGGTTTTATATATGAAATCTAATGTTTCGAGTAAAAAATATTGTTACAAGTTATAAACACGATAAGGTTTAGTATTAACTATTAAGTATCAAGTTATCAAGAAAAATGTCAAAGAGATCTGAAATCTAGCAAAAATTCTCTCACAAGTATTTAAGGTTTCTATAAAAAAAATAATATTTAAGGAAGAAGATATGAAATATATATATATATTTTTTGTCACCAAGAAAAGAAATATTTTTACAAGGTATAAACACAATAAAATCTAAGTTTTGAACTTTTGCTTTTATTTTTTTTGTTCTCATTCTTTGTGTTCAAAATTTCAGTTAAGTAGTATATTTACTACATTCACTAAACAAATACTCTAACGTTTAGTTATTTACTGGACAAAAATTTAAGGTTTTATATATGAAATCTAATGTTACAAGTGAAAAATATTGTTACAAGTTATAAACAAAATAAGGTTTAGTATCTAAGTTTAAAACTTTTTTCTTTTAAGCCTATTTGTTCTCATTCTTTTTGTCCATAATTTCACTTAGTGCTTATAATTTACTTATATATTGCTTTATAATTATCTAGTTAATTCTTAACCTAAATGGATTCAAAAATTAATTCTTAATTATCAAAATAGTATGCTATTTCAGTCATAATCTAATGTGCTATGTTTTGTGAAAATATTTTGGTAGGTAAGTTATATATATTTGACTAATTTATCAACAAAATAAAGTAAATCATTTGTGGGATATATATTAGGAGTGCAAACTAATTATTAAATTGAAAATGTCCAAAACATGGTCAATAAAGATTAAAATTTGAGTGGCCAAATATGCAAATTTTTTTTTTTGTTTTGGCTGATTAATACACAAATAATTAAAAACATTTCCCAAAACCAGAAAATAAAAGATTTAAGAGTAAACAAAAGTCAAATCATTTGAAGGATATTAAAGACAGAATTAATCATTTATAAATGAAAATACCAAAAAGAGGTCAATAAAGATTGAAAATATATTTTGGCTACTTTATAATTTTTTTGACCATATTAATTACAGAAGTAGAAAATGGAAGACCAAGATTTTAATTCAAAGAAAAGTCAATCATTTGTATTTTGTTGGAAAGTATTAAAGAAGAAAATTAATCATTTTTAATTTTAAATATCAAAAAGAGGTGAGTGGAGATTGAAATTTGAAAGCTCACAACGTGTGGTGCTCTTGTAATTGCGACATTATCAAGAAAACTATCAAAGAGATCTGAAATCTAGCAAAAAAATCTCTCCCACCGAATTGAAAAGGTTTTTGTTCTTCTCTTCTTTACTGCTCTAATCTCTGCCCTAATCTTTCGTACTTATAAACTGACATGGTAGCTTTGTGTGAAATTTAGGGTTTCCGGCAGAGGACATGGCTACAATGTCTCTAAACACCTCTGAAAGCAAGAGGAAATCTATCAAAACCGAAGGCAGTTTGGTGAAAGATAGGTTAAGTGATTTGCCATGCGATGTGTTATGTTGGATCCTCTCTCAACTCTCTACTAAGGAATCGGTTAGCACTAGTAAGACTTGGTATGGCTGTCCTCATGTTTCCGTACCACATACAGCCGCGTTCATGTAACCCATGTTCGTGAGTTATAGGGGGACGAAGAGCTCGGAGGTTACTGGGTTCGCTACCCTGGCCGCACCTGTCTACACGACGGTTTAGCTTAAGTGAAGTCCGGTTGCATGCCTTTGTGGTTGCAGCGCGGTTGTTCAAAAGAGGTGTTGAGAAGAGGAAGCATACCGGGCCCATAACTAAAACTTGTTTAAAAGATTAATTAATTTTCACTTTTACTGAAGTTAATTGTTGTAGTTGTTGTTGTTAGCTTGCTTGCTTGTCTATTTGCTTAATTGCTTATATTGCTTGCTTCCTTGATTGTTTGATTGCTTGCTAGATTAGTTTGCTTAGCTCACTATCTTCCGCATTGTTTTTTCTGATTGTGTGATGCATTGTTTAGGCTTGCATGTTGATAGCTTCGTCTTGCATGTTGATAGCTTAGCATTGAATGTAGATAGCTTAGTCTTGCATGTTGATAGCTTAGGCTTTCATGTAATCCTTTAGCTTGCATGTGGTGTGTTGCATGCTGGGGTTGGGGTTGGGTTTGGTTTCTGGTTAGGTTTCCGAACTCACTGAGTGTTTAGCACTCAAGACTCCATAATTTGTTTTGCAGGTAACCTTAGTGGGAAAATCCTTAGGGGGAGCACAGGATGTTAGGCCAGCCGGTGTAGAGTTGTATTGCCTTTGTAAGTAGTTTTTGTAATAATTTAAGTTAATCGTATTTTGGCCTTAGGCCTGGCGCCATTTTCATATTATTGTTTTATGAACTTATTTTACGAAGTAAATAAAGTTGAAAGTTATTTTTTTTTTATATTTAAGTTGTGTGGTTTCATTTGATGCTAGCCTCGTCCGGGCCAACACAACGCACTAGGCCGCGAGGGTTGCAAAGCCTAAGTAGTCTCGGTCGCGGGTGGAATTGTGCTAGGGACGAACGGTCGGGAAGTCTGCAGCTTTCATCCCTCTGCTGGACCACCCCAGTGCAGTTCCGATAGTGGCGTCCCGTGACTGTCTGCTGGCCTGCCCGGCCATAGGACGGTTTGGGGGCGTTACAACGGTGGTATCAGGGCATGGTTATGATGCTCATGGAACACCACGTTTTCAAATGTTTTATCGAGTAAATGAGTCGCAAAGGCAATTTTAGGAAACCGGTATGTCCTTGTGCATTTTAGGTAGATGGGATTAGGACTTACCCTTGGGTGCTAGCGCGGATGTCAGACCGGGGAAGTGAAGAGGGATGGTCGTGGGGTGATTCAAGAGCTGATGGAGAAGAGTGGCGAGGCTCACCGGAGGGTGAAAAATTTAATGATGGAGGAGAATGGCAAAAACCATTTGAAGATGATCAAATGATGCCAAAGAGGAAAGGCAAGAACCGTTGGAGAACGATCCGTGTGATGATGGAGAACACTGGCAAGAGTCATTGGAAGGTGATCCACATGATGTCAAGAGAAAGACAAAACAAGGAGAGAATGACGATCGAGCGACAGAAAGGTCGAGTTCCAAAAGAAGTGAGTCGCAAGAATCTTCATATCGATCGAGTTTCGGAGCAAGAGAAAGATATAGGAGAGAAAGGATGGTTGATGCTTTCCATGAAGGAGATTGGTGTTATCCGCAGGATGATAATCCTATTCGACAGCCATCAAGTTTCGGTCAAACACCATGTGGAGTACGATCTACGAGCCAAGGAGTATGCCGAAAAGGCAAACAAGAGTACCTGAGGAGCCAAAACGAAGGAGAGTACGTGAAGAGCCAAGACGTCCTGAGAGTAGAGCAAGAGACCCTATGCTAGTGGTGTTCCAGGAGACGCTAGCACTTATGCGACAACAAGTGTCACCCGCAAGGGAATCAGAATCCCCAAGCGTCCTAAGTATTGTGACGATCATGAAAAATTTGGGAACCGAGTACTTTGGAGAAGGATCAAGCATGTTGAAGCAGATCACTGGTTGCAGAACATGGAGAAGAATTTCGATGCAACCCGATGCCTAGAAGATTACAAGAATGATGTTGCAGTGTACTACTTGAAGGACGATGCAAGTAATTGGTGGACTATTGTGAAGAGACACTGTGGTCAAAGGAATCCAACATGGACAGAATTTCGAAGAGAGTTCGAAGGGAGATATTTTCTACTGAAGGCCGGAGACAAATTGGAGAATGAGTTCATGAACTTAGAAGGAGGCGAGAGGAGTGTTCGAGAGTTGGAGTCAATTTTTACTCGACTCCGAAGGTATGTGTACCAAGGACGACAAGATGAAGTAGCTATCACCTTATTCAACCAATGCTAGAAGACATCCGGAGTAGACTAAGGTCTGTAACTTACCAGCGAACCGATGAGTTGGTTGAAAGAGCTGTGAACGTGGAGGAAGGATTGGAAAGGGAGAAGAAAGCCATGCGACAAGACCATAGGAAGAACAAGGAAAAGATGATGCCAAGTGATGGCACAGGTCGAAAGAGGAGACTATCCAACCAAGGAGGGTTTAGTGCAAACTCTAAGAAAGGAGAAGTTGTATTGCCTTTGCAAGTTGTTTTTGTAATAATTTAAGTTAATCGTATTTTGGCCTTAGGCCTGGCGCCATTTTCATATTAATGTTTTATGAACTTATTTTATGAAGTAAATAAAGTTGAAAGTTATTATTATTTTTTTTTATATATTTAAGTTGTGTGGTTTCATTTGGTGCTAGCCTCGTCCGGGCCAACACAACGCACCAGGCCGCGAGGGTTGCAAAGCCTAAGTAGTCTCGGTCGCGGGTAGAATTGTGCTAAGGAGGACTGGCCGGGAAGTCTGCAGCTTCCGTTCCTCGGCTGGACCACCCCGGTGCAGTTCCCATAGTGGCGTCTCGTGACTGTCCGTTGACCTGTCCGGCCATAGGACGGTTTGGGGGCATTACAATATGGTATGAACAGCAGCCGGGAATACAAGTCGCAGAAGAAAGCGTGTTGTTCTTTGAAACGTGGAAGCAGAGAGCAGAGAGATGAGCTGATCAAACTGGTTCGTATAATGATGCCGAAGAAGAGTGCGGGTTAACGCTGACCACATCCGTGAAGTGTATACACAGCCAAAGAAAAGATGCTCCTGCGTCTCCACCGGAGCTTGGCAAAATCCACAAGATGGATTGACTCCTCTGTTCCAAGCCCGCATACGAGCTCTCGTGGTGAGTCGATTTTTAACAGCAAGCCAGAGCATAAACGAGAACTTGGGGGACATAGTCCGAGAACCATATAGCCTTCGACCAAGGAACCTGTTGGTGAGGCTGACGAAGCTGCAACGATGTGTCTGAAGAAGAAAAATGAGGCTGAAACTCATTGTTAGATTGGCGCCAAAGAGCAACGTCCATCTCGATAGTAGAAATCCGACCACGAAGCTTGTCAAGCTCTGCTTCAATCCGAGTTAATAGAGCAACTCTATGAAGGCGCCTACGGCCCATAGACAATGCATCGGCTACAGTAGCTGACGATGAGATACCAAGAGCAATAAAACCGCGATCACCTAACACATCATAGAGCCTCCCCAAATCACACCAATGATCATACCAAAAGATGTCTACAATCCACTTTTAATTTCTACCGAACAGACATCCTTGGCTTGAGCTCTATATCTCAAGAGTTTCCTCCACATCTAACTACCATGAA
The DNA here is from genome assembly GCA_023657505.1 of Camelina hispida. Classification (NCBI taxonomy): domain Eukaryota; kingdom Viridiplantae; phylum Streptophyta; class Magnoliopsida; order Brassicales; family Brassicaceae; genus Camelina; species Camelina hispida. The sequence goes on along the minus strand of CP094634.1, from coordinate 22,251,011 downwards.
TCGTGCTATCACTGACTGACCAAAAGGAAGCAGAGCGAAGAAGCTCGTCAACCCATAAGGAACCTCTCCGTGAGACAAGCCGCCAAATGAGCTTGAAACAGCTGACCTTATTAGCTTCCACCAGAGACCTCAAACCTAGTCCCCCCCCTCAGACTTTGGTAGACAAACATCCTGCCACCCAACCTTAGTTTTCTTGGCATTAAGCTCTGGCCCCGACCATAAAAAAGCCGAGCAAAGGCGTTCTATTTCCCGAATACAAGCACTTGGTAAGCGGAACGCCGAGATCCAAAAGTTTGTAAGGCTCGAAATGACAGAGCTCAACAATTGCAACCGCCCTGCAAACGAGAGAAAACGGCTCTGCCAAGAGCTGATCCGGTTTCTTATTTTCTGATTAAGGGAAGACAATCATCAAGCGACATCCGCTTTGTGAGCAGGGGTAATCCCAGGTAATGCACTGGTAACGAACCACTCATGAAGGAAAACCGTGACAGGACCTCATGTCGAGAAGAGGCCGATACTCCAGCCAAAAATAAAGTTGATTTTTCCAAGCTGATGCTAAGACCGGAGAATGCTTCAAAGTCCCTGAAAACCTCTAAAATCCCTTCAAGAGAAGAAGCCTCACCATCAGAGAAAACCATGATATCATCAGCAAAGCAAAGATGAGTTAATCCCAGACTCCTACAACGAGGATGGTAGCCAAATTTTCGATCAAGTGCAGCCTTGTCAAGAAGTGTAGAAAGGACATTCACACAGATCACAAAAAGGTAAGGTGAGAGGAAACAACCATGCCTTAAACCTCTCTCACTCCAAAAGTAACCCGCCAACTCACCATTAATCTGAAAAGAGAAAGAAGCCGTTGTGACGGATAAACGAATCCAGTGAATGAATTTCTTAGAAAGATTTATAGCAGTAAGAACATTATAAAGAAACGGCCATTGAACCAAATCAAATGCTTTCGTTATGCCAATCTTCATTGCACAGCGAGAGGATACATCCTCCTTATGGTAGTCCTTCACCAACTTGGTAGCCAGCAAGAGATTCTCCATCAACAACCGATCTTTTATAAAAGCAGATTGATGAGGAGTGATGTAGTAACTTTCAGTATCAATTGTTTATCAATCCACAATTTGCAATCAACCAACACACCAAGAATACACAAAATGCTTAATCTATTCTTAATCAAGCAAGAGGTTCTTATGCTACTACTTAACTAATCAAAGTTACTCAAATAATGCAAACAAGACAATGCAAACTCAAGGCAAACCACACACAAATAGCAAATATACTGAAAATCAAAAATTAATAAGGGAACCTTGGGCAAGGTAATTGACTTGGGAAATAGCTAATCAATCCTAGATGTCTAAGTAACAATCAAGAACAATCCTATGGCTGGAACACTAATGAAAATCAATTCATTTCCATGATAGAGATCCTATGCTAGTCAAATGATAATCAACAATTTCCAAAGGTAATCACAAGACAAGCAAGCATTAAGAACAAGTTCAAATACCACTAAGCACCCTAATCATCAATTTCCATTGGCTAGGAATGCAAAGCTCTTAAAAGTTTGGTTCAGGAATTTCATCAAACACCTTGTGGGTATGGAAATCCTAAAGTCTAGATTTAAGCTTGATCAAGGCTATCTAGCAATATTATCACTAATCAAGATAGGAAATGCATAAAATAAGCCCTAGACATCAAAGATCAACCATCTATCTCCCTAATCTACCAAGCCCAAAGTTCTTAAGAGATCTACTCACTAATCATCATGATCACACAAAGGAAAGAGGTTTGTCTTTGTGAAATCATAATAAAAGCTTGTAGATTAAGAGATTAGAAAGACAAACTACTATTAAAACTGGAAAAATCCACCAAAGATTCAACAAAACCAAGTATGGAAAAGCTTAAGAACCCTAGGTGGCTGCTAAAACAAAAACTAATCCAAGAGATAATAGATAAGATAAGAGATAAGTCTCCACAATTAGGGTTGGAGTATTTATAGGAAAACATAAACTAAACCGGAACAAACCGGATTGAAATTAAACAATTCAGAGAAAACCGGAACAAACCGGGTTTTGGTCTCAAAATGGCACACGATCGACCACATGATCGACCATTTGGTCGATTGGTCCTCCTCCGCGATCGACCATTTGGTCGATCAGTAAGTCGATCGCTCAAGTCTCCGAAGTCTCGCACCTTGAAGGCTGAAGTCTCGCATGCGTCACGATCGACCATTTGGTCGATCGTCTTGGTCGATCGTTTTGTCCTGTGTCATGTCCGAGGGATCCTATAGAGCTTTGATCGACCAAATGGTCGATTGATTGGTCGATCTGCTGAAGTCCGAGAATCTGATGATGCGTTGATCGACCATTTGGTCGATCTGCTGGTCGATTGGCTGAAGTCCGAGAATCTGATGATGCGTTGATTGACCATTTGGTCGATCGGCTGGTCGATTGTTCGGCCTTCTTGTCCTCATTTCCGTTTCTTTGCAAATTCTTGACTTATTTGGCTCCAAAGCACACTATCCTTGCATATCTGCACTCCAACACCTGAAATACCAAACTTGATGCACAATGCAGCCTAAACAACCTAAATGCTCATGAATATGCACAAAATAATGAAGAATTAAGCTTTAAAAACTCATAAAAACACAAGATATCAACTCCCCCAAACTTATACTTTGCTAGTCCTCTAGCAAAGACCAAGTGAAAAGCAAGGGAGAGAGGTTTAAAGATGGGACTCAGAGCCACAAGGCATGAGACAAAGGATTCAAACCAAAGTCCTAAGATGTAGTTCAATGGTGCTAAAATTTATCAAAGTCCTTACAAATATTTTTCTATGCTTAAAACAATGCATCACTCTAGTTCAACTTCTATCTATTGGCAAAGACTTGCAATCCTATTGAACATCTCTTTCACATTCATTAAAGTGTTTGGTGTGATCTTGCAAATGGAAAACAAATCAAGCTCAATTGGTTTAAGGTAAAGGCTGTTTACAGAGTGGTTGGATATTGGTGTTTTTGGGTGGTTAACTCTCAAACAAAGAGGAATGCTAGACAGTCATGAAATCTATCTAAGACCAAGAATAATTTGGGCATACAAAGCTTGGCTCTTGATGTTCTACCCACCTAAAAGCTTTTCTACCCCTTATTCTCATCTTCCTTATCTTTCTTTTAAACCCAAAAACTCAACCTTATTCAACTCAACCCCTTTTTCTTCTTTACTTATGGTCTTATTCTTTATTTTTTTTATTGAATCTCTAAGGCTAATCTTGCTTTAAACACTAGCTCATTTTCTTTCTTATTCATTCTATGCTATAATCCCAATTTTGTTTCATTTTCTTTACTCTTTTCAATTTGATTCTAGGAGACTATAGCAATACTTTCTATCCCTTTTCTTTGAGACTTAGAGCTTATAATTAACTTAACCTTAGAGACTTTTTTTTTTTTTTTTTTTTTTTTGACCAAGTAAACCTTTTATTTCCCTCTTATTCTCTCTTGTTCCCAAACTTGAACCCAAATCAACATTCTAACCACCTATTTCTTTCAAAACCAGTCCTATTAGCTAGCTATAAAGATTCTAAGCCTAGCTAAAACAAGAGCCAGTTCTTTGTCATTCTCAATACTCTCAAGATTTCACAACCTATAGCATTATCAAGAAGAGGCCTCACTCAACAAATCAATACAAGGCTTGAAAGAAAAGGCTGGGGTTCAAAGGTGTTGCAAGAGATTGGGTTAAACAAAATAGAGTGGCAAATAGAGATAGTTAACCCAAATGAAAGTTCCATGAGCAAGCATTCATAGTCCATATGCAAGATAATTTTAAGATCAAATTAAAGTCCAAATAATATAGAGATGTAACAATTATCAAGCAAGCTTTACACTAGATGAAAATGCTTTCAAGTGACACAGTGCTTTTAGGCCTAGATTCTTCATTTTTTTCCCAAAGATTAATCAAGCACCAATGAACTATAAATGAGGGCTTTGGGTTCAATCCTAAGACTCAACCTTTACAAGGTAATTTCATCATCATCCCCAATGCAAATGCATACTAAATGCTTCTAGACTCAATCCTAAAGACAAGAATGCATATGCAAAGCTAAATGCATTTTTTTGTTTTTTTAAAAATTTTTCAATTTTTTTTTTTTTTTTTTTTGATTTTTCTCAAAACATAGCTATTAACAAATGCAAGCATGAAAATCAAAACAAAACACAATGTGAGATAGTTAGTCTCTCCCCCAAACTTAAATCACACCGTCTCGGTGTGAGAAAAGCTGAGAAAAAGACTAACGGTAGACAAATAAAAATGAAGACTCAAATGGTATAAACAATGGGGAAGTGTGGTACCTCAAATGGAGACTAAGGGGTGTTGCTTCCTCTCTTGCGCCTAGACTTGCTGCGTTTCTGGATTGGCACTTGCAAGGAGAGACGTGGAGGATCAATAGGCATGGGAGCACTAGCAGAACACTCTCCTAAAGATTGGCGTGCAGGCTCTTGAGCATCCTCGTCCATGGCATCATAATCATCAGCAGATTCCGCTTGCTCTCCATCATTCTCACCATAAGAACTGTCCTGCGGCTGCTCCATCTCATCATCAGAGGAGACATATCCATCGGGTTGCAGCTTCTTCACTTTCCTAAACAGTTTTCCCATAGCATAAGCTTGCCATTTGTTGATCTTCTGCTGGACCTTAATGAGCTTTGATAGCATCTTCTCTGTCTTTGTTTTGGGCACAAAATCAAGCTGAGGCAACTCATATCTACCAAGGTGGTACGGATCATGCTGTGAGGGTGGAGGAGGTGGCGAGTCTTCTTCAATCTCAGCTGGTTCTTCTTGTGGTGCGGCAATCTCATCATCAAGCGGCACAAAGAGAACATCATAGTGGTAGTTCAGGGCAGACAGCCTCTCTGAAGGAAGCATACACTCCTTTGCAGTCCCGTTTTGATCAATGAACTTGTGGATAAAGCTAGCGGGGTCTGTGGTAAGTCTCAGGAACTTGGAGCTCACCAAGTGATTGTAGTCAAGATAGGCTCGCCGAGTACATGGCTCAAACATGGAGAGATCAACTCCTGCTTTGGTGAAGAGAGGAGTTAGCACACCACCAATGTAAGTGTCCTTGGTATTCCCTTTGATGATGTTCTTTGCATAGGAGGCCAAGTAGTGAGCAAAGATGCAACCATAGTTTACAGTGTTCCCCAAATCATCATTAACTCCTTCTCCTTCATCATTGTCATCAATGCTCTCAACAAGAATGTCTTTTAGCCCTTGGAAGATGAAGCACAGTTCCAACTTGGTTGCTGCTCCAACCACTCCTCTACCAAAGAGAGTATGTCCAATGGTCTTGATTGCATAGCGAACTATGGGATGGCGGATATGTGTGACCTTGGCTCTGTGGCTAACAAATTTTCCCCTCGCCAATGTGTTCCAAAGATGATCAATCCCATTGAAGTTAGGGAAACACAAGTCACTGTTATTCTCAAAACCATAAGCTTCACAAAGGTTGGGAATGGAGATCTTGTACCCCAGTCCGCGCACCTTGAATGAGATTGTGCCTTCACTAGCGATGGGGACTCTAGGATTCTTGAATTGGTAATCCATGGTGCATAAGAAATCGATTGTAGGATCTGGATAAGTTGGATAATCCATCCTTGCAATCTCTTGAAGACCCATCTTGGTGAAGAACTCATCAAATGTATCTAGAAGACCCATCCTTGCAAGCAAAGCTCTATCGACAAACTTGGTGGGAACAACATTCATTTCGCTGATTCTCTGAAGAGTTTTTATCTCACTCGATGTCCAAGGAGCTGCAGGTGGTCCAACTGGTGTTTCAGTAGTCTTCTTCTTCTTGGAGCGATCTTTAGGACCAGCCATTGTACCTATAAACACATTCAAAACCAAATGAGTGACAAGAGAAAAATTCATAAGATTTTTGCAAGTGCTAGTCTCGAATTTCCCTCTAATCATTCTATTGTGAAACAATGCTAGTAAAGCCAATATCTCAATGACCAAAACAAAAAACTAATAAACCACACCTCAAACACAACTAGACATCACACGCTCAAAGCTCCTAAAGAAATCAAAATTCTCACATTTTGCTAAAATCCTAGACTTGCCAAATTTCAAAGGGAATTGAAACAATTAGCAAACAAAACTCTTAAGCAACGACCAAGCAGGCCAAAGAGATTAAAAACCCCAAATTCTAACAAGCTCTAGCAATTTTCGTCACTTTTCCCAATTAAGAATCCTCAACCACTTAAAATGCAAAATTTTTCACTAAACTATGCAAAACAAGCTCTAATAATCAACACCCAAGGTTCACAAAGTCTGAAACAAGCATAATATTGTCCTATTAGCAAGTAAACCCAGCTACACAATAAATTTTCAGAATGTGACAAACCTTGGTGAATTCGAAATTATGGAGAAAGAGAGATGTTACCTTGTTTGCTTGAGAAATAGAGTGATGAAGAAGGATTCTAAGGAAAAATGCAAGTGAGATGGAACTTTGAACCAACAAAATCGAGTTAGGAACACGAGAGCGGCGTGTTTGAGTGAGTGAGCTACGGTCGCACAAGAGAGAACAGGGAGGAAGAGTCGAGGGTTTAAGGAAGAAGAACCGAGGGTTTGGTCAATTGTCTCTTTGAATTAGCCTCAAATCGAAATTGACCGGTTTAGGGTGGTTTGGAGGCAAAACCAAGGGGGATTTCGGTTCAATTTAAGTAGACAATAGTCAGAATTTTGACTTACCTTGACTTACCTGGTTGGAAAGCATTCGATCGACCAACCAATCGACCATATGGTCGATCGTTTTCTTGGTTTGATCGACCAAACACTCCATCGCTTCCTCACTCCGGACAGCTTCGGTGTTGGCTGCGAGATACTGATCGAACATACGATCGACCATTTGGTCGATCAAATATTTTGACAATCGACCAAACGGTCGATCGCACTCCTTGTGCAATCGAGCAATCCTCGATCATGGCCGAGGCAGGACAGGCTCCGGATGAGACGATCGACCAGACGATCGGCCATTTGGTCGATCGTTCTTCTGTAAAATCGACCAAAATGGTCGATTGGCCTCTCGATCGTACGGACTAATCCTCACCATCTGAACTCGCACTTAGCTGACTTTAACATCGTGACTTCCTGAAAACTGTAAACAACCAAAGAACACACACCGAACTAAAAATACTAATTCAAACTGTAGGAAAAGAAGATATTTACAAGGATACCATGGGAATGCCTCCCAAGTGCGCTTGTTTTACGTCACTTAGCTTGACGTTACTGCGCCTTTTAGGCGTCTTGAGGTTCCGAGAGAGAAACCGTGGTTCCTTCCTCGATGAAATCTTTGGCCAAGTAGGGCTTCAACCTCTGTCCATTCACAACAAACTCATTCCCGGACTTGTTTAACAACACAAAGGCTCCATAAGGTCGAACTTCCTTGATCTTGAATGGTCCTGACCAACGAGACTTGAGCTTTCCTGGGAATAACCTCAACCGAGAATTGAACAGCAAGACCAGGTCTCCTTCTTTGAACACCCTTGGGAGAATCCTCTTGTCATGGAATGCCTTTGTTCTCTCCTTGTAGATCTTTGAACTCTCATAAGCATCAAGGCGAATTTCCTCTAACTCATTCAGCTGCACCAAACGTTTCTCAACAGCATTCTTGATATCAAAGTTAAGAAGTTTGATTGCCCACATTGCCTTATACTCTAGTTCAACAGGCAAATGACAAGACTTTCCATAGAGAAGGTTGAAAGGAGTTGTTCCAATTGGTGTCTTGTAGGCAGTTCTATATGCCCATAGAGCATCATCTAGCTTCTTTGCCCAGTCCTTCCTTGTGATTCCAACTGTTTTCTCAAGAATGGACTTGATTTCTCTATTTGAAATCTCAACCTGACCACTAGTTTGGGGATGGTAAGGTGTAGCAACCTTATGCTTCACTCCATGCTTCTTGAGAAGACTCTCAAAGACCTTGTTGATAAAGTGTTTCCCTCCATCACTAATGACCACTCTTGGAATACCAAACCTTGGGAAGATGATTGTCTTGAACAATTTCAACACTACCTTTGCATCATTGGTAGGACTAGCTATGGCTTCAACCCATTTAGAGACATAATCAACAGCCACAAGTATGTAATTGTTACCATAGGAAGAAGGAAATGGTCCCATGAAGTCAATACCCCATACATCAAACACCTCAACCTCTAAAATAGGATTTTGTGGCATTTCATTTCTCCTGCTGATATTGCCTCTTCTTTGACATGAATCACACTTGGAGATGATCTCTTGTGTGTCTTTGAACATAGTAGGCCACCACAAACCAGCTTGAAGAATCTTTGTGACTGTTTTGAATGTGGCAAAGTGTCCTCCATAGGCCGCTCCATGACATAGTTCTACTAACCCTTCTATCTCCTCCTTGGCAACACATCTCCTATAAATCTTGTCTTTACAAAGAGTGTAGAGGTATGGTTCATCCCAATAGTAGTTGTTGATGTCTTTGAAGAACTTTTTTCTATCATAACCAACCAAATTTGGTGGCTCAATCCCACAAGCAAGGTAGTTAACATAATCAGCATACCAAGGACCATTCTCTTCCAACCTCATGACCTCTCCAAGCTTCTTCCAAGTCTCATTGGTGTTGTCAAGCAGTTGAATCGCCATTATCTGTTCTTCAGGAAGTGCATCATTGATTGGAATCTCATTGTCAATCCTTAATCTTGATAGATGATCAGCCACTCCATTCTCAATGCCCTTCTTGTCTTTAATCTCCAAATCAAACTCTTGAAGTAGCAATATCCATCTCAACAGCCTTGGTTTAGCATCCTTCTTTGCTAAGAGATATTTCAATGCTGCATGATCAGTGTGAACAACTACTTTTGAACCCACCAAGTATTGCCTAAACTTCTCAAATGCAAAGACAATAGCTAGGAGCTCTTTTTCTGTTGTAGCATACTTGACTTGGGCTTCATCTAGTGTTCTACTTGCATAGTATATGACATGAAGCTTCTTATCTTTTCTTTGACCAAGCACTGCTCCAACTGCATAGTCACTAGCATCACACATGATTTCAAATGGCAAGTTCCAATCTGGTGCTTGAACTATTGGAGCACTAACCAACTCTTCTTTTATCTTCTTGAAAGCTTGAAGACACTCCTCACTGAACTCAAACTCAACTTCTTTACACAACAACCTTGTAAGAGGTCTAGCAATCTTTGAGAAGTCTTTAATGAACCTCCTATAGAACCCAGCATGGCCCAAAAAGCTTCTGATTCCCTTGACCGAATTTGGAGGTCCTAGATTGGTCATCACATCAATCTTAGCTCTATCAACCTCAATGCCTTTCTCAGAGATCTTATGACCCAAAACAATTCCTTCCTTCACCATGAAGTGACATTTCTCCCAATTCAAGACCAAATTTGTTTCCTCACACCTTCTTAAGACCCTGCACAAATTAGAAAGACAACCAGAAAAAGAATCTCCATAGACGGAGAAGTCATCCATGAAAACCTCCACAACATCCTCAATTAGATCAGAAAAAATTGACATCATGCATCTTTGGAATGTAGCTGGAGCATTACACAATCCAAATGGCATCCTTCTATAAGCAAAAGTACCATAAGGACATGTGAAAGTAGTCTTTTCTTGATCATTTGGATGTATGGGGATTTGAAAGAAACCAGAATATCCATCAAGAAAGCAATAATGAGTATGACTAGCAAGCCTCTCTAGCATTTGATCAATGAATGGTAAAGGAAAATGATCTTTCCTAGATGCAGCATTGAGTCTCCTATAATCAATACACATTCTATGACCAGTTATAGTTCTTGTTGGAATCAACTCATCTTTATCATTCTTAACAACTGTAACTCCTCCTTTCTTTGGTACCACATGTACAGGAGAAACCCATGTACTATCCGATATGGGATATATGATACCAGCATCAAGGAGTTTAAGAATCTCTTTCCTCACCACATCTCTTAAGTTAGGGTTTAACCTTCTTTGTGGTTCAATGGAAGTCATTGATTCATCATCTAAATGAATCCTATGCATGCAGAGAGTTTCAGAAATCCCTTTTATGTCATCAAGTGAATAACCAATAGCTCTCCTAAACTTTTTCAATTCACTAAGAAGAGTAACAGTTTCAAGTTCACTAAGCTCCTCATTGATAATGACAGGGTAAGTAGAGTTTTTACCTAGGAAAGCATACCTTAGCCCCTTAGGGAGTGGTTTGAGTTCAATCTTGGGTGCCTTAAGCTCACTCCAATCCTCATTTGAATTTACCTCAACTGAACACACCACTTGCTCTTTCAACTCAAGGAAGCTACCACCATCTTTAGAGGGCTTGTGAGAGTCAAGAATCTTTTCATATCCTTCACTATCCTCCTTAAGTAACCCAAACTCTCCTTGTTTAACTGTCAAAGTACTTTGGAGCTCATCTTCTATGGCCAATTCCTCCAAAAGCTCATCAGCTAAAGCTTCCATCTTCTCAATGTAGAACACTTGACCGCCAATTGTAGGCTTCCTCATCACTTGGTTGATGTCAAAAGTCAAAGTTTCATTTCCCAAATTCAACTGTATCTTCCCACCTTTCACATCAATCATGGTTCCAGCAGTTCTTAGAAATGGTCTCCCCAAGATGAGTGGATCCTTTGGTTCTTCATCCATTTCAAGAACAACAAAGTCGGTTGGAATCTCAAAATGACCAATCATCACCGGGAGATCTTCAAGCACTCCAACCGGGGTTCTAATTGATCTATCAGCAAGAACAAGGGTGATCATACACTTCTTGTAGTGTGTGAAACCCAGTCTCTTAGCAACCGAGAGAGGCATCAAACTCACACTAGACCCCAAATCACATAAGCAATGGCCAAAAGATAAAGGTCCTAGAGTGCAAGGGAGAGTGAAGCTACCAGGATCTTCAAGCTTCTTTGCCACCACTTTGTTTTGAATGATAGCACTACACTCATGAGTCAAGATAACCATTCCTTGGAGAGCTTTCTTCTTCTCCAAAACTGCATCCTTGAGGAACTTGCTGTAAGAGGGGTTCAACAAGAATGCATCAATGATAGGCATTGTGATAGCAACATCCTTCATTTGTGCATCAAACATGGCTCTATACTTGTCAACTTGTTGCTTCTTGAACCTCCCAGGAAATGGCAGCCTTGGTTCATAAGGTGGAGGCACAAACAGAGTTTCTTTGGCAGCACCTTTACTTTTCTTGGTAATGTCATCAATGGCCTTGTCTTGCTTAGGTTCCTCAACCACTTTACTCTTCCCTTTGTCAACCCCAACTCCTTCAGCTTCTTTATCTTTACCCAAATCTTTCAATATCAACTCATCTTCATCATCAATCTCAACCACTACCTCCCCTCCTTGAGGCTCAATGTCCCTATTGAGCTCATTAGTTGGTAGCTGCTTACCACTTCTCAACATGATGGCGTTTACAAACTCCTTTGGGTTTGGTTCTGGTTTTCCCGGTAATGAACCCATTTGTCTTGTAGAGGAGGAGGAAGCTTGTCCTTGGACTTGTGTTTGCAGCCTCTCAAACTTAGCATTCAACTCACCATAGACATTGTCAACCTTATGGTGGATGGCCTTCATTTGTGTAGCAAGTTCAATAGCTCCTCTCCCTTGGCCTTCTAGGAGTTGTCTAAGTAGAGCATTTGTGTCATCTACTTGACCTTGAGGCTGTGGTGCATGCATTTGTTGTTGAGGTTGGGAATAGCTTTGAGGCTTTGCTTGGTAATTCCCTTGAGGCTTTTGTTGATAATTGGGTTGAGAAGGAAAACCAGGTGGTTTTTATGGTGGATAAGACTGATCTTGTGGGTTCTCCACATTGGTGCTGCGGTAAGAGAGGTTAGGATGGTTGCGGTAATTGGGATTGAACTTGTTATACCCTTGTCCACCCACATAGTTGACCTCTTCTTGTCCCTCAACACAAGCTTCCATTCCCTCTTGATATCCTTGATACACATCACTTTCGGTTACAAAATGGACTGGCTTTTGTGTGGCAAGAATCATCTTATCCATCTTGTCATTCAATGCTTTGATCTCCTTGCGGTGATGCTCATGCATATCAGAGTGATCTCTTGGTGTTCTATCATAATCCTCCCCATAGTTACCATCACTTTGAGCAAGATTCTCCACCAAAGTCATACCAACATCAACATCTTGGCCAAGGAAGTTGCCATTACTTGCTGTGTCAAGCAACATTCTTATCTTTGGTAGCACTCCTCTGTACAATGTGCTAAGAAGAGACTCCTTGGAGAAACCATGATGAGGACATTGCATAGTATAGCCCTTGAATCTCTCCCATGCTTCACAAAAACTCTCATTTCCCTTTTGTGCAAAGCTTGATATCTCATTTCTCAACCTTGCTGTTCTTGTAGTTGAGAAGAACTTGGAGAGGAAGGCTCTCTTGCATTGATCCCACGAAGTAATGGATCCCACTGGTAGGTTCTTCTCCCATGTCCTAGCTCTATCTCCAAGAGAAAACGGAAAGAGGCGGAGTTTGAATGCATCGTCCGAGATACCATTGATTTTAACTGTCCCACACATCATATTAAACTGATCCAAGTGATCAAGAGGGTCCTCCATAGGTAGTCCATGGAACTTTGAGCTTTGCACCATGTTGATAAGACTGGACTTGATCTCATAGTTGTTATTCTCAACAGCAGGTGCTCTAATTCCTTGGCGGTTCCCATGAATGTTTGGCTGATCAAAAGCTCCAATGACTCTTGGTTGTCTTGGAGGGTGGATAGGAGCTTGGTTGTCATTGGGCTGATCATTTCCATTATGACCAGCAGCAGGAGGCGGATTGTTGTCCATGGCTTGGTGGGCGAAACGGCGGTTCTCTCGTTCAAGTAAGTGAATGTCGTCCACAGGCTGAAACAAGTTGGCTTGGCCGTGGCTCCTCAAGTTCATACAACCTGAAAATCAAAGACAACCCACCAATCCAATCCAAGTAACAAACAGTGCAAAGTAAATGAATAGTCTCAAGCTTAGTTGAAATCCTAATGGTTAATTAAAGTGCAAACGGGCAACGGCGCCAAATTGATGTAGTAACTTTCAGTATCAATTGTTTATCAATCCACAATTTGCAATCAACCAACACACCAAGAATACACAAAATGCTTAATCTATTCTTAATCAAGCAAGAGGTTCTTATGCTACTACTTAACTAATCAAAGTTACTCAAATAATGCAAACAAGACAATGCAAACTCAAGGCAAACCACACACAAATAGCAAATATACTGAAAATCAAAAATTAATAAGGGAACCTTGGGCAAGGTAATTGACTTGGGAAATAGCTAATCAATCCTAGATGTCTAAGTAACAATCAAGAACAATCCTATGGCTGGAACACTAATGCAAATCAATTCATTTCCATGATAGAGATCCTATGCTAGTCAAATGATAATCAACAATTTCCAAAGGTAATCACAAGACAAGCAAGCATTAAGAACAAGTTCAAATACCACTAAGCACCCTAATCATCAATTTCCATTGGCTAGGAATGCAAAGCTCTTAAAAAGTTTGGTTCAGGAATTTCATCAAACACCTTGTGGGTATGGAAATCCTAAAGTCTAGATTTAAGCTTGATCAAGGCTATCTAGCAATATTATCACTAATCAAGATAGGAAATGCATAAAATAAGCCCTAGACATCAAAGATCAACCATCTATCTCCCTAATCTACCAAGCCCAAAGTTCTTAAGAGATCTACTCACTAATCATCATGATCACACAAAGGAAAGAGGTTTGTCTTTGTGAAATCATAATAAAAGCTTGTAGATTAAGAGATTAGAAAGACAAACTACTATTAAAATTGGAAAAATCCACCAAAGATTCAACAAAACCAAGTATGGAAAAGCTTAAGAACCCTAGGTGGCTGCTAAAACAAAAACTAATCCAAGAGATAATAGATAAAATAAGAGATAAGTCTCCACAATTAGGGTTGGAGTATTTATAGGAAAACATAAACTAAACCGGAACAAACCGGATTGAAATTAAACAATTCAGAGAAAACCGGAACAAACCGGGTTTTGGTCTCAAAATGGCACACGATCGACCACATGATCGACCATTTGGTCGATTGGTCCTCCTCCGCGATCGACCATTTGGTCGATCAGTAAGTCGATCGCTCAAGTCTCCGAAGTCCCGCACCTTGAAGGCTGAAGTCTCGCATGCGTCACGATCGACCATTTGGTCGATCGTCTTGGTCGATCGTTTTGTCCTGTGTCATGTACGAGGGATCCTATAGAGCTTTGATCGACCAAATGGTCGATTGATTGGTCGATCTGATGAAGTCCGAGAATCTGATGATGCGTTGATCGACCATTTGGTCGATCTGCTGGTCGATTGGCTGAAGTCCGAGAATCTGATGATGCGTTGATCAACCATTTGGTCGATCGGCTGGTCGATTGTTCGGCCTTCTTGTCCTCATTTCCATTTCTTTGCAAATTCTTGACTTATTTGGCTCCAAAGCACACTATCCTTGCATATCTGCACTCCAACACCTGAAATACCAAACTTGATGCACAATGCAGCCTAAACAACCTAAATGCTCGAATATGCACAAAATAATGAAGAATTAAGCTTTAAAAACTCATAAAAACACAAGATATCAAGGAGCAATAAAATCAGGAAGAATCGATTTGAGACAGCAAGCTGGAATCCGAGATATGATTTTATATAGCACATTGCAACACGAGATAGGTCTGTAGTCCTTCATTTCCCTTGCATCCTCTTGTTTTGGAATTAGAGCGAGGATCGTGGCATTAACTCAAGTAGGTAAGAAGCCAAACTTGAAAAAAGATTGGACCACTTTAGTAAGATCAGCACCAACAACAGACCACCCACTCTTAAAGAACTCAACTGTGAAACCATCAGGACCAGGAGATTTATTCATTGGCATGGAAAAAAGTACCTACTTCACCTCTGCATCAGAAACATCCATAAGAACCATATCACAATCAGTCTGAGTCTGCTGGCAAACCGGTGAACTAAGATGGCGTGTGAGTAAGCAGATTTGAAAAAAACCATACACCCTCTGTTTTTATTTCAGCTTGCGTTGTGAGGCTATCTCCATGAGGGTCGAGCACCTCATGAATCATATTCTGAGTCATCCTTTCCCGTAAAGCATTATGAAAAGCTTTGGAGTTCTTTTCACAGACATGAAGCTAATGCAGCTTGAATCGCTGTTTAAGAAAATGTTCCTATATCCCTGTGACTCTCTCCCAATGGTCAAAACCAAGTGACTCAGCTGCAGTTGCCGTTGGCGATGGGCTAGAAAGCAAGATTGACTGCTTCCGACACAAATCCTCATAAGCATCAGTAGCTCGGGAGGATATATTAGATAACTCAGCCCGATTCAGTTCGTGAAGAGAGGGCTTTAACTCCTTTAACCACTTCGAGAACCGAAATAAAGCCGAGGTGGAATGAAATAAACTAGGCCTGGACTGCCAGTGATCCTCCAGGTGAGGAATGAAATCCGCATGTGAAGCCATCACATTAGTAAATTTAAATGGACCTCTAGGATTTGTAGTACCTGGCGTCAAACAAATCCTCCCACGAAGATGGTCAGAGCACCCCCCGGATTCCATTACATAATAAGACTGTGGAAAGACAGAGGACCACACAGTGTTATGAAGCACCCTGTCTAGTTTCTTGCACACCACGCCACTTTGTCGCTTATTTGTCCATGTAAAATTCGGACCATGACATCCCAACTCCATGAACGAACAATAGCGAATGACTTCTTGAAAGTTTCTCATCCCCGATGTTACAAACGGGGCCACATTACTATTTGAATGCTCTACAACATCAATCGTTTCATTGAAATCGCTAAAGAGCAACCATGATTTACTCTACAACAAAGCAAGATCATGTTGCTGCTTAATGGCCTGCCAGAGCTCCTTCCGCTCCTCAGCAGTATTGTTCGCATAGACAAAAGAGCACTGATGTGCGTGGTTTTTGTCACTTTAGTCTTTTACCTTAAAAGACCACACAACTACTGCAAGTGCACAGTTAATCGGTTGGAGTATTTAAGGATCGATCCCACAGAGAGAGAGAGTGGTTGTTTAGAGAATCCGTCGGAAGAGATGTAAGGCTAGGACTCAATAAAAATGGGGGTTTTGGTTGTCACGGTCGTAAGTAAGCAATAAACGTAAATAAGAAGCAAATAAAATAAATAAAATAAGCGTTGAGCATCAAGGGAAATCGCAGGGGTTTGATGATCTAGCTAGGAAAGTTTAGGATTAGTTTGTTTATCTAAAACTCGGACTACGAAACACGAATGAACTGTTAACTTATAGATCACAAGCTAACCGTCTAAGATCTCTACACACCGTTACTCAACTGTCTCAGGCAACGACGCATAGATCAAAGCATTTAAAATAGGTTCGATTCTAGTCCATGAGATTCCATAGGTAAGTTGATGTGACCCGCTACGACGGCCATGACCCACGAACGTACGGACGGAACACGAACTGACGAGAACGGATTCGAACGGCTCCAACAAATGATCGGAACGGTTGGAAAGAGATTTGCGAATAGAAACTTGACTCGCTAGGCTCTCGGAATGGTGAGGATAGAAGTGGAAGAGGTTCACGAGGAGATGCTCAACTCGTTAGACTCTCGAAAGATGAAGATCAAAGGTGAATCGATGTAGCAACACGCAAGGGATGGATCTCCTTGTGATACGGCAAAGCTAGAAGGTTTCTAACCCGGTTTGAGAAGCTTCTAGGATTTCGTTTCAATCGCTGAAAACGAGAGAGATAAAAAGAACAACTTTGATTTTTATTGATAGTCTGCCTTACATTTTTAGGTCAAGGTCCTTTAAATAGGTAAGCCATTACAAGGGAACCTCCTAAACCCTAAACACGTGGCCAATATAAAAACGCAGCGTCCAAACAAGTTTTAAACCAAACGGTCACAAAGAAAAAAAATAAAAGATAGGATGGCAATGTGGCCGAGAGTGGTCCACGGTCGTGACCATGCACTAAGGTTCGTAACCTCGTTAAAACCTCCTTGGTAAACCCATTGGGACAAATTCAAGGTAGGAAAAAGAGTACTACTTCCCTTAATGACTTCGCGGTCTTCACCCTTGGGTAATGGTGAAGACCGAGAAAGGAACCTCGGTCGGCCGTCCGCTGGCTTGACTGGCTCCATGCTCGAACTCCTCTTGCTCTCGAACAAAGGCTTGGACAAACACGAGACACTTCCTTTTGGCTGCCCTGGCTGCTGTCCGGCTCCTTGTGGTCACTCCGGGCGTCAGATTTGGTGCAGTGGCCGATGGCCGTCTTGATCCGGTCGTGGCCGCGTCCGCGTCTTCTTGTCCGGTTTCGTCCTGAACTGCGTCCTGGTCCTGGCCGTCGTCCTAGGATCCATCATTCCCTCCCTCTTGAAAAGGTTTTGCCCTCAAAACATCTTCCTCGGTACCTGCATCGAACGGGGCCAAGTCAGACACGTTGATCGATGTCGATGTCAAATACTCACCTGGTAGCTCGAGGCGGTAGGCGTTGTCGTTCATCCTCTCGAGCACTCGGAACGGGCCATCTCCACGCGAGCTTAGCTTGTCTTTTCTCTTTAATGGGAACCGTTCTGGACGCAAATGTAGCCATACCAACTCGCCCTCCTTGTACACCATAGTCTTGCGGCCCTTGTTGGCCGTTCTCGCGTAATGTTCGGTTTGCTTCTCGATGCTGGCCTTGACGTCCGCATGAATCTTCTTCACGAGCTCATCTTTGCTTTCTCCATCTTGGTTCACTACATCGCCAGGTGGTAAAGGTAGCACGTCCATGGGGGTAGGCGGTTTAAAGCCGTATGCAACTTCAAGCATCAACTTCCTAGTAGTGCGATGAACGACCAGATTGTTTGCAAACTCCACCAAGGGCAGGCACTCGACCCAGTTTTTCCTGTTGCCGCTTACTAGTGGTCCGTAATAGCGCTCCAAGGGTGCGATTGACAACCTCTGTTTGGCCGTCTGTCTGCGGGTGACACGCGGTCAAATACAAAAGTCGCGTGCCTAGCTTCCTCCACAAGGTTCTCTAGAAGTGGCCGAGGAACTTGGGCTCTCGGTCGGACACGATCATGCGGAGCAGGCCTTGTAGCCTTAGTACTTCATTGAAGAACAGATCGGCGATATTGGTGGCGTCATTTGTCTTGTTGTAAGGCACGAAGTGAGCCATCTTGGAGAATCGGTCCACTATGACAAAAATGGCGTCCTTCTTGTCGCATGGGGGAAGACCAAGAACAAAACCCATTGATAGGTCTACCCATGGGCTTGAAGCTATCGGCAGTGGTGTGTAGAGGCCATAAGGACGTGTAGTTGACTTGGCCGCCCTGCATAGGATGCAACGGCCACAGAACTTTTCCACCATACGCTTCATCTTAGGCCAATAAAAATGATCTTTCAGAACGGCCATTGTCTTGGCCACGCCAAAGTCACCCGTAAGTCCACCTCCGTATGCCTCTCTCATCAGCAACTCCATCATTGACCCACCTGGAATGCACATCCGCCTGCCTTTGAACAGAAACCCGTCATGAACAAAAAACTTGGTGTAGTTGCCTTTGCCATGCTCTGGGTAACACTCCGCATACTCAGGATCGGTGGCATAGGCGTCCTAGATACTTTCAAACCCAAGAATTCGCGCATCCATGGTGGTGATCAGCGTGTGGCGTCGAGAAAGGGCGTCGGCGACCACATTTTCTTTTCCCTTCTTATACTTGATAACATAGGGAAAATTTTCGATGAACTCCAGCCACTTGGCGTGCCTCTTCTTGAGGTTTGTCTGCCCGCGCAAGTGCTTCAAAGTCTCGTGATCGGTGTGAATGATGCACTCCTTGGCCAAAAGATAGTGTTGCCAAGTCTCCATGGCATGAATGAGAGCATACAACTCCTTGTCATAGGTCGGATAGTTGAGCGTCGGCCCGCTGAGCTTCTCGCTGAAATATGCGATAGGCTTGCCTCCTTGTGTCAGCACGGCACCGATGCCTACTCAGGACGCATCGCACTCTACCTCGAACGTTTTGCTGAAATCAGGCAAGGCCAATAGTGGTGCCTGCATCAGACGCTTCTTAAGGTTGCGAAACGCTGCCTCTTGTGCTGGTCCCCACTTGAACTCGACATTCTTTTTGATGGTGGCTGTGAGCGGTGCTGCTACCGAACTATAAAGTCTCGCACAAACCGCCGGTAGAAGCTGGCTAGGCCGTGGAAGCTTCGAACTTTGCTGATGTTGGTCGGGTTGGCCACTCTTCAATGGCCTTGATCTTGTAATTATCCACTTTAAGCCCCTGCGCACTCACAACAAAGCCTAGAAACATAAGTTCAGTAGCTCCGAACACACACTTTTTCAAATTAGCAGATAACTTGTTATTCGTAAGAGTGTTCAAGACTAAAGACAAATGTTCTAAATGCTCTTCAAAACTTTTACTATAAACAAGAATGTCATCAAAATATATCACCACAAATTTATTAATGTAAGCTCTAAGAACATGGTTCATCAATCTCATAAAGGTGGAGGGAGCATTAGATAAACCGAATGGCATTACCAACCATTCGTACAAACCTTGCTTGGTTTTGAACGCGGTTTTCCACTCATCCCCCTCTTTCATCCTCACTTAATGATAGCCGCTTTTAAGGTCTATCTTGGAGAAGATGGTGGAACCGCTAAGTTCATCAAGCATGTCGTCGAGGCGTGGGATCGGATGGCGGTACTTGATGGTGATGTTGTTCACCACTCGGCAATCTACGCACATGCGCCACATCCCATCCTTATTTGGGACCAACAAGAGTGGCACCGCACACGGACTGAGGCTCTCTCGCACTTAACCTTGCTTCATAAGATCGTCGACTTGACGCTCGAGCTCCTTAGTCTCTTCGGGGTTCACGCGGTATGCGGGTCGGTTAGATAGTTGTGCACCGGGTAAGAGGTCGATCTGGTGCTCAATGCCTCGCAATGGTGGTAGGCCGTGCGGTAGTTCTTCTGGAAAGACGTCCTGATAGCGCCGTAGGAGTGACTTGATCATGGCAGGTACGGTGTCTTGTTTGCGTTCTGCACTCACAACATCTTTAACCACCATCAATATCACTTGACAAGTGGAGTCAGTAAGTGATCTCCGAACAACACTAGCATTGATCAAAAATTTCATTTTAGCGGCCGGATCTTTAGACAATTTCGTTTGAATTTCACTGAATTGCGCATGACTCAAGGGTTTCAAACAAATACGCTTATTATCATGCACAAAAGAATATGGTTGGTGTGGCCGCAATGAAAGGTCCTTTCGTCAAACTGCCATGGACGCCCCAAAAGGAGGTGGCTAGCTTGCATTGGCACCACATCACACAAGACTTGGTCTTTGTAAGGACCCACACTTAACGGAACTGTGACTTGTTCATTGACTTGAATCGCGGTTTTGTCATTCAACCATTTGAGCTTATAGGGTTTCGGGTGGCTTGTGGTGTTAAGGGATAATTTCTTGACCATGTAGGAACTTGCAATATTAGTGCAAGATCCACCATTGATGATAAAGCCACAAACCTTCCCACTTACAGTGCAACGCGTTATAAAAATGTTGTCTCTTTGATGCGTGTCGTCCGGTGCTTGGCTAGTGTTGAGGACGCGGCAAATCATAAGGAGTTCTCCTTCATCTGGCTCGGCCACGACTTCTTCGATCTCCAAGGCGTCGTCATGCTCGTCTTGTTCATCACCATTCACGGACTCGATTTCTCCGGACGCGGTAATGGTCATGGTATGCGGGTTAGGACACTCCCGGGCATAGTGACCTCGGCCTTGACACTTGTAACATACGATATCTCGGCTTCTCCCCTCGGTTTGTTGCGGCCTTGATTCGTTGCGTGCGTCCTTGTTCGGATCTCTTGACTTGAACCGCGAGTCCACGGCAATGGGTTTGGACTTATCCTGGCCGCGATTACCTCTGGCCGTTAGCGACGAGTTAGGCGACCAACTTGGCGTCCCTTGAACACGAGCACGGTTGGTGCTGCTGATCTTCTTCTTGATTTGTTGCTCGACCTGCATCGCGAGATGTAGGAGCTCATCAAATAAATTGTAAGTCATTCTCTTCACTTTCCTTGCTATTCGATCTTGAAGTCTGTCTAGGAACTGTGCCATCATGCCTTCTTCGGTGTCGTCGATCTCCAAACGGTTGCGGAGATGTTCGAACTCTTCATAATATTCCTCAACGCATTTGGTTCCTTGCGAGATTTTGCGGAACCTTTGTTGAAGGTCTTGGTGGTACAATGGTGGCACATAGCGGCGCCTCATATCATTCTTCATGGCCTCCCAGTGTGGTAAGGCTCGTTCACCATTTCTCCTTCGATCGGCTTCACTCCGGTCCCACCATGTAAGAGCGTGGTTCGTGAACTGAGCGGCGGCAAAGGCGACCTTCTTGGCCTCGGGATAGTTGTAACAGGCGAAGATGTGGTCCATCCTCCCTTCCCAATCTAGGTATGCTTCGGGATCTACCTTGCCAGCGAACGTCGGAGCGGTGATCTTATGTCCCGGTTCCACCGATTGGCAAGGTCGATCGTCGACTTGATCGTCCTCGTAGTGGCGACGTCTTCTTCTGTACCGTTGGTCATCCTCGTTGGATGTTCCTCCTATATCGGGGCCATGGCATTGTTGCTGGTTCCGAACTTGTGGTGCACGAACCGCTTGTTGGCGCTGTCCCGTCTCAATCCTTTGATGCCATTCTCCAAGTTGGGCCATTTTCGTGCGGATCTTGGCTAATACGGCTCCGATTTCGGGTGGAGGAAGGGGTTCTCCCGGTTGTTGATGTTCAGCCATGGTACGGACGGCGGTTGTACGGACGGCGGCGTTTGTACGGATGGTGTCTAAGTACTGGTCGGACGGTGGTCTCCGTATAGGCTGGTTGGAGAATTGGTACCAGCGTCGGTTGGAACGAGGTGCGATGGTGTTCAAGAGATCCTCCGGCGTACGGTAACATTGAACGGCTGCGGTTGCTTTCGTCGGCCGATCCGTGACGCGTGGCTATTCGGACGAGTCCTACGAAACAATATGTAAATGTGTGGATTATTTGTTCGATAAGATCAACACAGCTCAGACTCTTTGGACCACTAATGATTGGGACAAAAAGAAAAAGCAAAAGTAAAAGAAAAAGCGACGACGCTACAAGACAACATCCTATGACCAAACAAACGACTGACTCTACGCGTTATGACTACCAACCCTACACGTGATTTTTAGGCCACCACAAACAACGAACAAACGCAAAGGAAGCAACTTTGAAGATCTAGACTTAACAAGACTAAGAAGACGCAAGAACACTATCGAACCCAGCAAGAACAAACCTTTAACACTAAGACTTAAAACTAGAGAAAGACAACAAGAAACGTAAAGAGTGAAAATATACGACCTTGCGAGGAACTTTCGGCTCTGATACCAACTGATGTGACCCGGTACGATGGCCGTGACCCACGGACGTACGGACGGAACATGAAATGATGGGAACAGACTCGAATGGCTCCAACAAATGATCGGAACGGTTGGAAAGAGATTCGCGAAGAGAAACTCGACTCGCTAGGCTCTCGAAACGGTGAGGATAGAAGTGGAAGAGGTTCACGAGGAGATGCTCGACTCGTTAGACTCTCAAAAGATGAAGATCGAAGGTGGATCGATGTAGCGACACGCAAGGGATGGATCTCCCTGTGATACGGCCAAGCTAGAAGGTATCGAACTCGGTTCGAGAAGCTTCTAGGGTTTCGTTTCAATCGCTGAAAACGAGAGAGATAAAAAGAACAACTTTGATTTTTATTGATAGTCTGCCTTACATTTTTAGGTTTAGGTCCTTTAAATAGGCTAGCCATTACAAGTGAACCTCCTAAACCCTAAATACGTGGCCAATATAAAAACGCAGCTTCCAAACAAGTTTTAAAACAAACGGTCACAAAGAAAGAAAACAAAAGATTGGATGGCCACGTGGCCGGGAGTGGTCCACGGTCGTGACCATGCACTAAGGTTCGTAGCCTCGTTAAAACCTCCTTGGTAAACCCACTGGGACAAACCCAAGGTAGGAAAAAGAGTACTACTTCCCTTAATGACTTGGCGGTCTTCACCCTTGGGTAATGGTGAAGACAGAGAAAGGAACCTCGGTCGGCCGTCTGGCGGCTTGACTGGCTCCATGCTCGAACTCCTCTTGCTCTCCGACGAAGGCTTGGACAAACACGAGACACTTCATTTTGGCGGCCCTGGCTGCTGTCTGGCTCCTTGTGGTCGCTCCGGGCATCAGATTTGGTGCATTGGCCGATGGCTGTCTTGATCCGGTCGCGATCGCGTCCGCGTCTTCTTGTCCGGTTTCGTCCTGAACATGGTCCTAGCCGTCGTCCCAGGTTCCATCATAAGGGGTATGTGCTTCCTATGAATCCTCACACATCTAAGTTAGGTCAAGCACGCATGCAAGTTTTTGGCAAAGCATACACACTTTAGATCATAGTTAGTTCATGAGGCAACCCAACTAGAAAACTACTCTTGCATGTTTAAGGGAATCATCAAAGCAAGGTTTAATAAACTCATAAACATAAAATAATAAGGGGTTATTGGTTTGAGAGTTAAATAGAATTTAAATGACTTTAAAAGTTATGTAAATTTATGTTGTTATTCAATCAAGACTTTTAAAAACTCTTTTAAAATTTGGTGTTATTAGTTGTGGATTTGTTAAAAGTTATCTAAAATCTTCATAAATTTAGTGTTATTGGATTAAGAGTTTTATAAAGTCATTAAAAGTTTTATGTTATTCAAGTAAAACAAAAGAATCTTGGATTGTTAATGAATTCAATTATTATGTTATTGGTTTAGGATTTTGTTTCATTTTCTTCATAGAAAAAGTCATGAAAACACTCTAATCAAATAGAGAGATTTGTGAATCATAGTCCATGACTTTTTTTGTTCCTTTTGTTGAAAATGAAAACGTGGGTTTTTTGGGATAATGTATTCATAACTTCTCTTTCCTCATCTCGTCAATACTTTTTGTTACGTATTGGTTTGATACTTGGAGTGATCTTGGTTGTTTATATGACCTACTGGGAGAAAGAGGGTTCATAGAGCTGGGAATCAATTCACAAAGCAAAAGTTGCAGACGTGTTGTTCTCTCGTCGCCGATGTCAACGTCGACATCGTTTTGAAACTCTAAATACCATTGAAGTGGCTTTGGAAAAATTTACGTAGCACACACGTAGCTGTAATTTTCAGTTTCTTCCTATTTTCTCAAAACTTTTGACTTAACTGTTGAATTTTGATGTAAACAAGGCTTTTCTGATGTCAAGATCCAATCTTTTCCGAAGGGCATGTCTCAAGTCTAATCCTTCCACAGCCCTCGGTCGCCAAATGGCTCACCCTTCTCTCCATTGTAGAGCTCTCGAGCTCTGTATCAATGTTGCTCTCAACAGGCTTCCCACCAACCCCAACCCTCTGTTTCAGACACAGCCTTCGCTCTCCAAGGCACTCGTCGCGGCTCTGAAGAGAGCACAGGCGCATCAACAAAATCTGAGATTATTTCAAAAGCAAAACAGAACAAAATAAAGAAAAGCAGAGGATATTGAGATGACTACCAGTGAAGAGGATTTTACCATCATTTGGGTCCACGACACATCATATAGAGGAGCAAAAGCAGGACGAAAAAACATATTTTTTCTTTTATACTGGAAAGCCTTCATTGTCTTTGCATCTTTGACAAAAAAAAAAACAAATGCCATCAAGAATCAGATGACGGAAAGAGTCGGAAACTCCGATGACACAGAATCAGCTGTTAAAGAGAATATTGAATGATGCTTCGATCAAGAGTGAGTCCAGATTTTACAAGATTTTATGAGAGAATTTAAAAAACTTTCTAAACAATTACCTAGAATCCTTCATTTTATACTTTCCATGATTTTATTTGAAATCATTAAAATTCTCTTAAAATCTCAACCAATACCCCCTAAATAGAGAAAAGAGATTTAGATATTACTTCAATGGTTGTCAAACAAAGTTGTAGGATCTTGTTCCTTATGAAAACTAGAACAAAGCAAATAGAAAACTAAAGAGTTTGGTGAACTTCAAGGCTTCAAGAGATGGGCGAGAGAGGGCTCTGGTCGTGGCTGCTTCTCTGGTCGTCGGCTCTTTGGGGCTGCTTTGAGGTACTTTGAAGGCACACCCTAAACTCTAGGGCTTAGAAGAGTATTTTTAGGGTTTTGTCTAGGTTTAGGGTTTTGTAAGGGTAGAAACGTTGTTTCTTGTTAAGTGCATGGCAAGGGGCGGCGTAGGAAGCTTCTAGAATGTCGTAACTCCTCCGGGCCGGGCCGCCGTGATGGTCGCTGGTCAGACCTTCAATAAAAGCCCATTGGCTGAATGGTTCTCCTTATGTCGGTTTATAATACGTCTCGGTAAATCGGGCATAACTTCCTGATGATTGAATGGATTGACTTGATTCCACTTTTAGGAGAAAGATGACTCTTCCAGCTTTCCATAGACACCAAGTACGTCAAAATTTGAGATCTGAAAATTCTTCAAAAGTAGCCCGTACTGTAAAGCTCTGAATCTTTTCTAAAACGTATTTTTCTTGTCTTTTGTTCATTTTTGCTATAAAACCTGTAAAACCTTCTTAAAACCTAAAATACTTGATAATAGACATTAAAGCCTTGAAATCATACTAAACTCTTCCTAAATGCATACTAAAACTATAGCTAAAATAGTTAAAATAATGATGTTATCAACTCCCCCAGACTTAGACTTTGCTTGTTCTCAAGGAAATAATCAAACTAAATCATGGAAAAGATGTTTTGAAAATCACGGGAATTCACTTATCTTTGGGGATATTGTCTTTGCACTCTTCATCGCCTTGACATTAGGAACTTACATTTGTAATCCACCATGAGAATCATCAACGCTCCTTGATCCCACAATTCTTTAGAGTCTCCAGAATCTCAATTGTCATATCTTTACATAAATTAAAGCAATAATAAAAAGTGAAATCTTACCATGGGAAAATCGATCAAAGGCTTGTCGACTCTCTTCAAGCCAAGACTTTCTTCGTATGATTCATTTCCTCTCCCTTTTCTTACTTCAAGGAATCTATCTCTCCCTAATTTTCTAGGGTATCATTTTATTTTCTTTATAGATCCCTTGCTCATTTAAAAAAAAAAAATATATATATATATATATATACATTGGACAGACGTCCATGAAATCCAAAGTATGCACGGGTTTACGCGACATCCCTTGGCTCACTTCTTTGCTACCTATATCCTTATTCATTTCTTCTCTTTTTTTTTTTCTTTTTTTTTCTCTTTTTTTTTTAAGAGTATTGAAGGAAAGAGAGAGGGGAACATTCTTTTGAAGAAGTGAAATGTCTTGTGTTGATTGAATGTAGAGATCTAGTCCAATGTATACCAATTCCCAGGGTTTGATAATTAAGTCCGGTTTAGGTCCTATAAAATTTAGAGACAACGTTAGATCATCTGAATATCCATCGAATAGGGACTTTGGGGATTGTTGAGTCGGCTCACAGTCTTTCCAAACTTTGGTTCTGTTGTCAAGCATAATCAAGAGTCATAAGAGTGTTAATCCAAATCAAATAAACCGTTAGAATAAGATCATAATCCTCTACTAGTTTTGACTCAATAAAAAAAATGAGACTCGATAAAAACGTCAAAATTATTGATGTAAAAAGTGGAAAAAGGTCTCAAGTCAACAAAATAGAAAGTAGCATTAGTATATGATGCATTAGTATAGGATGGAACATCATTCCCCCCAGACTTAAATCACACCATCCTCGGTGGGAAAAAATAAAGAGTTGAGGATTAAAAATCATAAGGAAAAGTGTAGGGTTTAAGAACAATATCACCTTGATGGAATGTGTTTGCTGACTCTAGACATTTTCAGGTTGCCCAAAAATTGTCTTAGAATTCGGCTGTGGTATGAAAATGTTGCGACTAACCGTTTATACTTCCTTTGGTTGCTTGACATCGAGTATGAACTAGGCTAAGTTCATTCAAATTATATTTGATATATCTCTAAATGCATCCTCCTTGAAACAAAAACCTAAAACCATCAGTAATAATGAGAATAAAAATAAGAAAAACATACCTAAGAGATAGAATGGTGATGGTTGGTGGTGGTTCGGATTAGTCTCGCGGTATACGGTGAACGGTCGCGGACATCAGCAGCTGGTACGGTGGCTTGGTACGCGGTACATGGTACAAGACATGGAATCGGCTTGTGCAGCTAGTGGGGACTCTCGGCATCAATGAGATGAGGATGGTGATGATCCGTCGCCTTCCGCTTGCATCGGTCACATGGCCGGTCAGTAGGTGGTACTTGCTAATAGACATGGTGTGTTGCCCATCCATGGATCTTCTTCTTCCTTGTTCTTTTTTTTAGCTTTTCTATTTTCTATTTTTTTTAAATGCAAAAATATTAAAAGTAAAAGAAAATAAATCCTAAAAATAAAAACTTACTAGACATGGGTTGCCTCCCAAGAAGCGCACTTGTTTAACGTCGTTGGCTCGACGTTAGCTTACTTTCTCAAGCAGGGTGAGGAGAGTGGGTTGTCCTTAGACAAGCTCTCTTGGATCTTTCTCCAATGTAGGCATCAGGTGGCTCTCTTGCATAGTCTTCTTCTCTACATCTTCGAGTAGGTGGGTTGAATGGTTTAGCTTCATAGAAAATGTCTCCATTGATGTTAGTGAGAGTCATTCTTCGGTTAGTCCAGCCCATGACGGCTCCAGCTGTGGCTAGGAATGCTCCTCCAAGGATAAGTGGTGTAATCCTTCCTTTCCCGGCATTGATAATTTGAAAATCGGTTGGAACATTGCAGATTCCAACTCTTACATGAATGTCTCGGATCATTCCTTCGGGTATTGTGAATGAGGAGTTGGCGAGTCCTATGCGTATGTCCGAGGGTTGTAAGTGTCTCAATCCAATCTTCCTTGCAGCATCGGCTGACATGATGTTGATACATGAACCGGAATCACATTATGCATCTTCAAATTTAACTCCATTGATAGAACAAGTGATGAGGAATCGGCCAGGGCTCTCCATTTTGTGTAGTGTTCGCAAATCTTCAGGTTCCAAAGCTTTTAGGAACAAATCTCTAATCTCGTCTACTGATTCTCTGCTTTCCAAAAATAAACGAGAAATAGCATGTTGGCACCAAGCATTCATGAAAGACGTACCAAGGGGTAAAGCTCTAACAACTTTGTTGAACTTCTCCAAATCTTCCTCGCTAATGCGTCTTCTACACCATAGTTTTTGTGTCTCGGCTGGTGCTTTTGGATATAGTCTCGCCTCTCTAAAGTGATCTTCCTCATGTTCCTTAGTAATATTGTAGTGTCCCTCACTAAGGGCAGAAATCTTGAAATAAAAAGTTCGAAGAAACAACCCGGACAAGACTCAAAAGAAGGAGAATATAAAATGAGGAAGAACGACCAGGAGTATGTCCGAGGAAAAATCATCGAGTCGAAAGATAGCCGAACCAATACGGAGTGATCGGAGGCGCGATCGGGACCATGTGACCGATCGGGTGTCGACGACCCATGCGAGAAACTACGAACACGGGTCAGGAACGGAGTATACCAAGAAGAGTCGGAAAAATACCGAGAAGTGTCGGACCAGTGTCGAGGAATGCAGACAAGACGCCAAAGTGCCGAGAGAGACCGAGAAGGATCGAGGCGCTTGCGGTCGAGAATCAAGTTTTACGGATGAGCCGGTCGATCGACGGATGAGCCGACATCGATCCAGATTTTAAGGAGGTTGTCAGCGGCGCAAAGGAGATTCCTATTTTGCAATCAGCCAATAGGAACTCATGCAAAACTGAACTCTAATCATTGTGTCTTTGAAGACACAAAAGAGGGACATAATCATTATGCTCCTAGGTGTTGGCCAATGAGATTGCACAAGGTGGGAGACAAGAGAGATCTCCTCTTGTTTTTGCCAAATCGTGGGAGAAGGAGGAAGAACCTTGGAAGCTTGGGCGCCAAGTGTTAGCCAGAGGAGAGAGAGGAGGAAGAGTGAGCAAGTGCACGCCATGCATTGGCGAGCTGCACCGCCCATTTCGCCTATAAAAGGGAGGCCATCCTTCTTGTTTTCGCCACTTAGCTCAAAAGAAAGAAAAATCTCTCAAGCTCTCTAAGTCTTGCTCTCTCTCAAAGAAGAGTGAGACATTCTCGAAGCAAGGGGAGGTATTGTCGAAGTGAGAAGCTGTCAAGGTGAAGTGAGTCGCTGTTGGTGCGAAGGAGGAGAGCTGTCTGATCCGCGGTGCTATGAAGTCTGGAAATCGATCTGCTAACCGCTGTGAGTCCTGTGGTGTGTTAGTTTCATGGTAGATTGTGTGGGGTGCTGCACGGGTCCTATGGACCGTGTACGTACCCATTGCTTGCTGCATTTAGTCTAGGTTCATGATAGAACTAGTTAGATGTTGCATGCGTAAAATGGTAGGATTCATGCTATATTCATGTTTAAATGCACATATAATTATTCTAGGAATCACCATGCATGATGAGAATTGATGAGAAGTGAACTGCATAATTTCATGATGAACTTGATGCATTTTTAGCAATTCGGCTTGCTTAAAATTTGGACAAGGACTTGCATGTTGGTGAGAACTAATAGATTTTTAATTACAATAAATCTTTGCTTAAAAATCGGATAGATTAGTTGCATGCATGTAGAACAATCTAGGTTGCTTGAATTTTAGTTCTTGCTGCTTGTAAATTGTTGTTTGAATTCTTGCTTGCTTGTTTGCTTGATTTCTTGCTTGAATTGTTTGTGTGGTAGTACTAATCTCTTAGCGTTTTACTAACCTTTGAGTTGTAGTACTTGTCTTAGCTAGTCTCTTGAATTATATGAGTTATTTTTCTCGAGTCGTAGCTAGGATAGAGTGGTCGATCTTCTGTTCCAAGGAAAGTTGATTGTCTCGCGGGGAGTTCCCGATGACCACTCACGCGGGACAAAGTCATGTCTAATTGGCCACTAGAACGACCGCTACTAGACGTAGTAGCTTGAATGGGGCTCATGCTGGTTACCTGGGTGGTTTCAGCATGGGAAGTGTTGTGGAACGGAACATATTATCGAGGGCCCTTAGGAGAAAAGAGTATAGAGTAATCAAGTAACCTTGTTGTATTCTAGTCGTCTTTGTCGTTGTTGTAGGTGAAAAGAGTCTAGAGTATTCAAGTAACCCTTGTAGTATTCTAGTCGTCTTTGTTGCTGTGTAGGAGTAAAGAGTCTAAAGTATTCAAATGACCCTTTTTTTACTTTAGGTCGTCTTTATTGTTGAGAGATGAGTCTAGGTTGATCGAGTCAAGTGTTGTCTGATCTAACCTTTTCCTTGTTGTTGCTTCCGCTATCGTTTCCGTTGTGTAACTTTGATTGTGTGATTTTCTTGTTTCCTTCCTTGTTGGGGTAGTCGGGGTGGGAAAAGTAGAATGCATGTTAGGAAAGGGGTACCCGGGCC
Source organism: Camelina hispida (assembly GCA_023657505.1). NCBI lineage: Eukaryota > Viridiplantae > Streptophyta > Magnoliopsida > Brassicales > Brassicaceae > Camelina > Camelina hispida. The sequence goes on along the minus strand of CP094634.1, from coordinate 22,220,544 downwards.
CACTGAGTAATTTTAGATTACTCATGTTGTAGTTTCTTGTTGTGTGCAGGGAGCTTAGTTTGAGTGTAGAGCCGGAGCATACGTTAGGGTACCAGATAGGGTTGATTTTGTGTGTTGTTTTTGCAAAACCCTATATTTTCCAAGATGTATTCTATGATTTATCTGACTATTATGTATATTGCTTTGATAAACTTATTTTTCAATGTAATAATTTATTAAAGTAATAAAATTCGGTTTTTGGGGGAAACATGGCAAGTTGCATCCGGTACATTGGCCTTGTCCGGGCCAACACATCGCGCCAGGGCCTCGAGGGTTGCAAAGCCTAACCGAACCTCGGTCGCGGGCGGAGTCGCGTCTAGGAGGACTGTTCGGGAAGCTGCAGCTTCCGTCCCTCGGCCGGACCACCAGAGTGCGATCTCCCACACATAGCGTTCCGCGGGCTGTCCGTGTCCTCGTCCGGGGCATAGGACGGTTTGGAGGCGTTACAAATATAGCTATCCATGAAGAAACGCTTCAATGGAAACTTGCTCCATGCTTCTTCGAATGAGATGTGGGGCGGAATAGCTTTCATCAAAGTCTTAAACTTGTCTCTTGGGGGCTCATCCCATCTAGAGACAGTTTGAATCTCTCCAAACTCGGTGGTTTGGTGTTCCTATCCTTCTTCAATGATCGGCTCAGCTTCTGGTTCTTCTTGTCGAGGGCTAGCAAGATCGAGTCCAGCATCTCCAATGGATTCTTCCTCATAATCGGTTTCATACTCTTCTTCTTCTTCAGCGACTTCATCTTCTCCTAGACCTTCTAGGTCTCGTGGTGGTGAGGCTTCAAGAGTTGTTACAGCAAAACAATCCTTGGTAAGGATCGAAACTTCTTCTTCTCTAGAGATCCCTTGCAAATCGAGTTTAGAACTCTTGGTCTCCATCGAAACTTGTAGCTTATCTCTCAAAAAATATTTTTTTGGTTCTGCAGCTTCTAGGGGAGCTTCTTTCACGTCGAGATGTTGTGGAGGAGGAGTAGGGTTGTGTCTTGTTTTTATAAGGCCAAGGTTTCCCTTTCCTAATAGGAAACATGAATGTTTTCCTTTTTCGTCAAAAATTTCCTTTTTTCTTCCTTCTTCTCCATCGATTTGATTTTCTTCTTGGATGTGTCCAACAACACACGATACTGAGCTCTCTAGATTCTCCTCATGAGACTTGATTCTCTTTTCAATGGCAGCTTGCTTAGCTCCAATGTTAGACTCAAGTAGTGGAACAAGAAGACTAGTGAACTCTTCAGTTAGAGTGTCTCCCAATGTATCAAATCGATTACCAATCTTTTCCACTTTGATCTCGGTTTTCTTGGCTCTTTCTTCATACTCCTCCATATGGTTGCATAGGTCGAGGGTCTTGTTAAGAATAGCTTCAGAATTATTGCAACAACAGCTCTCTAAGGTGTTAATCTTCATGTTGCAACCGCTAACATCCTTAGCGTTTTCTCTTATCTCCTTTGAATGTTGAATTTGTTCTTCTTCAAAACAGAAGAGCTTCTTCTCCATGGCTTCAACATTTTTAGAATTTTCCTCCTCTATTCTTTTAACTTCAAAAGCTATGTCCTCCATTTTTCCCGAAAGATCAGATTCAGCTTTGTCAAGCTTCTCATGTAGCATCTTCATAGTCTCATCTAGAGAGTCTGTCATCTGACTTATAAGGTTCAGTATCTTCTCTTCTTCAGCTCTTTATTGAGTTGACACATGAAAGTTGTCTTGATAGATTTGGTGGGGAAATCGGACAAAATCTCGGTCTTGGTAAGATCGGTTTAGATCAGCTGCGGCTCTCCTTGGATAAGGTCTTTGAAAACGACTTGGACGGTGACTTGGGACAGGTTCCCAATCTTCATAAACATCGTATGGTGCTGGAGATGGTCGGGTCCTAGGGTTACCTCGGTAGAAAGCTTCCTCTTGGTGTTGATTTTGTCGATAATTGTTGTTTTCGGCAACTTCTTCATTAGGGATCCAATATGTCATGCAACTTCTTCAAGGTCTCCTGAAACAATGAAAATCAAAAAGAAAAATTAAAAAGCAAGGTGTCCTAGATGTTACTCTAGTTCCTAGACTCTTGTAAACAACAATCTCTCCCCGGCAACGGCACCAAAAAGCTTGATGTGTGTGGTTTTTGTCACTTCAATGTTTTACCTCAAAAGACCACACAACTACTGCAAGTGCACATTTAATCGGTTGGAGTATTTAAGGATCGATCCCACAGAGAGAGAGTTGTTGTTTAGAGAATCCCTCGGAAGAGATGTAAGGCTAGGACTCAATAAAAATGGGGGTTTTGGTTGTCACGGTCGTAAGTAAGCAATAAACGTAAATAAGAAGCAAATAAAATAAATAAAACAAGCGTTGGGCATCAAGGGAAATCGCAGGGGTTTGATGATCTATTTATCTAGGAAAGTTTAGGATTAGTTTGTTTATCTAAAACTCGGACTACGAAACAAGAATGAACCGTTAACTTATAGATCATAAGCTAACCGTCTAAGATCACTACACTCCGTTACTCAAATGTCGCAGAAAACGACGCATAGATCAAAGCATTTAAAACAGGTTCGATTCAAATCCATGAGATTCCATAGGTAATAGGTAAGGGGTATCTGCTTCCTATGACTCCTCACACATCTAAGTTAGGTCAAGCACACATGCAAGTTTTTGGTAAAGCATACGCACTTTAGATCATAGTTAGTTCATGAGGCTAACTTAAAGCATTAAGCAAAGACTTAGAATTAAAGCATAGTATAAACAAGAATTTAAATCTAACAAACCCTAAAAATTGCCACATAACTAAGATCATCTCCCCCCTTTGATTATCCCTTAAACCCAACTAGAAAACTACTCTAGCATGTTTAAGGGAATCATCAAAGCAAGGTTTAATAAACTTATAAACATAAAAGAATAAATAGAGAAAAGAGATTTAGATATTACTTCAATAGTTGTCAAACAAAGTTGTACGATCTTCTTCCTTATGAAAACTAGAACAAAGCAAATAGAAAAATAAAGAGTTTGGTGAACTTCAAGGCTTCAAGAGATGGGCGAGAGAGGGCTCTGTTCGTGGCTGCTTCTCTGGTCGTCGGCTCTTTGGGGCTGCTTTGAGGCACTTTGAAGGCACACCCTAAACTTTAGGGCTTAGAAGAGTATTTATAGGGTTTTGTCTAGATTTAGGGTTTGTAAGGGTAGAAACGTCTTTTCTTGTTAAGTGCATGGCAAGGGGCGGCGTAGGAAACTTCTAGAATGTCGTGACTCGTCCGGGCCGGGCCGCCGTGATGGTCGCTGGTCAGGCCTTCAATAAAAGCCCATTGGCTGAATGGTTCTCCTTATGTCGGTTTATAATACGTCTCGGTAAATCGGGCATAACTTCCTGATGAGTGAATGGATTGATTTGATTCCACTTTGAGGAGAAAGATGACTCTTCCAGCTTTCCATAGAGACCAAGTATGTCAAAATGTGAGTTCTGGAAGTTCTTTAAAAGTAACCCGTACTGTAAAGCTCTGAATCTTTCCTAAAACGTATTTTCCTTGTCTTTTGGTCCTTTTTGCTATAAAACCTGTAAAACCTTCTTGAAACCTAAAATACTTGATAATAGACATTAAAACCTTGAAATCATACTAAACTCTTCCTAAATGCATACTAAAACTATAGCTAAAATGGGTAAAATAATAATGTTATCAAGCACCAAAACATCTCAGAAATACCATGAAGCTGCACTTCACAAGTAATAACCTGCCCGCTTTAAAATAAAACACGCAGCTTAGTTTGTTACGTACTGACCACCCAGATCCTGCCCAACCTACTAAACTCATAATTTGAAATCTAATTCCAATCCTTAAATATGTCCTGCATCACCCTCCCAACTCTGTTTTCCTTCACTTTTGTTTCCACCAGAAAGCCAAACTGGAAATCATTCCTACGAACCCACTTCCTTACAACCTTTTTCTTATTTAACTTATTCAAACCACGAATATTCTAAAAGAATCCCGACATTAACAGTTGGGTTTGGAAACACGTTTTGTCGAGTTGCGAGGAGCATTTCTCTTCACCGGTTGAGAGGCTTCAGCTAGATATTTGTGGGAACTCTTTGATTGTCTAGGCAATTGAACATGTTGCACAGTAGAAGGATTGGCTTCTCTCTGCGCTACCTCGTCCCCCTGAGCTTTCTCGTATCCCAAAGAGAGACCCACATTATTAGTACCAACTAGCTCTGTTTCGTTTGGTATCTCTCCATCCTCAACAGTATCTGCACTTTCACGAAGGGCATCAAACCGAGTAGGAGAAGAGATATGGTCACGCTTGAATTCTAGTTTCTTAGTAGCTGAATTGATCCCACGTCCCCCAGAACCACAGACCTCTGTCCACTCCTCTTGGTTCACGTTGACAGACTCCGTACTGACAGCCGCGGTTTTGTCAAGTGCACCAACCGCAGAAGGCACTGTAGAAGGCTGCGAAGCTGATACTACAAGCACTGCAGACTCGGTCGGGAGCTGTATTTGAGCCACCACCGGACTTGTTTGCATCATGTCCTTCTCATGAGGGGAGGAAGGTGCATCATTACCCAGGAGGTTTGATTTGATTTCCCAAGCTTGACCAAGCAACCCTCATCAGAATGATCCCATTTCTGACAGAACCCACACCATTGAGGCAACCAAGGATATTCAAAATCCACACAAACTTCCTGTCCCTTAATCTGAAAAAAATATTGCTTCGGCAGAGGGACCGATAAGTCCACCTCCACAAACACTTTCGCTTCCTCAAAATTCGTTACCAACTCTGTGTCTGGATGCAACCGACGTGTCTCACCCACCGGACTTGCTAAAAAACTAATTCCCTTCCACGTGAACATCGAATGAGGCACATTCTTAATCACAACCCAAAGTGGCATAGTCTTGATCGCCGGTTGAGCCTCCTCGAGGATGGGAGACCATTTAGAGACCACCATTGGCAACTCACAAATGTTCCACATTCCTCTCCTCAACGCACGCAACCGTGCAGACGCATTCCGGATCCGAAACTTGACAGTGGTATCGTTGACAACAAACACATCAATTTTGATAGACTTATCCCCTAAATTCCAGATCTTGTTCACAATGACATGGATCTTGGCTACATGGGGGGCTTGTGACGGAAACCTACCGACTAGGAAGTCCTCCCATAGAGGAATAGAACCGTCAAGCACATCATCAGGAACAGACACCATGGATCTACCATCCACTACCGAAACCTCCACATCAAACTTCGTTAGACTTGGTCGAGCTCCAACAACATTAGCGTACGATTTCAGACCTTCTTCATTCTGACCGACTACAGGAGGAAGAGAACACTGAGATCCCTCCATCATCCCGGAACCCCCGGCGGCGGCGTGCCAGAAAACCAACTCGCTTGCCTCCAACAGAAAAAACCCTAATCGCCTGTGTGATCGCCCTAGCTGACGTGTCACTTTTTATAATACAACACATGTTTTATAGCATCGATCAAAAAGAAATGCTTTATCTTAGATGTTGTCTACTATCTAGAGATAACATCACTCGTATATTGCCAACCAATCAAATGTTCTCTGACCTAATCTCTCAAGTGTCTTCGTACTTAGGATTGTGATTATGTCGTAGCTTTGTGTTACATTTTTTGGGTTTCCGAGAAAAACCACCAAATATAAGTTAAGCGATTTGCCATGTAATTTGTTATGTTGGATCCTCTCTGAACTCTCTACCAAGGATTTGGTTCACACTTGCGTTTTCTCATGTCATTGGAGACATCTCTGGTCACATGTCCCTGCTTTGGACTTGGATTCCAATTATCTTGGAGACGTTCTCATCTTTATAAAATTCATGAATAGATTTATGGAATCTAACAAATTAAGAGTTAGATTTGAAGATTTATGATGTTAAAGAGCACTTTTAAAAATTATTTTATAAAGTTAATGACCACTTTTTGATGAAGCATTACTGTCTGTTCACTCACTATGGAGGGAAAGAAATGCGAGGAAACATGGTCACTCACCAACTTCTGCAACTACTCTGATAGCTTGGCTCGACAAACAACTTCGGAATAAGCTTCTAATCATACAGCGAGAGGGTGATCGAAGATATGACACAGGCCTCCCGCTTTGGTTTGCTTCAAGAGCTTCTCAGTAACATTATCCTGTTAAATTTCAATCGATTTTCTGTTTTTTTGCATCTAATGTAACAAAACGATATTTTTTCTTGAATTAATTTAACATTATATTCAATAAAAAAAAAACAAATACCTCTCTCACTTTATTTTTGTGCTACATTGGTGGTTTTGACTCTCTTTTGTGTTGTCATAAAAACTTATTCATGTGAATTCAAAACACTCTCTTTAATTTACCATGATAAAAACGCGAAAGCTATATATTACAAGAAAATAATAGAATAACTTGCAGAATTACGAATGGTTTTAAATCCCTAGATAATTACAAAAAAAAAAATAGATCTTTCTGTGTGACAAAAAAAAAATTGATCCTTCATCATGGTGGACAAAATTATTGTCTATGATTTTTGTACATATGATACTATTTTTTTCAATCACACAGTGCTTTCTTATTTTATTTTATTTGTATTGATATGCACCATCTATTTAAATGTTTAACTAGAAAAATAATTTGGTCAAAACAGGCTAAAATCTAATTTATTTTTGATTTTTTTTCCAATCAATTATTTATTTAAACAACTTATTCTTACAGAAAAATACAGTATATTGACTAAAATGCACGAACACAATATCTCACAAATATTTAAGGTATGTCTATCAAAACTAACATTTCAAAGGAAGAAGATAAGCAATATTTTTACAAGGTACGTATAAACACAAAAAGCTCTAAGGTTTTAGCTCTTGTTTTTAATTATTTTTTGTGCTCATTCTTTGTGTTTAAACTTCACTTTTACGTAGTATATATATACTACAATTCACTAAACAAAAACTATCATGTTTAGTTAATTACTGAACAAAGATAAGGTTAATATATGTGAAATCTAATATTTCAAGTGAAAAATATTTTTTTTTTGAATAAAATGTTAAATTATATTCAAAACAAAAATAGTTTTTTACATGACTGTTTTTAGGGGCATAGAGATCTTTAAAACTGTTTCAAGAACAAATTGAAATTTAGTAAAACAGAGTGATTGGTGTTGATTGCTTCAGCCACGAGTTGCCAACCAGGTCTGGAGCCCGTTCACATATCTTCCATCTCCCACTGACCGGATAGCCAAGAGTTTGTTGCGAATCTGTCGATCTATCCAACGGGTGAGGTTGGTAGCCATGGTCGGAGGTTCTCCATGTCTCCGTGAGTTCCGCTCTCTCCAGAGAGAGTGAACAGAAATCTGGAAAACGTATTTGGTCAGAAAACTGTGCAGGCGGTCAGGGTGAGGTTCAGAAAGATAGTCCACTCGCATTTGCCATGTTGTTGAAAACCGGGTCTGGAATAGATCCTTGGCGAGAGACGTCCAAACCTCAGTAGCATAGTTGCAGGAGAAACACAAATGGTATCGCGTCTCGATGGGACAAGAGCAAAACACACAAGTTGCTAGAGAGCCATTATTCCATGCCTGCATGCGATCCCCATTTGCTAAACGATTTTGAACAGCGAGCCAAACACAGAAAGTGTATTTTTGGGTTGCATTAGCGAACCAAACACCTTGGTACCAAGCGACATGGTTAGAGGTCGTTCGAATGTGATTCCAGGTATCCTTAGTAGAGAAAGAGGGTTTGAAGGTATGACCCTTACTCTTACAGAGGACAACATCAGCTTGTGTTGACCGTGTGCGATATTGCGCAGACACATCTTCAATAGTATTTAGAACAGCCACTCGATGACGTCTTCGTTTCCTTGTTCGCCAAGCATCCCCGAGGGACATTGTTCTGCCAATTCCCATATCAGTTACTCCTCTGGGTCCAGTTATATCAATCAAAGAGCCCTGTCCTGACCAGTTATCATACCAAAAAGAAGTTAACTCCCCGTTTCCCACCTCTCTTTTACAGAAACTCTTTACCCGATCTCTATATTTTAGTAATTTGCACCAAATCCAAGATCCAAAAGTTGTGGTCGTTGAGATCGACCAGAAAGTCTCCTGCTTAAGCAGGTTCATCCTTGACCACTTAACCCACAAAGAATCACCATTTGAGACCACCCTCCAGATCAACTTCATACTGCAGACATCATTCATATCTTTTAAGGAGCGCAAACCGAGTCCACCCTCCTCCTTTGGTTTACACACTGCTTCCCAAGAGACTTTCGCTTTATTAGAGTTGAGGACTGGCCCAGACCAGAGAAATGCGGAGCAAATTTTTTCAATTTCTCTAAGACACGCTCGAGGCAAACGAAATGCACTCATCCAAAAATTTGATAGACTCCAAAGAACTGAACCAATAAGGTTTAGTCGTCCGGCAAAAGAGAGAAAACGTGTTGTCCAGGCTTCAATTCGGCGACGAATGTGATCGAGGAGCGGAGCATAGTCCCCTGAGGTTAGCTGCTTCGACAAGAGGAAGACCAAGATATCGCACTGGAAGGTGACCAAGTCCGAATGGATACCGCCCTACCACCTCATGGCAGATTTGGTCGGATATTCCTGCTAGAAACATTGTTGTCTTCTCCATACTAATTTGCAAGCCTGACCGCTTCGCAAATAGATCCATAATGTGAAGAATACCATCAACCGAGCGGATTTGACCATCTGTAAGGATCATGAGATCATCAGCAAAACATAGATGGGTTAAACGTTGATTTTTGCAGCGTGGATGATACCCAAACTCTCTCAGCCCTGCAGCTTTATCTAACATCTTAGATCAAACATCCATACAGATGACAAATAGATATGGAGATAAAGAACAGCCTTGCCGCAGTCCTCGAGCACTTCGAAAATACCCTGCCAACTCACCATTCACCTGGACAGAGAAGGAGGCTGTAGTAATACATAGTGATATCTAATGAATGAATTCTTTGGGGAAATTCATAGCCGATAGAACATTTATAAGGAAGGACCATTGGACTGAATCGAAAGTTTTTGAGATATCTATTTTTATAGCACATCATGCAGAGACGTTATCCTTGTGATAGTCCTTAACCAGCTCCGTCGCCAATAAGACATTCTCAATAAGCAATCTATCTTTGACAAAAGCGGATTGGTTCCCGGCAATAAACTTTGGTAAGATTCGCTTCAGCTTATTTGCAAGAATCTTAGATATCACTTTATAGAGCACATTGCAACAAGAGATGGGTATGTAGTCTTTCATCTCCTTAGCATCCAACTTCTTTGGAATAAGGGCAAGAATAGTGGAGTTGATGCCTTTTGGGAGAAAACCTTTAGCAAAAAAAGATTGAATTGATGTGATGAACTCTCGCCCAACGATATCCCAAGTAGCCTTGTAAAAACATCCGATCCCAGAGATTTATCAGTTGGCATAGCAAATGAGACCTTCCGTATCTCCTCCCATGTGACAACAGTAGTAAGACTCCTTGTGTCGACCTCTGAGCAGCGAAAAGGTAAGAGTTCCTCTAGACTCTCTACCGACATCCTGTCATAACAGCCCTGAATGTGTTGCAGAAAGTCTCTAAAACAATTCTCTGCTTCAGTTTTAATCTCATCTCGGTGTGACACTAGTCTCCCATCATGACATGCAATTTCCCTTATTGAGTTCTTTGCCTTCCTCATGGTGACAGCCCGGTAAAAGACTTTGTTGTTTTTATCCCCCACTTTCAGCCAATGGAGTTTGGATCGTTGTTTTAAAAACTTCTCCTCAATAGTGGCAACGTGATCCCATCGGAGATAAGCATCATTCTTGGCAGCCATGGCCAAATCTGACGGAGCTTGTAAATTCTCTTCTTGTTTTCGACACAAGTCCTCATAGGCTTCTTTCGCTCTCTTACAAAGATCTCCCATCCTCTCCTTTGCTAGAATGCGGATATATGGTTTTAGTAGTTTCAGTTTTTTTGAAAAACGGAATAGAGAGGAGGTGGAGAGAAAGATAGCCTCTGTTTCTTGTGACAACCCGTCATGTTGACCCCACTAGCCCACCGCTAGCTTGCCCCCATAGGCCAGAAGATGGCCCTACAAGACATCGATCCTAACCCCTCACCGTGGAATACTCAATTGGTGACAGCTTGTCCTGTGGGACGGTTGTTAAAGGGTGGGGACCAGGGTTCGAGGAACGCCTGGCGCACCAATAACCTACTGGTGGATTTGGATGAATAGTTCTTTTCCATGGTGAGGGGTTAGGATCGATGCTCTGCAGGGCCAGCTTCGGGCCTATGGGGGCAAGCTAGCGGTAAACTAGTGGGGTCAACGGGACGGGTTGTCACATGCCCAGTAATCACGAACCATAGGCTTAAACGCCTCCATATCAGCAAGAGCAATCACAAACTTGAATGGCCTACGAGAAGTTGGTGTGCTTCCCACAATAGACAGTTGTATCCGACTGTGTAAATGATCAGAGCACCCTCTAGCGGCAAATACATTGTATGAGTTTGGGAATTTGCAGAGCCAAGTATCATTTACCAATACTCTATCCAGCTTCTTCATAATCAGATCATCCTGTCGCTTGTTACACCAGGTGTATAAGGGGCCATGAGAAGCCAGGTCCGTAAGAGAGCAGTAATTCACAAATTTTTTGAACTCCCGCATTCCTGTAGTTAGTGAAGGTGCATCCTCAACTCTGGAGTGTTCTGCCAAGTCCACAGTTTCATTGAAATCACCAACTATCATCCAAGGTTTGCTTTGAAACATTGGAGTATCGTTATGATGCCTCAAGTCTGCCCACAACTCCCTTCTATCAACATTAGAGGCATAGATGAAAGAGCAGAAAAATTCCTCATGATCTTCCAACTGAATCGAACAAGTGATTAGTTGACTACTCTTGAACACCGGAGTGAGACGAACCATACCCCTCCAAATCACCCAAATACTACCCAACCGGTTGTGTTCACAATTTGTCAGCAGTGACCAATCCTTAAATAGCTTTTGACTAATCCTTGTAACCTTACTTTCTTTAACTCTTGTTTCAAGAAAACATCCAAATTGAAAGTTTCCACCTTCAATCCACTTCTTTATCACATAATGTTTTGATGGTTCAGACCACGCACATTCCAAAAGAAACCCGACATATCAATTCTTCTTAAGAGGTTTTCTTCTGCTAAAGGTACTAGGAGGTTTATCCTTCGTAGCCTGAACAGAAGATTCTGAAACATGTTTGTTGACACCTTTTACAGCACGCGGGGGAAGCTGGCGAAGAGTATCCTGCTCTATCTCGCCCTCCTCCTTTTGTGTGTTATCAAATGTGATCCCATCTATAGATAACGTATTCGATACATCTCCAGAACCAGACACCTCCATTGCCTTCTCTCCGTTGTCATTCTCCATTTCATCAGCCAGAGCTACAAACCGAGACGGTGAGACCACCAGATCTCGAGATTGAGTAGGCGACCCCCCTGACCGTGGCTTTCTACTCGGAGAGACCATTTGCCAACTCCCCTTCTCAATCGTATCCGTTGTGTGAGATATTAGTCCTCTAGTTTCCTCATCTTCTCCTACCAAGCCCAAAGTAATATACTACGATTAACTAAATAAAAACTCAACGTTTATTTATTTACTGAACAAAGATTTAAGGTTTTATATGTGAAATCTAATATTTCAAGTGAAAAATATTGTTTCAAGTTATAAACATGATAAGTTTTATATATTTTTTTTCCAACCTCACATTAATTTATTAAAATAAAACTCCTCGATTGGTTGCCCAAACTGGAGGAAAATTGTTTGCAAAAAACGATTCTGAAACTAACACTCTAGAAGAACGAGTTAAGCAATCAGCCCTCACATTGGACGTCCTTGGGATCTTGATAAGGGTGAAAGGAGGCAAGGAAGCACTAAGCACCTGAAACTCCTCCAGAAGCGTTGAGAAAGCTGGCCACTCCTTCGGAGCTTGCACCATCGCTAATAACTCTGCAAAATCTGTCTTGAATCTCCGGCAATCAATCCCTCTGGAAAGGATACACTCCGTCGCCCATAATAATGCTTCTAACTCTGAATGAAGTGGGGATGCACTGCGACGTTGACATTGGGCACCCATTACCAAAGTCTGATTCTCACCATCACCACACCACCATCCTAACCCTGAATGTGGTTCTGTGGCTTTCCACGAGCCATCAACCTGACAATGAATTAACAACTCCGGCGTAATCAAAGAATCCATCAAAACGGTGTCAACCCTTGCAGTTAATTGGGATTCCTTCCAACACAATTGTTCACGTAAAGCCTGATTAATGATATCCATTGGCTCTGATTATAATCCTTGAAAAACTTTGTTATTCCTATCCTTCCATAAGAACCAGACCAGCCACGGAATCGAGCTATGAGTAGTGCCTAAAGCCATATGTGCTAAACCTTTGCCATATATAAAATCTAAATTTGAATAGATTGAACCAAATGGGAACTTATCCGTATCAGGTCCATCAAAAATCCTCTCCCAAACCTGACGTGAATGAGGACACTCAAATAAGGTATGGTTAATAGACTCTTCCTCCAAATCACATCTCTTGCATATCGTATCACAATTAACTCCCCGGGAGGCTAATCGCACCGTCACCGGAAGAAAACCCGAAGCGATCTGCCAGAGGAAGTGTTTGATTTTAGGTGGTACCGGAAGATCCCAAGCCTTACCCTTCAGGGAATTAAAATTGGGACCAAACTCAATTTCAGCCTTCATATCTTGAGCTACCTTATAACCTGACTTAACCGAATACCGACCAGATTGTGTATAATGCCACACCAATCGATCTGGTCTAAAAGACTTGCTAATAGGCAAACTAAGAATAGTTTGAATATCCTCCGGATCCATATATTCCTGAAGTATAGGTAAATGTCATTCTTTAGTCCGAGGATTAATCAAATGGTTTACCATTAAATTTGAATGAAGTTGCTGTCCCCTACCGTTTGCAGGTCGAGGGTGCTGATCAGGGATCCACGGATCACGCCAAACCGATATGTTGAACCCTGAGCCAATCTTCCATCAGGCTCCTTTTTCCACTAAACTTTTAGTTGAGAAAATGCTTCTCCACCCAAAGGAGGGAGAATAAGGTTTTTTTGCCATTAACGGATGTTTGTTCCTGAAATATCGACTCCTAAAAACTTGAGCAAACAAAGAATTCGGAAACTGTATTAAACGCCAATACTGTTTAGCCAATAACGCATCATTAAAAATCTCCAAATCCCAAAATCCCAATCCTCCCTCAGATTTATCTTTACACATTTTATCCCAAGCCATCCAGTGGAGCCCCCGAACTTTCCCATCAGAACTCCACCAAAAATTGGAAATAGCACTCGTCAATTTGGATGTTAACCCTTGAGGAAGTTCGAAGCAAGACATAACATGCGTAGGAAGGGCCAAGGCCACCGACTTCAATAAAACTTCCTTCCCTCCCTTAGATAAAAATTTTGCTGTCCAACCATTAACCCGATCATTCAACCTATCTCGAACGTAACCGAAGACTTGTACTCTCGAACCTCCGAGGCTCTCAGGAATTCCCAAATAGGAGCCCATACCCGCTTCATTGGGAATTCCAATGACAGATTTTACCTTGTCCTTGACCTCTGAAGGCACTTTTTTACCAAACATAATCGATGATTTATCCAAATTTACCTCCTGGCCGGATGCTTTACCATAGTTGCCTATGACATCCATAACCGTTGAACATTGTTCTTCTGCCGCTTTACAAAAAAACAGACTATCATCCGCGAACAACAAATGAGAAATAGGAGGAGAATCTAAGGCAATCTTAATGCCCGATATTTTTTCTTCCCTCTCTGCCTTTTTTATATTAACAATCAACACCTCAGTACACAGAATAAACAGATAAGGGGATAAAAGATCCCCCTGTCGCAGGCCCCATTTTGGCAAAATGGAGCCACGTGGTTGACCATTAAGCAAAACCTGATAGGAAACCGAACTCACACACCACATTATCCAAGAAATCCATCTGGAATCAAAGCCTAGCCTTATTAAGACCGCCTTAAAAAAATCTCATTCAACTCGGTCATAGGCCTTACTCATATCCGTTTTGAAAGCCAAAAATTCCGAACTGCACATCATATTGGTCTGTAAACCATGAAACATCTCTTGTGCCACCAGAATATTATCTGTAATTAACCGTCCAAAAACAAAGGCCGATTGTGTTTCAGAAATAATCGAGGGCAAAATCTTTTTTAACTGGAAACAAAGAATCTTCGATATGATCTTATAACCCACATTACATAAACTAATAGGCCTGAATTCTGCCATTCTTTTAGGCACTTCAACCTTTGGGATCGGACAAATATTAGTTTCATTAATTCTGGGATCAAACTTCCCAGTCCGAAAGAAATACGAGAACAACCAGATCCCCTTTAAGATGAGGCCAAAGCCTCTGAAAGAAAAGTGCGGTCATCCCATCCGGACCCGGAGTTTTCTCCGGATGCATTGCAAATAAGGCCTTACGAACTTCCATCTCTGATATATCCTTAGTTAGCTCCTTATTCATACGCACGGTAACAAAAGGATTGACCGCTTGTACCATCTCTGAAATACCACACACATCCGATTGAGCAAACAGCTTATTGAAATAATCAGACGCAATCCTCTCCATACCCTCATTCTATTCATCCCAAACATCCTCTGAATTAAACAGCCCCACAATCTTATTCCTAACCCTCCTCTGTTTAGTAAAAGCATGAAAGAAACTAGTATTCTTATCCCCAACCCACAACAAAAATTTTCGACTTTTCTGTTGCCAATACAATTCCTCATCATAATAGGCATCCTTTAACTTCTTCTCAATAATGTGAATCTCCGCTTGCGAAATAGAATCATCTTTTTTAGCATCCTCTAAAGCCGTCTTTAGGGAAGGGATAAGAGTGTTACTATTCGGAACATTCTGTTTCCTCCACCATGAAATAGAATTCCTACAATTTTTGATTTTATCCACAAACACTGGTATCTGAAGTTGCTAGTACGATTCCACCCCGATTCCACGGCTCCGGAAAACCCCTCTTTGCCCATCCACCGCTTATCAAAACAAAATTGACGAAAACGCCGTCCATCAGCTTTCGCACAAGAGGCTAATATAGGGCGATGATCCGATCCTATCATTTCCAGATAATCCACTCGCGAGCAAGGAAAAAGTGTATGCCAATCTTCATTCCCTAGAGCGCGATCCAACCTACAACGGACCACCTGGTTATTGCAGTGATTACCTCGCCAGAAAAGTATGAGGCCGGTCTTATCGCGCCTCCCAATTTTTCATGATTACCAATTAGTTCATTAAAATGACCAATCATAAACCAAGGATCCTGCCGAATAGCACCAATTTGAATTAATTTGTCCCAAACCACCTGTCTACACCCGGGGACGGGATCTCCATAAACGAAAGTAATAAAAAAGATTTGAGATCCCAAAAAAGCTTGAACATCAATTAACCGATCACAGGCAGAAAGAACTTCAAGTTTTATATTATTATTATAAAAAATAGCTAAACCACCGCTAGACCCAGAGGGTTCAACCGTATACAAATGATGATAACGAAATTTATTCTGAAAGTTTTGTAAAGGAGAAAAAAATATTTTTGTTTCTGATAAAAATAAAATATCTGGTTTATTCTGCTTCCATAAATCCTTCAAATAGTTCTCTGTCAGATCCGCAGCAATGCCCTGACAGTTCCAACTCATGATCTTCACGTTTGAGCCGGCGGTTTCGGGAGAGCCACCATCCCTTTCTTCTGTTTGCGGGTTCCTCCTCCCATATTGCCCCCCTCTTGCTTCTTCTGGTTTGGCCTGACAATCCCTTTACTTTTTGCAGCATCACCTGCAGATTTCAACAATTGAGCCTTAGCTAATAATCTTTCACCCGGCAAAGCTATAGCTACAACATGTCTTTTATCCCTAGCACTCTTAGAGGCCGAGAAACCAACCCTCTTAGCCTTGACAACCTTAGTATTTCCCAACTCAATCTTTTTCATAGCCTGATTAACATGCCCCAAATCTTTAACAAGGGAAGGAGAGAACGAAACAGTACCTTGTGGGGCATCGTCATCGGTCTCTGACACACCCTTCTCTGTATCCGTCTGAGCATCCTCACCATCAGCAGCAGTATCGTCAGCCTGAGCTTCACCCTCCTGGTATTCCCCATCCTCGAGAAGATCATCAAAACTCACGGAGAACCCAGCCTCATTATCTCCTCCACTAGCCCCAATAACATCCTCCATCAGTGCATCCTTCTCTTGGTCCACCATATCAGCAGCCGTAGGGACTTCAGACTCAAGAACACCACCAACCTGCGAACCATTCTTCTGCTTCGCCTGATACAAAGGTTTTGGCCAGGCAGGACCATTCCCCTTCCTAGGAGGATGCGATCGTGCTTGTTGAACCATGAAATTACCCGGTCCCTCTCTGCCCTCCACATATCTCCCAAAGCTCCTTTGCTGGCCCAAGTCTCCCTGACTCTTAGCCTGATATCTAAAACCACTCTTTGAACTCTCACCAATACGCTGCTGCTGGTGATCCCTGTCTCTATTTACCTCTGAATTAAAATCCAAAGAGCGCTTAGCAAATTTCCTTGGCTTTTCCCAGCCCCCCTCAAAATGTTGAACAACCGGTTTTAACAATGGCTGATTCCATGAACCTCCTCTCCTATCAGCAACTTCACCCTGACCATGACCCCCCTCACTCTTGCTTAGCTCTGACAGACCTTCACATCATGTGTCAGCCTAAAACAATTGCTGCAAAAACCAAGGAGCTTCTCATACTCTAGTGAGGCAACTACCTCATCACCAGTGTTAAACGGAACCACGAGGTGAAAAATGAGAGGATTAAACCCATTTATAGTGACAAACAGACTGCCAGATTCCTCATCTACATGACGGAGAAATCCTATTTTCTTACCAATAGCTTGAAGGGTTGCAGCCTCCCAAAAGTGCATAGGGATCCCTGAAGCTTTCACCCAAAAGTTAATGGCAGAAGGATAAGTATCGGAAATGATGGGTTCCCATCGAACCAAAGATAACATCCAATTATCGAAATGGTAAGGACCGTTCCTTAGGACGCCTTGAAGATCTTCCTCGGTTTGAAAGTTAAACTGAAATGTATCCTGACCCAAATCAGCACCTTCAACCCTCTCCTCAAGCTTCCAAATCTTTCTCAAATTAGCCAACAAATATTCCATACGCTGGACCGTCGGATTCATCAATCTCCTAATATGAGTGAGAGAGAATTGTTGAATACGTTGAGCCATCAGAGAGTTTGAGATTTTCACCGTCTCTGTTCGAACCAAAGCAGCCTTCCCTTTGTTGAGATTCATTTGAGCCATGATAACCTTAACAAAACCAGAAACAGTATAAGAACCCTTTGACGACATAGAAACACACCACAATAACGACTCGAAAACAAAAGTATCTCGTAATAAAATTGCTTCTCCGAAAAGGAATGAAGAAAGTGAGATGAAGAAACAAAACACGACACAAAGCCAAATAAATACCCATGGACCATAATCAGAAAACACTATCTCCAATAAACAAAGAATCCTTAAGCCAGCTAGTAAATCGCGAATCAAAAGCATATATGATATTTGCTTACCCGAAAACATCTGAAACCAAATCTCCCTCTTTCCATTTTCACGTTCACACCTGAATCGCCCATCAAAACTATAAGCGAATCCCCAATAGACCAGAATCATATCCAAACTAATCATATCTTTCACAATCAGTGATAACAACCAAACACCCGATTGCGAAATCAGGAGATCGAGATCCCTCACTTTCCAAATCCCAGATTCCTGACCCACCGAGAAAATCCGACACCGAATCGCCTTCTTTCCATATTCACGTGAAATTAGTATCTAAGTTTAGAATTTTTGCTTTTAAGCCAATTTGTTTTTTTTTTTTTTGGTCACCAAGCCTATTTGTTCTCATTCTTTTTGTCCATAAGTTCACTTACTTAGTGCTTATAAGCAAAAATGTATTGCTTTATAATTATCTAGTTAATTCTTAACCGAAATCCATTCAAAAATTAATTATTAATTATCAAAATAATATGCTATTTCAGTCATAATCTAATGCGCTTAGTTTTTTACCAAATCAATAGTTAACTGGAAAATAACATAGCTATGTTTTGTGAAATTATTTTGGTAGGTAATCTATATATATTTGACTAATTTATCAACAAAATCAAGTCAATCAATTGTGGGATATATATTAGAGTGAGAACTAATTATTTAATTGAAAATGTCCAAAACATGGTCAATTAATAAAGATAATAATTTGAATGGCCAAATATGGAATTTTTTTGGCTGGTAAATACACTAATAATTAAAAAAAATCACACAAACTAGAAAATAAAAGATTTTAGAGTAAACAAAAGTGAAATCATTTGAAGGATATTAAAGATAGAATTAACTGTTTTTAAATGATAATACCAAAAAGAGGTCAATAAAGATTGAAATTTATTTTTGCTACTTTATAATTTTTTTGATCATATTAATTACAGAAGTAGAAAATGGAAGACCAAGATTTTAATTCAAAGAAAAGTCAATTATTTGTATTTTGTTGGATAAGTTTGTGGAAAGTATTAAAGAAGAAAAATAATCATTTTTAATTTTAAAGATTGTAATTTGAAAGGTCATGACGTGTGGTGGTCTTGTAATTGCCACATTATCAAGAAAACTGTCAAAGAGATCTCTGTCACCGAATTGAAAAGGTTCTTCTTCATCTCTTCCTTACTGCCCTAATCTTTCGTACTTACAAACTGACATCGTAGCTTTGTGTGAAATTTAGGGTTTTAGGCAGAGAACATGGCTACAACGTCTCTAAGCAAGAGGAAGTCTATCAAAACCGAAGGCAATTTGGTGAAAGATAGGTTAAGTGATTTGCCATGCGATGTGTTATGTCGAATCCTCTCTCAACTCTCTACCAAGGAATCGGTTAGCACTAGTATCTTGTCGAGGCGTTGGAAAGATCTCTGGTCACAGGTTCCTGTTTTGGATTTGGGTTACGATGATTTCAAAGAAACTGATTTCGATTTGATGGGCTTTATAGATTGTTTTTTGGAACCTAACCTTGCTTTAGACTCGTTCAAGTTGGTTTATGATGTCGATATTGAGCATTGTCACGAGAAATTTGTGTCCACGATAGATGAAGTGGTTGAGCGTGGAGTTAGTCATCTAACTATTCTGAATATGGTGGATGTTGATGATGCCTTGGTTAGGATGCCTCTCTCGCTCTATTCATGCTCGACATTGGTGGATTTGACTCTCTGCGCTGTTGTCTTTGATCATCCACAGTCAGAATTGGTTTCATTACCTCGTGTCAAGACTATGTATTAAGAGGGGGTCAAGTTTGATGGCCGTGCTGTTCTGAAGAATCTCATCTCAAGCTGTCCCGTTCTCGAGGATTTAACCGTGATTACACATCCTGAGGACTATATGGAAGTTGTATGTGTTCGTTCTCAATCACTGAAAAACTTCACACTAAAGTCTCAGCGTGATCCCGAGGAAGAAGAACAAGATCCCAATGTTGTAATCGATGCTCCGAGACTCGAGTACATGAGTGTCTGTGATTACCGGCCTGAACGCTTTGTCATACGTAATGTTGGCCCCAACGCAAAGGTAGACGTCGATGTTATGTTTGACGACATCGACCTTGATGATCCGTTGGAGGTAAAGAAGATCCATAAATTCCTCTTTGGGATATCCAAATTTCACGAGGTGACCATCTCAGCTGGAACCCTAGAGGTACGCACACATAAGTGATTAGTTTTTAATAAGAGTTTAATTATGCTTGTATTCAATTTCATATCCGACATATTTACTATTCTATATACAGGTCATCCATGAGTACTCCCAGGTGGGAAAGTTGCCTAAGTTTCTCAATTTGACTCGATTGGATGCTTCACTAGTGAAGTCTTCGTGGGAATACCTACCAGCCTTTTTGGGATGCTGTACGAATCTACATTCGCTGATTCTGGGGCGTTTCATTAATTTGCCTTTGTTCATGTCATAAAACTGAGCTTGCTTCATATATATACCAATAAATATTTTCATATGTATGATTTGTTTATATTACTACTAGGAACTTGACCGTAGTAATATATCTGATTGATATTCACATGTGTCATCAATTTAATTACAACACTCTCTTTCCTAGAAAAAACGCTAACTTTGGTGTGTATCTCTGGTGAATTCATTCTGTATATGCCAATATAGAATATAGGTTTGCAAGAACTTAAGAAAACGAAGAATAATCTCTCTTTATTAGTTTAAAAAACTGACTCAAAACTTAAACTTCTCAAGTTCTCAACCTTATAAAATATTTGCCATGACTCGGCAACTTAATTTATATAGAACACCAATCCTAATCCTAGAGGGAACTACTAATGTTTAGATAACTCCTAAACATAGTCATCCTTATCCCTTAAACCATTACTCGGTATAGGATTAGGCTTACTTCTAACTTAAGTTATCTTTTCAAGCTTATGTCAACATTCTCCCCCATAAGCTTGAACACTTCACTTGACACATCTTGAACTCCTAGGAGATCTCTCATCTCCTTGAACTTGATCCTACCAAGAGCTTTGGTTAGGATATCGGCCTTTTGTTCCTCACCAGAAATGTGCTCCACCTCCACCTGTTCATTCTCTACACACTCACGTATAAAATGATACCTCTTGTGAATGTGCTTGCTGCGACCATGGAAGACAGGGTTCCTAGTGAGCGCTATTGCCGACTTGTTGTCTAGTAGAATTGCAACCTTCTCGCAAGGTTGTCCAGTAACCTCCCCTAGAATCTCTTGCAACCAAATTGCCTGTTTTGCCGCCTCCATAGCAGCCATAAATTAAGCTTCAC
Organism: Camelina hispida; assembly: GCA_023657505.1. NCBI lineage: Eukaryota > Viridiplantae > Streptophyta > Magnoliopsida > Brassicales > Brassicaceae > Camelina > Camelina hispida. The sequence continues at coordinate 22,199,657 of CP094634.1, read as the reverse complement.
ACGACGACAGAGCCACCGTATCGAGCTTCTGAGAACACCAGGTAATAGGACTCTCATTTAGATAGAAAAGTGTCCACTTGTGCTTCTACCATCATCCTCATCCACATTGTGATTACTGTCCCTAAAGCCAACCAGTTGAGTATCTTTCCCTCGCTTATAAACAAGACCATAAGATCGAGTCCCCTGCAAGTATCTCATTATCTGTTTCAAAGCAGCACCGTGAGACTCCTTAGGATCATGCATGTAACGGCTAAGAACACCAACAGAGTACGCCAGATCAGGACGAGTCTGAATCAAATAGCAAAGGCATCCTATCTTTCTCCGATACTCCTTAACATCAATACTCCTCTCAGCTTGAGCCTTAGAAAACTTAACACTAAAATCCATAGGTATATGAACTGCATTACACTTCCCCATACCATTCCCACTTAGAATTTTGTCTGCATATCTTTCCTGCTTCAAGATAATACCAAAATCAGATTGAGTGACCTCAATGCCAAGGTAGTACGTCAGCTTGCCTAAGTCACTCATGTCAAATTTCAACGACATTCGCCTTTTAAACTCCAGAATCACTTCAAGACTCGAACCTGAACATAAACATTCTCGTTTAGTTTCCCATGAAGAAATGCAGTCTTTACATCAAGATGATGTATCTCCCATCCATTAGTGGCTGCTAAGGCGATGATAAAACGAATTGTTTCAATGCGTGCTACAGGAGCAAACACCTCATCAAAATCAATTCCATGATGTTGAACATACCCCTTCGCCACAAGCCGTGCCTTGTACTTATTTATACTACCGTCGGAGTTGCGTTTAACTTTAAACACCCATTTTACTCAGATAGGTTTAGCTCTAGGAGGAAGATCAACCAGGTTCCATGTATTATTCTTGTTAATCGAAGATATCTCTTCTTCACATGATTCTAACCAGACTTTCTCACTCTTAGCTTCATTAAAATCCCACAGCTCTTCATTGAATGCAAAAAGCAAACGTTCGACCTCTGTTTCTGCAAAAAGAATATAGTCCTCCAAATAGCTTGGTTTCCTTGTTAACCTTGTTGATCTTCGCAGCTCTTGTATCACACAATTTTGATCCTCTAACTCCTCATGATCGTCTTGTTCAACCACAGTTTCAGTTTCAGAAAGCTCAGAAAGCTCATCTAGCTCATCCTCTTTTATTTCTCTATCAGCATTACGACTTTGATCTCTATCAGCACGACGACTCTGTTCTCGGGTGTCCCTTGTTTCTTCTTGAATTCCTACTTCTCGTAAACCATTATTACCGAAGGCTTCAAAAAAAAGATTAAAGGTTCCTGAACCATCACTTTCTTCTTTACCAGTACTACACCACCTCCAGCTCTTTTCTATCGAAAACAACATCTCTGCTCACTGTTATTCTCCGACTTGCCGGATCCAACAAACGATATGCCTTCGACCCTGGTTCTGTTCCTAGATGCACAAGCATTCGAGCTCTATCATCGAGCTTCTTCAGGTGTTGATTTTCCATTTTCGCATAACTTATACAACCGAACACTCGGAGATGTTCCACACTTGGCTTCTTACCCTTAAAGGCTTCATATGGGGTCTGATTGACAAATGCTCTGGTAGCTACTCGGTTTATCAGATAAGTAGCATGTCTAATGGCTTCTCCCCACAAATAATTAGGCATATTCATATGCTTTAAGAGGCTCCTTGTCATCTCCATCATAGTTCGGTTTCGTCTTTCTACTACACCGTTCTACTGAGGCGTATAAGGTGTGGTTAGCTGTCTTTTGATTCTAGATTCTTCACAAAAACGTTGAAACTCTCGAGATAAGAACTCACCACCTCTATCAGTTCGAAACATTTTGATTGTCATGTCTGTCTCTTGCTCAACTGCTGATTTGAAGCTCTTAAATTTTTCAAAAGCTTCGCTTTTCTCTTTCAAGAGAAGCGACCACATGTAGCGAGAACAATCATCTATCAGAACAAAGACATATCGGTTTATAGCCATTGTAGATGGAGTGATAGGACCACAAAGATCCCCGTGAATAAGCTCTAGTATATGAGATGCGCGGAAAGATGTTGACTGTGGAAAAGGATATATATATCAAGGAGAGTAGATATCTAGTGTAATGTTGTTGTTATGCTTACATCATATTGTTGTCTCACAGAAATTCAGTTTACCTTACCAACAGTTATTGTAATACTTTTTCAGATATTTTTGTTGACAATGGTTTTATGTTTCCTATCTTATAATGGATGTTATTCGATTGTGAGGAATTTTATATTCCGCCACTGAAACCTAATCGTCTACATATTGCTCCCACGGTTTTGTATTTCTTAGCTTTGCACTTTGTTGCATTTACGGAAGAGCTTCCAACCTTGGAAAGCATCATGAAAAATGGGTTAAGCTAGCCGGTGTTGGATTAAGTAAATTACCATCTGTGAAAGACAGGACCAGAGTGAGAAGGATGGAACTGGTGGTATAATTAGATTGAAGAAATATATCTGATTGATATTCACATGTGTCATCAACTTAATTACAACACTCTCTTTCCAAGAAAAAAACACAACTTTGGTGTGTATCTCTGGTGAATTCATTCTGTATATGCCAAGTCTAGTTGTTTTAGATATGTCGTTCAACGAGCAAATTGTCTAACCAAATACCAGGTTTGTTCTCTTTTGCAAATCTCAAGTTCTCAACTCGTCACAAACACAAACATGGTGGTTCCCGGATGCTGTAGTAATTAAAGACCATTCATGAGATATCTAGAGATAAAATCAATGCTAACACAATAGAGGAGCTGGAACGAAGTGAGCGGAGCCTCCCATAGAGGCAAGTTGGTGCGCCGTATGATGGGCAACATGTCCTCAGAAACCTTATATATAAATTACTACATTTAGATATAACATAAAATTAGACGAAACTGAACACTATCTAATTAGAAAAAGAAACATGGTAACAAATATTTTAGTTGGGAATCAAATTAGAAATATATATATATATTTTTGGAATGATATATATAAAAAACCTAACTAGAGATAGTTATAATTGGTGCAAAGATATATTGGTCAAAATTCATAAATTAGAATTTTTCTTACCAAAGATAAATTTTCTTGCCTAGATTGATAAGATAGTTGCCAACTTTGTTTTTATAGCTTAAAAATAAATTAAAACTCATACAAATTAAAAATCACCGCCAAATTTATATAAGTTATTTTAAGATTAATAATATAAATTAAAAATAACCACAAAAAGAAATGCTTTATCTTAGATGTTGTCCACTATCTAGAGATAACATCACTCGTATATTGCCAAGCAATCAAATGTTCTCTGACCTAATCTCTCAAGTGTCTTCGCACTTAGGATTGTGATTATGTCGTAGCTTTGTGTTACATTTTTTGGGTTTTCGAGAAAAACCACCAAATATAAGTTAAGCGATTTGCCATGTAATTTGTTATGTTGGATCCTCTCTGAACACTCTACCAAGGATTTGGTTCACACTAGCGTTTTCTCGTGTCATTCGAGACATCTCTGGTCACATGTCCCTGCTGTGGACTTGGATTCCAATTATCTTGGAGACGTTCTCATCTTTATAAAATTCATGAATAGATTTATGGAATCTAACAAATTAAGAGTTAGATCTAAAGACTTATGATGTTAAAGAGCACTTTTAAAAGTTATTTTATAAAGTTAATGACCACTTTTTGATGAAGCATTAGTTAGAAAATACCTCTCTCACTCTATTTTTGTGCTACATTGGTGGTTTTGATTCTCTTTTGTGTTGTGAATTCAAAACACTCTCTTTAATTTACCATGATGAAAACACGAAAGCTGTATATTACAAAAAAATAATAGAATAACTTGCGAAATTACGAATGGTTTAAAATCCCTAGATAATTACCAAAAAAAAATAGATCCTTCTGTGTGACAAAAAAAAAAAAATAGATCCTTCATCATGGTGGACAAAATTATTGTCTATGATTTTTGTATACATATGATACTATTTTTTTTAATCACAAAGTGCTTTCTTATATTATTTTATTTGTATTGATATGCACCATCTATTTAAATGTTTAACTAGAAATATAATTTGGTCAAAACAGGCTACAATCTAATTTCGTGTTGATTTTTTTTTTCCAATCAGTTATTTATTTAAATAACTTATTCTTACAGAAAAATACAGTATATTGACTAAACTGCACGAACACAATATCTCACAAATATTTAAGGTATGTCTATCAAAACTAACATTTTAAAAGAAGAAGATAAGCAATATTTTTACAAGGTACGTATAAACACAAAAAGCTCTAAGTTTCTAACTTTTTTTTTTAATTATTTTTTGTTCTCATTCTTTGTGTTTAAACTTTCACTTTTACGTAGTATATATATACTACAATTCACTAAACAAAAACTATCATGTTTAGTTAATTACTGAACAAAGATAAGGTTAATATATGAAATCAAACATTTCAAGTAAAAAATATCAAACTAATTTTCTACAAATTATAAACACGATAAAACTTAGGGGGTGTTATTGGATGGAGGTTTTTAATGGATTTGAATTATTAGTGGATTTTAAAGTTCAATGGATTTCTAATCCATTAGACGAGGATTTGATGTCATTATAAGTGGATTTGAAAAGCATAACTATGGATTTGAAAGTCATTTACTAGTGGACTTTAAAATACATAGATTCGGTCAAACCAATTTACAATCTATACCTTACTTAGATACCCTAGTGCATAGCATAATCCGCGGATGGTTCTTAAAATGTTACGTTACCTTATCAAAAACATGTCTTTCCATATATTAGCTAGTAATGATAACGTTTTAATTTGGTTTTAATAATTTTACGTTACTCACGGTTACTTTTTGTGTTTTAAATAATTTTGCAACTGTTAAAATATAAAATTAAACTAACAAAATTATTAAAACCTTACATTAAAATGTAAATTCATAATAAAATAAATACTTAAACTGCATAAATCATTATTCTCACTTCTAGCTTTCATTACTAGCTAGTTCCATCCCTCCACATTTGCTGAGCCATTGCTTCTCTCCATATATTAGCACTTTCTCTTTCTTGATCTTGTGTCTCAAAAACTTCTTCATTATTTTGAGAACCATCTAACGGAGTGTTGTCTTCCATGTTTTCTTCATCAATAACTTCAAATTCTTCTTCAAGTACAGGAAATTCATCTGACCGACAATGCTTGCGCAGAAAATTGTGTAAGGCTGCACAAGCCAACACTAATTCTGTCTGTGTTTTATAAGAAAACGGAGGAGCAGTTTTAAATATAGTAAACCGTGATTTAAAAACTCCAAAAATTCGCTCAATCACGTTTCGTAAAGATGAATGACGATGATTGAACAATTCATGAGGAGTTTCCGGATCGCAACCTTGGCCAGTAAAATCTTGGAGGTGATACTTAGTAGCTCGAAAAGGAGCCAAAAAATTTACGTCTATTCGCAAATCCACAATCAGCTAAGTAAAATTTTCCTGAGAGAAAATTTCTAGCATGTAATTATTAGCTTATTATATGATACATAAAATTATTAGTTTATCATAAAATATAAGAATTACCTTGTGGAACCACAAATCTATTAGTCCTTCTTGTTAAAGCATCATATAATACTTTTGAATCGTGTGCTGAACCTTCCCATCCACTGAGAACGTATTTGAATTCCATATCAAAGTTGCAAACAGCCAATACATTCTGCGATATTACTCCTTTTCGATTACGGTAGCTTGGAGCGATATTGTTAGATACCATAGCAGGTATGTGTGTACACTACAAGAAAACACGCCTTTTGCGATGGACATATATATCGCTATTCCCTCGCAAATCGACAAAAGCGAGAGATTTGCGAGGACAGTCCGTTCCTCGCAAATCGCGTGTCGCAAATTGGTCAACGTCGCAATTCCCTCGCAACTTTTGCGAGGAACAGTTGTCCCTCGCAAATCCCACGCAAATTGCGAGAAACTATTTTTCTAGCAATATCCTAGCAAATATGTCTCTAGTAAATCCCTCGCAAACTTACGATGCTTTTGCAATTAATATTTCCGTCGCAAATTGTATTAACAGTATAAAAAAAATTGTATTTTTAATTTTGGTAAGCTTAATTAGCATTAAACATGTAATTAAAATTAAACCTGTAATTAAAATTATACCTTAAACTTATGCAAAGTAAAGCTGTTATTAGTACTAAGTTTACAAAATAAGTTAACAAAACATAATAACCATCTTGTTCTACAAAAAACATTACATATGAGAGGTTCAAAAGATAAAGAGAGTTCATCAGTTTCAGTGTTTCACTGTCCTGTGGTTCCATCTCTGGTCGCCGGTGAATCTTCTCGGCGAAATCTTGCTGCAAACTCTGGATCTTTTGATGCAAGATAATCAAAGTATGCATCATAACTATGCATCTTCTCTGAATTTTCTTGCATCTTCAGATCATTTTCTTGCATCTTCTCTGCATTGGCTTGTAGTTGAGTTGCCTGAGTTGCAAGAACAGCTTCGGCAGCAGCAAGCTTCGCAGCTAGAACAAGTGGATCTTCAGTAGGAGGAGGCGGTTGAACAATATGAGCTGAAGATGCTTCTGCTTGCATGTTACCAACCCCATATATCCGGTTCTTTTTCTTCGGAGCAACCTGCCAACAAAACATATACACACCATAAGTGTTTAGACAAACATAAACATAAACAAATACACACATAGTTTACACAAATACAAACATTAACATAAACAATGAAGCATGTTTTACCTCGGTATAAATTTGGTTCTTCACTGTGAGTGATAACCCGCCAGAAGCACTACTCTCCATGTTATCCGCTGATAATAGCTCAGACTCAGCTTCAGCTATCTTTGACGACACTTCATTGAACACCTTCTCAGACAGTCCATCAACAAACGACCCATCAGGTTTCCTATGAGTGTCTTCTAGTACTCGCAGGAAATCAGGTAGTGGCTCACCAGTACTCTCAGACTAAAAACAGAGAATTGAAACAACTATATTAGTATATTGTAGATATGATATGAATAATGAACTTGTGTTAAACAGAGATACTTACAAGCTTTCGTGCTCGGGCTTTAAAAGAGGTCTGACCAGAACGGTGCTTATGTATTCCGGTGCCATTAGGATCACTATAGCGAGCATTACGGCCATTGATACTCTTTGCTTCTGATTTTGGTTCACACCAAAACTTGACCAAGCCATCCCATACGGTAGGATCAAGCCACCGCGGCATTGCGTCATTACCTTTCTTCTTCCACTTACCCTTCCACCTAGACACTTGATCACACATCCGGGTCTTCAACTTCTTCTCAAACTCAGCTCTAACTCTTCCATTGATGGACGCATCCCAGTTATACGTTTGCTTGTAAAGACATAACAAGAAGCAGAATCAGGATCATAACAAGAATCAAGTGATAAACAAACAAAATCTGTAATTTATACACATCAGCAATCTGTAACTTACCGCAAAAGTTTCAAACCACCGGTTTACAACCGGACCTGGTGTTTGGGTCCAATTGGCATGAGCTGATTTGAAATCTCTTTCAAAATGGCCCGGATAGTAGCAGCAACCGAAGAATCCTGGTCAAACCTACAAAACATAAGATAAAAGGAATGAGGATCATTGAAAATACAAAACATAAAGATAAACTATAGGTTAGATACATATCATTCTCACCAAAGAGTATCTGGAGGTCGCTTAGGATCTAGTTTTGGTAAGCCAGCACGCCCGGGACTTGCAAGTAACTGTTCCAAAGTGAAAAAAGTTTGGGACACAGAAATACTGTTCATACGCGAAGTTGATTGCTGAGGAGGATTCTCATCATGCATCGCCGGAGAGCTTCCCTGCGGATTATCAGCATGCATCGCCGGTGACGTACCTTGGGAAGAAGCGGGAGAAGGTAACCTTTGGGGAGGAGCAGAAGCTGAATGTGTCCTTCGAGAAGAGACAGGAGGACTTAACCCTTGAGAAGCAATGAAGTTTCTGTAAACGTTTTGGTTTACAGAAACGTTTTGGTCTCGAGTAGACATCTAAAAGCATTAAAAAAAAACCTGATTAGAAACACAAAATTGAAATAACCCGAATTCGAAACCCCAAAATTGAAATATCATAACCCTAAAATCCTAAACCTTTGTCTCGCAAACATTAACCACTAAAACCAAAATCGAATCAAAAAATCAAAACCCTAAAATTGAAACCCTAAAATCGATACTCGCAATTAGAATCCTAAAACCAAACTAGATTAAAACCCTAAATTCGAATTACATAAAAACCCTAAAATTCGAAACCCTAAAATCTAATTAAAACCCAAATCGAATCCCCAAATCGAATCCCCAAATTGAATTCCTAAAATTCGAAACCCTAAAATCTAATTAAAACCCAAATTGAATCCCCAATTTTGAACCCTAAAATCGAATTAAAAACAGAAGAAAGAAGAGACAGAAAAGATCGGAGAAGAGAGAAGAAATCAGAGAAGAAATCAAAACCCTAAAACTGAAATCAGAGAAGATCGGACAGATCTAGCCGACATAAGAAGAGAGAGGAGGAGTAAACTAACCGAGGACGAGGAGATTAGCCGGAGAAGAGAGAGGCGGAGGATTTGAGTAACCGGAGAAGAGAGGTGGTTAATCGGAGAAGAGAGGTGGAGATAGATCGGAGAAGAGAGGAATTAGGGTTCGAGGGTTTTTGCGGCTGAGGATTAGTCGAGGTTTGAGCTACGCTCAAACTAGGTTTTTCTATTTATATAGGAAAAACGCTGCGTCGCAAGTCTCTCGCAAATTTGCTACGGATTAGCTACGGTCCCTCGCAAATCCCTCGCAAATCCCTAGCAAACGTATTAAAATATGTTTTCTTGTAGTGGTACCATCAATTGCTCCCAAACAATTCTAAAAGAAAAAATAGGACTGAGATATTCGTTTTAAAGAACACAATAGTAAACAAAAAAAGAAAGAAATATAGACTACATATACATACCTTGAAATAAGGATAAAATCTTGTACTCTCTCTTATTTTTGAAGCTACCATAAGGTTAGGCTTGGCCATCAAACTCGGAGCAATTGTATTTATTGCCTTTAAAACCTTATGAAAATTTGTACTTGTAGCAAATTTTGATCTTCCAAAACTATCTCTAGTGTGACCATACCTTGAATTGTGCCCAACAGTGATTAGAAAGGTGGCAACCATTTCTTCAACACAGATGAATCTTGTATCTTTTAAATGTGTCATATCTCGTATAAGCTGACATAGCTTCAGAAACGTCTGGAAACATACGATATAACTCCCGAAAAAGATCGTTATCTTCTCGTAACACATTGCACATATAATCGTATCCAATTCTTGTGATAGGTCGTCGGATTGGATACTCGATGTAATCTTTCTGTTTTAAATATTGATGTGCAATAACGACTTGTGCTAACCCTATTAACGTCACCAACAGATGCATTATCTTTGTATCCAAATCTTCATCCTCGAGTTGCTCTCTTGCAATTTTGATTTCTTCTTCGTCCCACAACCTTTGTACAGGAAAAAAATAGTTTATATTAGTCATGTATGAAATATTTTATTTATTTAAGTAATTAAGAGTTTCAAAAAAAACTGCAGAAAACGAACTTACATGTGAAACAGTCGAAGGAAAAAACTAAAGTCGATGAGAAGCCAATTTCAGAGGATAAAGATGATCTGGTTTTTTCCTTTTGACGTAATATAGACTTCTGAAAATATATTTTGTAATCAAAACAAAAAATTGAATATAATAAATCTATGTTGAATATTTGTTGGAGAAAATCTAGAGTAAAGATTTGAGGTAAACTCAAGTAAGATAGAACTTGACCAGTTCAATAAAATCGATTTAATAATATAATGATAAAAATCATATATATAAAAGTAGAGTTTCAGTCTCTCCTTATTGGTCCACTTGGCAATGCAATTTCAACAAAAAAAAATTTATATTAAAACACAAATTTAAAAACAATTAATTTTCACATTTAACTCACATAATATAAAACTGAAATTTTTATAGCTTCTCCCTATAAATTATGCATTAACTTTATTTCTCCACTAAGTTGAATTAATCAATTGTATTAAAACAAAACAATAAATTAGAATTGTAACTCTCATTTTTCTAATTAGAATTGTAACTCTCATTTTTCTAAATGTAATTTTTCATCATTTCTCTTCCTATAAATACTCATTATCTTATTCTCTTAGTCTATCACTCTTTCATTCTCTCATCTTCTTCCACTACTCTCAAATCTCTTTTTTGTTTTGTTTTGTGTTGTTTTGTATCTTTTTTGTTATTGTTGTTGTATGGGTTATAAGAAATCAAATCAAAAATCATTGTAAAAGCTTAGTTTTAGAGTTTGTATGATATGTATATCTTATATATTTATTTCAATCTTTTAAAACGTTTATCTCCATTTTCTATTTTATATTAACATCTTATAAGTCATTATTTTCATACTTCCTTACAATATTAACCACACAATAAGATCATAAAGTTGAAATGATCCATATGTAATTATCTATTATGTCTCTGGTTATCTCACATATTCATGTATCATTTTTAATAATTTATAAAGATCAATATAATATTTAAAGATCAACATAATTATCCATTTATCCATTTATAAAGACTATTTTGTTTTGTGATCCAATTGATAAATCTGCAGAGATCAATATAATATATATATATATATTTTCTGATTTGAGGTTTTTGAAAACAAAAAGAACATAATTAAACAATTGATTTTTTGTGTCTTTAATCAAAATAAAAAATGATCCAAAAAAACAAAAGATATTCAACTGGAACTTAAATATAAAAATAAAATATAATTTTAAAAATATCATTTCACTAAATTCTCTAAAGATGAAACCATTAGTATGAAATCTAGCACTATAAATTAAATTGATGAGTGAAAACCAAAAAAAAAATATAAGTTATCCTTGGGATTTTAAAAATTATTGAGATTGAAGAATTCATATAACTTTATAAGAAAACTAATTTAGTTTGTCATTTAAAAAGTAATATTTTTTATTTTGAAATATTATGTGTAAGTTTTGAGTTTATATCAACAAACAACCAAATCATGTGAATTTTGATTCAGCCACTTGGTATTCCTTTTATTTTAGGTTATAAAAAATTAAAATATTTATTTATAATTAAAGACATATAACTCCATTTAACTCAAATGTAACTCCTATACAATAATTGTACATTAATTCATTCCTCCTACTAACTTATTATCTTTCAAGAGAAATTATTTTTGGTTAAATTTTAATATTTTTTATTTATTTTTGTTGGCTAAACTTATATTCATATTTTGGTTGGCTAAATTAATATATTTCTCATGTAAAATTATTGTTTATAATATATTTCTCATTTCAAAGTTTAAAGCAATATATCATATAGATATAAGTAAGGTTTTGGTCTCTCTTTATTGGTTGATTTTCATTTAATGTTTTCTATTTTTTTTTTTTTTTTTTGCTTTCTAATTGCTTTAAACAATATTTAAGATCCAATAAACACAATACATTTAACTCACACATTAAAATAAAATTATAACTAAAAATAAAACAAATTATGCATTAATCATATTCTACCACTCAATTTTATTCAAACACAATAAATTATTATTGTAACTCCATAGTTCTAAATGTAACTTCCATCATTTCTTATCATATAAATAAGCATTCTCTCAATCTATCATTCTCTCATATTGACATTCTTTTACTGTCTCATTTTCACATTCTCTCATTCTCTTCTACAATACCTCAAATCATTTTTCGTTTTTTTTTGTTATTTTTGATTTCTTATTTTTGTTGTATGGGTTGTAAAAAAAAATATCATTGTAAATTGTTAATGCTAAATTTTAATTTTAGAGACTACGTGATATATATTTTACATTGTTCTTATTTTAAAAGATTTATCTCCTTTATCTAATTTGGATTATTATCTTATAAGTAATCATTCTCTCTTCCTCTCCCACCAATATCAAATGTTGTTATATCTCATATGTATTGTAATAGTTTGATTCTATATTTTAATTTAGAAAGTATTATATATATATAGATATTACATTGTTCTATTTTTTAAAGATTCATCTCCATTATCTAATTTGGATTACCATCTTATAGTAAACATTCTCTCCTCCTCTCCTACCAATATCAAATGTTGTTATATCTCATATGTGTTGTAACTTGTAAGAGTTTGATTCTATATTTTAATGTAGAAAGTATTATATATATTTAACATTGTATTCAATTTTTATTTTATTTATATAAAAAAATATTTTTTTTTATATTTCTTGCCTTTCTAATCTATTCATAGTTATATTCTCTCAAGAAAGTGTCAACTACACCACAACCCACGCGTTGCGTGGGAAAGCACCTAGTGAAAATTAACATTAATGTATAGTATTAAAGTAGCTTGACTACGGTATAAAAGTGAAACAACCCGACCCTTTTTTTTTTAAATTAAAAACAATATATAATTAAGCATCCCATACTACTTAATTAACCAACCCAAACCACAACTCAACATTAAACCAGCAATAACATTAAGCACAGCGGAAACATACCAATAATACAAAACCAACAACATCATCAATACAATAACATTGCTAACCATTCTATCCGGCAACCTACCATAACACTAACCAAGGTTCCAACAACATAACCAACAAATCCAATAACACACAAACGAGACCCTAGATCATCCTCCTCCTCATTGCCATGATTCCACGTCACAAACCTGCACACCACAAACAACAATTGAGATGCGTAAGTATTATCACAAATACTTAGTGAGACAATCCTCCCATCTACTGGGCTATACACACAAGCCACTGAGAAACCAATGCTTAACAAATAACAACCAAACACAAACAAACCAGGAAATCACATAACAAGCAACTTGGTGTCGACCGACACCAGAGAGGTGTCGATCGACACTGGCCAAACATGGTGTCGACCGACACCTAACTGGTGTCGATCGACACTCCCTTTGCAAACGCGAACTGCACGAATCCGAACGACGAACCTCCGTTTCCAATCATCTCCAATCCGTTCCAACCTCACCCAAAACCTTCAGGAACCTATAAGAACAATAACACAACCACCACAAGCAAGAACAACACCACTAACACAACCAATCAAGCAAGAACAACACCACAAAGCACCACCAATCAAGCAAGAACAACAAAGGATTCTCAGGCTTAGATAAGCCATGGTCATGCACTCACCTTATCAACTGATTATAACAACCAATACAACCAGTTGAGATCCTCCTAACGTATGAAACAGCCCAGAAACGCCCTACAACAAGCCACACAACCAAAAACGACTTATAACAAAACTGGACAGAAACATCAGAAAAGAACAGACTCAAAGACGAAACCCTAAAATAAAAACCAACCGTTAACTATCTAATCGCTCCGGTGAAAAGCTACCCCTAGACGTCACGAAGCTTCCCACAAAATTTCAGCACGATCAGGCACCACACGAGACCACGATCTCAGTTACAATCTCCGATGGTCCCAACTCGCGTCTGAGAAAACGTGTCTCACGAAACTGCCAATAATTCATCGAGTTTAAATCCAAATCTACTTATGTAAAAAGGCGAATGACGATGAAAGACTTGGGAATAAACCTACCAAATTTCATTACCTTTGAGAACGATTTGATATGCCGAAACTGTTTCCTCCCAAACCCTAACGATTCTGATCTTTCTCCTTTAATCTCCTTCACACCACAATAGGCTCAATCCTCTCTCTCTATCTCTGAAAACGGCGACAAGACACCCTAAAACCCTTAATTTGTCGCTTCTCCACTTATAACACGATTTAGAGATTTTCCTTGAACAAAACCGAACCAAACAGCAATTAAAACGAACCGGACCAAACCAGAAAACATGGTGTCGATCGATACACCAAGGGTGTCGATCGACACCCACACCAAAACCTTAAAAATTGGTTCGCGGATGTTACAATTCTCCCCCACCAACAAGGATTCGTCCTCGAATCCCGCAAAACCGTCCAACTGTCAAGGACCTCCGTGCCACCGTCAACACGGCCCGCACGTCCCCGACCGGACTAAATACCGTCAGCCAAGGTTTCCCGTGCACTGTCGCAACAGCCCGCACACCTCCGACTGAACCATGAGGTCTCCCTCTAGCCAATATACTCGCATCAAAGACACTATTTGCTCACAACTCAGTGCTTCCCCCGTCCGTGGTCGCAACCAACGAATCATGCCGGCTCGCTATCAGGCCAACCGCCTTAAGCTACGGCATCCAGGAAGTCACTCACACACACTCCCCCCGCTTTCGGGTCGCAACCCTCGAGACATACCGGCTCACTGCCAATCCGCGGCTCACAGCTACGGTATCCAGGGAGTCTCAAATATCCCGCTCTTGGGTCGTCACCCTCAAGCACGCTCTCGGATCGTCATCCGAAGCCTCATACCACTCCCACTCTCTGGCCACAAAGTCCATCGAGCTATCGGTATCACATGAGTTGGGCCCACACGGCCTTGAGCAAAACAAACCTGATGCCATCGAGTATCTCCCGGCTAGATCTACCTCAACACTTCCCACAAAAATTCCCCTTTTAGAAACTTCTAATTCTGGAAACTTTCCTTTTGTGGAAACTCTCTATTTATGGAAACTTCCAAAAATAGAAACCCGAGCTATTTCTCTTTTTCCCATGACGACAACAGTCAAACATAAAGAAAAATACTCATCTTATTAATCTCAAAATGTCATAATCGTTACAACCTCAACGAAAATACAACATAAACAATAAGATACAACGATCCAATCCATCAACCCGCATTCCGAGCACCACCTCATCTTAGTACTGAGTCGCACAACCAACCACCCCTAAGCGACCAAGTATCAAGAGAGATGGGCTGGAATACTCCGTACCCGCTCCAGCCACGGACTACAACTCAGACCCGGCTAGACAAGCTCAAGTCGCGGCCTGCTTCTCAAACCACTTCTTAAGCCTTGCCTTCA
This sequence comes from Camelina hispida, assembly GCA_023657505.1. Taxonomy (NCBI): domain Eukaryota; kingdom Viridiplantae; phylum Streptophyta; class Magnoliopsida; order Brassicales; family Brassicaceae; genus Camelina; species Camelina hispida. Next base: position 22,184,645 of record CP094634.1, on the reverse strand, counting down.
TCCTCGCCTCAGGCTCCCAAGTCTGCTCCTCTACTCCATCACAGTCCCACAGGACTCTCATCAAAGGAATCTTCTTCTTCCGAAGTTCCTTGACTCTCCTCCCGAGTACTCTCAACGGTCTCGCCTCCAACGTCATGTTGGGCTGAAGATCCTCAGGAATCTTAGGCAACAACCGGTCACCCTCGTGAAGACACTTCCTCAGCATCGACACATGAAATACCTTGTGGAACGCACGCATAAACTCAGGCAACTCCAGCCGATATGCCACTGGTCCCACCCGCTCGACCACTCTGAACGGACCCATGTACCTCGGACTCAACTTAGTCTCTGTCACTGACCTGTGCGAACCCCGCAACATAGCCATCTTGAGGTACACTTTATCGTCAACCTGAAACTCAAGATCCTTTCTCCTCTTATCAGCATAGCTCTTCTGCCGATCCTGAGCCTCCCTCATGTTCAGCCTCAGAACCCGAATCTTCTCTGAGGTCTCCTGAACAAAATCCGCACCATATATGCTCCTCTCCCCCACCTGAGTCCAACATAACGGTGTACGACATGGTCTCCCATACAAAGCCTTATAAGGAGCCATCTTAATACTTGCCTGATAACTGTTGTTGTAAGCAAACTCTACCAGGTTCAGGTGATCTGCCCAATGGCCACCCCAATCCAACACACAAATCCTCCAGCGTCTGGATCGTCCTCTCAGACTGTCCTTCTGTCTGGGGATGATAAGTTGTACTCATATGCACCTTAGTGCCCATCTCTGCCTGAAATACCTTCCAGAACACCGAAGTGAACTTAGAATCCCTGTCAAACACAATGCTCGTTGGCACCCCATGCAATCTGACTATCTCTCTCACATACTTCTTAGCCAAGACCGCTGCTCCATCAATCTTCTTAATGGATAGAAAATATGCTGACCTAGTCAACCGGTCCACAATGACCCAAATAACATCAAAAGTTCGTGACACTGGCAATCCTACCACAAAATCCATCGTGATCATATCCCACTTCCACTCTGAAATGGGTAGACTCTTTAGTAATCCGCTTGGAACCTGATGCTCAGCCTTCACCAGCTGACACACGTCGCACCTCGCGACCCAACTAGCTACAACCTTCTTCATCCCGACCTAATGATAATACCTCTTGAGGTCACGGTACATCTTAGTCGCTCCTGGATGAATAGAAAAACATGCTCGCATGAGCCTCCCTCAAGATCTCCTATCTCAAATCCTCATCCTTGGGCACACAAATCCGACCTTGCACCAAGATAGTACCATTAGTTGAGACCTGATACTCTGAATCAACATCCTTAGAGACATTCACCAGCCCCAAATCCTTCTCCTGAGCCAACCACACCCTGCTCAGAAGATCCGCTCCATAAGCCGCCTCCTAACCCAATGGTTCTCGAGAAACCACGCACAAGCTCAACGCACTGACCTCTCCTACCAGAGACTACATCTCATGGTCATGTAGTAACCTGTCAAACCAAGGAAACTCCTGATCTTAGTGACATTCTATTGTCTAGACCAATCCCTGATAGCCTGAATCTTCTCCGGATCTACAGAAACTCACTATGCAGAAACAATGTGACCCAGAAAGCCCATCTCACGCTGCTAAAAACTGTACTTGCTCCACTTAGCAAACAACTTCTGCTCCCGCAGCTTCTCCATAACTGCCCTCAAATGCACTGCATGCTCCTCAGGACTCTTAGAATAAACCAGGATATCGTCGAGGAAAATGATGACAGATACATCCAGAAACTCCTGAAACACACTGTTCATCAACCTCATAAACGCTGCTGGCGCGTTAGTCAATCCGTAAGGCATCACCACAAACTCATAGTGCCCATAGCTCGTCCTGAAAGTAGTCTTCCTCACATCTGCCTCATCTATCGGTATCTGATGATAACCCGACGCCAGATCTACCTTAGAGAACCGAGTAGCACCTCCCAGCTGATTCAACAACTCATCAATCCTGGGAAGAGGGTACTTGTTCTTGACAGTGACCCGGTTCAAACCCCATTAGTCAATGCACAAGCGGAAACTCCCATCCTTCTTCTTAATAAATAACACCAGTGCTCTCCACGGTGATACACTAGAACGTATAAATCCCCTGCTCCATAAATCCTCTAGTTGCTTCCTCAGCTCAACTAAACAAATACTCAAGTATGCCGACATCAACTCGCCGCCACCTAAATATCAACCCTCTTGTTCGTCCAAGAACCTCTAGTAACTTGCCACTTAGGGAAACTTCCCCAAGATAACTTATTCCAGAAATAGCTTTTCCACTTGGCAATTCTCCACAGTAAATCATCAATACGCGCGTAATAAAACAAACAAGTACCATACGTTCGCATATTCTGATTCACCGCATCAAATGCTTTGCAGGCAGCTAACTCAAACCACTTGACTTATTCCCTCCAACAAGCTTACCAAAACCTTGGATCTAGCAACCCTGTCCATCTCCAATGAACTTCATCCAGCATCGTTACAACGATTAGTTTATCCTGCCATGAAGGCTTTACGTGAACTTATGTATCTGGCAAACATGCCTCTCCCGGCTCAATCCTGCTGTAACTCCCCTTCCCGGGACTCCGGCACCACCGGCCTCACAATCCTGGCGCACAGCCAAACATTCATAACCGCTATGGTCATAAAACCTTGTCCCAAAGGTCAACACATCCAAAACCCGAGATTAAACCACCGTCAATCTCTCAAGGTCTACATTCAATCGTTATGTTTATACTCACGTCCTAGGAATTGCTTGCTCCCAACTCTTCCACTCTTAGGTCGCAACCTTCGAGTCATACCGATCTCACTCTCAGACCAGCATCTTCGAGTTATACCGTCTCACTCTTGGCCCACAATCGTCAAGATCTCGGTATCAAGGGAACTACTCATCCCCTCAGGAGAACAACATCCCCTCTGCCACTCTCGGAGCCCTCAGCCCCTCGAGCTATCGGTATTCAGGGGAATCACCATCCCCTCAAGAGCAACAATCCTTAACGACTATAAACATCTCTCGACACAACTACCTCCTGTGGTCCGAGTATAACATTTCAATGTTACACCTGCCCACTCAACTTATATCCAACTGGATTAACCACCAAGCAGAGAAATATCTGCTCCAACTGCATATGTCCACCTATCCGCCTCTCTAGGCCCGATACCTCTTGAGAATAATCTCATACCGGTCATCTACAACCGCCCCATCCTCTTAACATAAGGTGGAAAGTCCTCAACATCCGCAGCCCTCGACTGCACCCCGCCACATGCGGCACAACTGGAGCCTACACTGGTACCCCTCTCGGTAACCGCTCCAACAGCACGCCAACAGATCCGCCAAGCGATCATCTCGACCCTGGGCTCCACCTGCTGCAACCCCACGCCTGGGTTCCCAGCACCCCCGGCACGCTCACCGGCTAATCCCCTCTAGTCCCTCCTGATACGCTTGCGACCCTCTGACGTACCTCCTCGTGAAACTCTGGACCACACACTCGCTGGCCTCGGGACCCGCCCGACAATGACCACGACCACGTCCCCGTCCACGACCAACTACTCAAACACCGTAACCACTGATCTTCCAAGAACAGAGGCTAACAAGCAGAAAGCAAATCAATACCACACAAAGAAACATAACAATAACTCACCGTGGAATCTCATTGAAGGCTCGAAGAGGATGATACTAGGACTCCATACCGCAGACAAATTTACTAACTACTCATAATCAATTCCATCACACAACAACATGCATCAAGCAAAAGGAAAATAATTCACCCAATTAAATTCCTAACCGCTCTAACCATCCATTTAACCATCCTAGAACCGTAATGGCTCTGATACCAAAATGAAACAACCCGACCCTTTTTTTTTAAATTAAAAACAATATATAATTAAGCATCCCATACTACTTAATTAACCAACCCAAACCACAACTCAACATTAAACCAGCAATAACATTAAGCACAGTGGAAACATACCAATAATACAAAACCAACAACATCATCAATACAATAACATTCCTAACCATTCTATCCGGCAACCTACCATAACACTAACCAAGGTTCCAACAACATAACCAACAAATCCAATAACACACAAACGAGACCCTAGATCATCCTCCTCCTCATTGCCATGATTCCACGTCACAAACCTGCACACCACAAACAACAATTGAGATGCGTAAGTATTATCACAAATACTTAGTGAGACAATCCTCTCATCTACTGGGCTATACACACAAGCCACTGAGAAACCAATGCTTAACAAATAACAACCAAACACAAACAAACCAGGAAATCACATAACAAGCAACTTGGTGTCGACCGACACCAGAGAGGTGTCGATCGACACTGGCCAAACATGGTGTCGACCGACACCTAACTGGTGTCGATCGACACTCCCTTCGCAAACGCGAACTGCACGAATCCGAACGACGAACCTCTGTTTCCAATCATCTCCAATCCGTTCCAACCTCACCCAAAAAACCTTCAGGAACCTATAAGAACAATAACACAACCACCACAAGCAAGAACAACACCACTAACACAACCAATCAAGCAAGAACAACACCACAAAGCACCACCAATCAAGCAAGAACAACAAAGGATTCTCAGGCTTAGATAAGCCATGGTCATGCACTCACCTTATCAACTGATTATAACAACCAATACAACCAGTTGAGATCCTCCTAACGTCTGAAACAGCCCAGAAACGCCCTACAACAAGCCACACAACCAAAAACGACTTATAACAAAACTGGACAGAAACATCAGAAAAGAACAGTCTCAAAGACGAAACCCTAAAATAAAAACCAACCGTTAACTATCTAATCGCTCCGGTGAAAAGCTACCCCTAGACGTCACGAAGCTGCCCACAAAATTTCAGCACGATCAGGCACCACACGAGACCACGATCTCAGTTACAATCTCCGATGGTCCCAACTCGCGTCTGAGAAAACGTGTCTCACGAAACTGCCAATAACTCATCGAGTTTAAATCCAAATCTACTTCTGTAAAAAGGCGAATGACGATGAAAGACTTGGGAATAAACCTACCAAATTTCATTACCTTTGAGAACGATTTGATATGCCGAAACAGTTTCCTCCCAAACCCTAACAATTCTGATCTTTCTCCTTTAATCTCCTTCACACCACAATAGGCTCAATCCTCTCTCTCTATCTCTGAAAACGGCGACAAGACACCCTAAAACCCTTAATTTGTCGCTTCTCCACTTATAACACGATTTAGAGATTTTCCTTGAACCAAACCGAACCAAACAGCAATTAAAACGAACCGGACCAAACCAGAAAACATGGTGTCGATCGATACACCAAGGGTGTCGATCGACACCCACACCAAAACCTTAAAAATTGGTTCGCGGATGTTACAAAAAGGCAGCTACGTTATCAAACGGTCGACATTGAATTATGAAGGTGTGAGGTATTTATAAATTACATGTGGCATAAAGTTTGAAAGTCTATTAGATCTCTTCTTTTCTTAATTAAGTCCTGGTACTATTTTAAACAGTAATTATAACCAAAGTGGGAATCTTACTGTGAGCCACACATAAGATTAATGGAATCTCCATTTAACATTGGAACCTGTCTTTTCTTTTTTGTTATTTTTTCGTATGAGGATGCAGAGTTGGAAATTACCTTGATCCTCAGTTAAAGATTTACAGTGATCTATGATACCGATTTAAGCTCATTGAGAACAGATTTACCCAATAATTAAAAAAAAAAATGTAGATTTCAAATGAAGCAAACAATTTTTAGGAAAAAAGGAAATAATACAAAAAAAAACATTAGTTTTCTACCAACCAAAAAAAAACATCAATACACGTTGCGTCTTATCCAACACATACGTTCTTCGATAGACATGCTGATGAACACTTCTTTCATCCCCGACTTTAGAATTTCATTCAATGTATCATAACAAACATTTTCCTCCAAATCAGAAATTTCTTTAATAGCTTCCCATAAATTGTTCTTTTTCTTCTCAGCTTCTCTGGAGTTGGCTTCTCTTTCTTGTCTTTCCTCTCGTTGTTGTATCAAGCTAACAACTTGATTGCTTACCTCAATCATTTCAGTGAACGTCTTTTCCATACGGATACTATCCATGATTGGATTCGAATTACCAGAGTCTTCACCATCTCCACTTTTAGCTCTTTTTTTAGGATTTTGTTTATCTCTCTGGCCCCCTTTGCTTTGTGGCATACTTGAATCTCTCGACCCTGATGCTTGAGATCCATCTAAATGTCCAAAGAGACTTGAATATAATTCGCATGGTGCATTATCTTTAACTCCAAAAGTTTCCGCGTCAGTATCATCTCCTAAGCCAACAACATTTTTTCCCGTCGCTAATCCAACATCAAATATTAGCTGTAAATCTTCATAGTCTTCAAATGTTTCATCACGCATGCTTTTTTGTCTTGGATGTGCCTATAAAGAAAAATATATAATATTACTAATTATTAAAATAAACTATTATAAAACTTTAAAAACTCAGTTACCTTTTCGTAATCATCCCACACATGGTTAGGAGCTGTAAACTTTTTAGTTACGGGATCCCACCCAAATCCAGAACTAAACCGAATCAGCTCTAGCATGCAATTATAGCGATTTTTCAAATTCTTCCATTTACTTTGATAGTTGTTATAAGTTTTCTCACACTGAAGTGCAGAATTCAAAGCAGGCAGAATCTTTTTCTCCACTGTCATCTTGCTTATACAACCACTTGTATCACGCCAACCTTGTTTGATACCCTCTGTGAGGAGTTTGATCAACATTTTTGTTTCTCGTGCATTCCATGTTTCATATGATCCTTTTTTCTTTCCTTGTGGTTGCGGATCTCCCATTATGCTTCTAGTAAAATGACATCCCATTATACATCTAGTAAAATAACATTTATCAAATGTAAACATATATTCTAAGAACCTATAAACTTTAATATCAAGTATCATTTAAGAATACATATAGATTATGTATGATAACTAATAATCTCAAAAAAAATACAAAAGATGAACTTACACGTGAAACCCAATGAGGCTGAACAAGATAGCAGTGTAACCTACAAGACACACAGGAAAAAGCAACTGTATCAAAGTGTGATAGAAAATTGCCATAGATTAATAACTTAAAAAAAGATATATAAGAACAATTACTTAAGATTGCAGTGGCGCACCTATTTTTTCATCTTCTTTTCTCTTACGGTGTTATATAGACTTCTAAAGAAGTTGTCTAATTTAGTGGCACCAATTTCGTTAAGAGGATTTACTTAGTGGAATGAGGTTGGCTAAGTTAGTGGCACCAAGTTCAACGAGTGGAATGAGGTTAGCTAATTTAGTGGCATCAAGATATTGAAGAAGGTTCAACAAGTAGAAGGATAGAGAGCAGCAAGATCGTTTGTAATCAAAACAGAAAATCTAAAAAAAATGCATTTATAATATAATATTTTTATCAAATATGGTGGTCAACTATTTGTTACAAAATTTAAGATTTAAATTAAGCTCAAGATATTTAAAGATTTGATATGATCAATTCAATTTTTTTTAAGTAATGTTTAGTTTTAATTAAATAAAAATCAAAATGAAATTCAGTGTTTTTTCATTTGTTTTTGTCAAAATTTTCCTTCCTAAGCTGCAAATTCTCGAGCTTCGTACTTCTTCAGCTTAAGCTCTTCTAACTTTATGGCTTCGTACTTTACGACTCTTATTTATTTGAATTGAAAGAACAAAGAGAGAGATTTCATATATATCACAGCAGAGGAGAGAGGATCAAGGTATAAGAGTAGTACATATAGTACATTAAGTGTAATTACATTGTACTAGGTTTAGGCTGTGTCTTAGTATAAATATGTAAACTCTCTTAATCAATATCATCACTTTCCATTCTCTACATGGTATCAGAGCAGAACGCTCCTTAACCTAAAACAAAAAAATTTTTTTTTTTTTACGCCGCCGCTACTACAATGGCCTCCACGCCTGAAGCTTCCAACACGTCCGACTCCATCACCATCAATCCAAACAATCCGGTGCTTCTCAGTCTCAATATGTCTAACATAACGAAGCTGACGCCCACCACCTACGTAATCTGGAAGTTACAAGTCCATGCTCTTGTCGATGGTCATGGTCTTGCTGAATATCTTGATGGATCGGCTGAGATTCCCGCTGCTACGGTCACCGTTGGTGCTATCGTCTCTCCGAACCCTGCCCTCCTTCATTGGCGACGTCAGGACAAGCTTCTTTACAGCGCTTTACTTGGATCCGTCACTCCAACTGTCCAGTCGGCTCTCTCTCGGACAACCACTTCAGCCAAAATCTGGGCCACTCTCGCTGACATCTACGGCAAGCCAAGCCGTGGTCATGCACGTCAACTGCGTGATCAGTTGAAACTGATTGTTAAGGGCACCAACACCATTGATGAATACTTACATAGTCTCATAACACGTTTTGATGCTCTCGCCAATTTAGGTAGCCCTGTTGTACATGACGATCAGGTCGAACAGATCCTCGACGGTCTCCCGGATGACTATCGTCCTATTGTTGATCAAGTTGCTGCACGTGATACCTCCCCGACCATTGCCTACGTCCATGAACGCCTGCTTAATCACGAGGCGAAGCTACTTTCCAAGGCTGCGACACCTGCCTTGCCTCTCACGGCTAACGTTGCTACTCATCGTCCTCGTCAACAATCTCGTACTGGTAACTCTCCCAATTCCAATAAGCGAACATCCTCTAATAACAATTCTGGATCGAACTACGGGGGTGTGTCTCGCAACCAGTTCCAACAGCAACAGTCCACACATGAGTCTCGTGGTTATAAGGGTCGCTGTCAAATTTGCTACACTCACGGTCACAGTGCGAGGTGGTGTCCGCAGCTTCAGTCTCGGACGGTTCCCATGTTCTCTCCACCAAGCAACCCGTTTCGTCCGTGGCAACCTCGAGCGAATGTCGCTATTGGCTCTCCCTATGATTCCAACCCATGGATCCTTGATAGTGGTGCGACTCACCACATGACCTCCGACTTGGCTAATCTCTCTGTTCATGAACCATACACAGGTGGTGAGGATGTTATTGTTGCTAATGGCTCTCCCTTAGCCATTTCTCACACTGGTTCTAAACTTCTTCCCTCTCGTTTACGTGCTCTACGCTTAAACAAAATTTTGTGTGTCCCTGATATTCACAAGAACTTGATTTCTGTCTACCGCTTGTGCAATGCTAATAGTGTCTCTGTCACGTTTTATCCTGCCTTCTTTCAGGTGAAGGATCTCAGTACGGGGGTTCTACTTCTTCAAGGCCGAACCAAGGATGAGTTGTATGAGTGGCCGGTCTCGCCGCATCAAGTGACTGCTCTGTCTACCTACACTAGTTCTAAAGCTTCTCTTCCGGTGTGGCATTCCCGCCTTGGACATCCCTCTACTTCTGTTTTAAACACTATGCTTTCAACTTCTGCAATTTCTGTTTTGGGCTCTCACAAACAATTGTCTTGCACTTATTGTTCTCTTAATAAAAGTCATAAGCTTCCTTTTTCCCAAAACACAATTCAAACCACTCGACCTCTTGAATGTTTATACTCGGATGTTTGGACATCTCCTGTCTTGTCTACTCAGAATTTCAAATACTATCTCATCATCGTTGATCATTTTACCCGTTACTCTTGGCTCTATCCACTCAAGCGCAAATCTGATGTCAAAGAGGTCTTTGTTGCATTCAAGGCACTGGTTGAAAATCGTTTCCAACAGAGGATCGGGACTTTGTTTTCCGACAATGGTGGTGAATTTATTGCCTTACGTGATGTTCTTCGTGCTCATGGCATCTCTCACCTCACGTCTCCGCCGCATACACCGGAACACAACGGTCTGGCTGAACGCAAGCATCGACATGTGGTTGAAACTGGTCTCACGCTTATGTCCACTGCTTCGATGCCTCTTGCTTTTTGGCCATATGCTTTTATGACTGCGATCTATCTTATTAATCGACTCTCCACACCAGTCCTTGGGAACCAATCACCATACCTCATGCTTTTCCGTGTCCAGCCGAACATTCACAAGCTAAAGGTTTTTGGGTGCCTCTGTTTTCCATGGTTGAAGCCATATACGACACATAAACTTGAGAGTCGATCGCTTCCATGTGTGTTTCTTGGGTATTCTCTCACACAAAGTGCGTTTCACTGCCTCCATGTTCCTACTGGTCGCATTTACACATCGCGCCATGTTCAATTTGATGAGACTCGATTCCCGTTTGCATCTGGTTCGTTATCATCGCTGGGCTCTGCTCCTATTTCGACCGTCTCTTCTTCGCAACCAGTGGTCACTACTATACCGTTCTCACACACCACGCCGCCTTCGCCAACTAGAACCCCCGGCTCCATCCTTCACCCGGCTCCGTCACCACCTTCGCACACTCAGGTACATCCTTCTCCTTTATCTTCTCCACTTCTCCCTTCTCCTACTGAGCCCACTGCTCCATTAAATGGACCTCGAACCCAGGTCCAACCCGAAAATATTTCCCGTGAGCCCACTGCTCCTACCGATAATGAATCGCCTCCCACGATTCAGCCACAACCTTCCCCGTCATCCTCCGCTAACTCTGAGCACTCTCGCTCTTCCTCAGAAAATTCCCAAGAAGCTCCAGCCCAGCAACCACAAATTCCCCAACCTGTTGAACCACAACAAAATGTCCACAATATGAGAACTCGAGCCAAAAATAATATCCTCAAACCCAAACATATGTTGAATCTTCATGTTACAGGTTTACGCAAATATAGAGAGCCTCGTACGGTGGCTCAAGCCTTAAAAGATGATCGATGGCGTCCATCTATGTCTGATGAATACAATGCTCAGATGGCTAATCACACATGGGATTTGGTTCCGCCACACCCTTCTCAAAATGTTATTGGTTCACGGTGGGTCTTTACAACAAAATTTCATCCCAATGGTCAGCTCAATCGTTATAAATCTCGCCTGGTAGCAAAGGGATATCACCAACGTCATGGCATCGACTACGCTGATACCTTTAGTCCAGTTATCAAGACAACAACCATTCGCTTGGTTCTCGACATTGCTGTTGCAAACTCTTGGCCGATTAAACAACTAGATGTGAACAATGCTTTTTTACAAGGTGATCTCACGGAGGAAGTATATATGGAACAACCTCAAGGTTTTATTGATCCCACTCGCCCTGATTACGTTTGTCGTCTCCGTAAGCCGATCTATGGCCTTAAACAGGCTCCCCGGGCTTGGTATCTATCTCTTAAGCAACATCTACTTCAAACCGGGTTCACAAATTCACTTGCTGACACATCCTTGTTTATTAAACGATGTGGGTCGACATATGTTTACGTCTTGGTCTACGTTGATGATATCTTGGTTACTGGTAACAACTCTGCTCAGATTGCTCACACCCTCGCCTCCTTTGCAGCTCGATTTTCTATCAAAGACCCGACTGACCTGAGCTACTTTCTTGGTGTTGAAGCAACTCGCACCAAGGCTGGTCTCCATTTGATGCAACGGAAATATATCGTCGACCTCTTGGCTCGGCACAATATGCATGATGCGAAACCAGTTGCCACGCCTATGGCTACCTCTCCCAAGCTCACGAAGTCGGCTGGTTCTCCTCTCTCTGATCCCTCGCCGTATCGTTTCGTCGTTGGTAGCCTTCAATATCTTTCATTCACTAGACCGGATATCTCATATGCTGTTAATCGACTATCTCAGTTCATGCACCAGCCTACAGATCAACATTGGCAGGCGGCTAAGCGGGTTCTACGCTATCTTGTGGGAACTCAAACTCATGGCATATTCCTTCGTGCGCCTTCTCCTCTTTCTCTTCGAGCTTTTTCGGATGCAGATTGGGCTGGTGATGTTGATGATTATGTATCTACCAATGCCTATGTTATTTATCTAGGTACAAATCCCATCTCTTGGAGTTCAAAGAAGCAACGCGGGGTTACACGGTCGTCCACTGAGGCCGAGTACCTGGCCGTTGCAAATACAGCCTCGGAGATTCGTTGGCTTTGTTCCTTATTAACTGAACTTGGTGTCACACTCCGTTCTCCGCCAGTTATTTACTGTGATAACATTGGTGTCACATATCTATATGCTAACCCTGTCTTCCATTCGAGGATGAAGCATATAGCTCTGGACTATCATTTCACTCGGAATCACATACAAGATGGTATGCTGCAAGTCGCTCATGTCTCGACAAAGGATCAATTGGCGGATGCGTTAACCAAACCACTCTCTCGGCATCAGTTTCAGTTGGCCTGTTCCAAGATTGGTGTCACCGGTGCTCCTCCATCTTGCGGGGGTGTATAAGAGTAGTACATATAGTACATTAAGTGTAATTACATTGTACTAGGTTTAGGCTGTGTCTTAGTATAAATATGTAAACTCTCTTAATCAATATCATCACTTTCCATTCTCTACACAAGGATCAGGCCAAGAGAAGTTTCGAGAGACTAGGAATCAACAAGCCAGATATCTTCTTGTCCGCTTCTGTGATCGATCTTCCTGTAATGAAAGGATGGTTCAAGAGCTCAGCTGCGGTGGGCCTACATGGAGGAATGTCAAAGCACCGCCACACGAAATCTCTAGCCTCCGGAGAGATATCTCGACCACGCAAACTCATCATACGAGCCACACGTCGGACCAAAGACTTAGGTATCGTCTGTGATCTCATGCGAGAACCGTAGATCATCTTATTGAGATTACCTTGGGAGGCGTACTCCATAAAGATCGAGTAGCATTCGGAGGGTTTGGTTGGGAAGTGAAGAGTGTTTGAGGCGTTGACTATGCGAGGATGATCGCGGAAATGATGCATGATCCTGAGCTCCTTGTCGAGAATGTTTCTGAGATGCATAGGCGATGGCTTCTTCGCCCAAAGTCAAGAGAGACACAACCGAAGCTTCCTCTGCCAAGAAAAGAGATTGTTGTCAGCGAAGACTTGTCCACAGTCCAATCATCATCTCTGCAAATTTTCACAGTTGAAACATAGCTTCCTCTGCTGCTCTGCTGCTTCTAGTGATACTTGAAACATAGCTTCCGATCCTCTGCATCTAAAGACATGCACTTGGTTTCCATGACAACAATGACGACTACGACAACAACGACACGACAACGACGCAACGACGATGACGACGACAACGACAATGAAAACGACGATGACGACGGCAACGACGATGACGACGATGACAACGACAACGACAATGACCACGGCAACGACAACGACAACGACGATGACGACGTCACCAGATGCTATTGATTTCATCGGGAGATATTATGAGAAGAGAGATGAAATACTTAAAAATTGTTAGGATTGTCATTGTTCATGTTTTGGATGTAAAATACATTAAAATCTAAAGTGAAACAAAATCCATTGGAAATAGAATAACAACGATTTTACAAGTGCTTTAAAATCATCCAAAAAATGTTAAATCCAATAACAGCAGATTTTATTGTATTTTCTAAAATACCTAATTGAATAACGCTGAATTTTGAAATACACCTAACTCCATTAAAATCCAAAATTGAATAACACCCCCTTAGTATCTAAATTTAGTACTTTTGCTTTTAGAACCTACTCGTTTTTTTTTTTTTTTGTACTTTCGCTTTTGTATTTCTTATAATTTTCTTATATTTTGCTTTCTAGCTATCTAGTTAATTCTTAACAAAAATAAATTCAAAAGTTAACTCTTAATTGTTAAAATCGTATGCTATTTCAATCATAACCTAATGTACTTTGTGAAAATTTTATTTTTGTAGATAAGCTATTATTTTAGACAAATTTATCCACTTAGGGAGTAAGTTTTTTCACCATATTGATTAAAAAACTAGAAAACATAAAGACCAAGAGTTAAACCAATTTAATCATCAGTAGGTCAATAAAGATTGAAATTAAAGAGAAAAGTAGTCCTCCAATTAATATTACAAATTAATTTTTTTACTACAATATTTATTTTAACTACTTTATAATTTTTTTGACCATATTAATTACATAACTAGAATATGTATGGCCAAGGTTTTAATGTAGAGAAACAAAAGTGAATCATTTGTAAGATAAGTTTGTGGAATGTATTAAAGAGGTAATTAACTATTTTTAATTTAAAAATATCAAAAAGAGGTCTGTAAAGATTGAAATTTGAAAGAACATGACTGACGACGTGTGGAGGTCTTGTAATTGCGACATTATCAAGAAAACTGTCAAAATATCTGAAATCTAGCAAAAAATCTCTCAAGAGTATTTAAGGTTTCTATAAAAAAAAGTAACATTTCAAAGGAAGAAGATATGCAATATTTTACAAGGTATAAACACAATAAGGTCTAAGTTTTGAACTTTTGCTTTTATTTTTTTGATTCTCATTTCTTGTGTTTAAAATTTCAGTTAAATAATTTACTACGATTCACTAAATAAAAACTCAACGGTTATTTATTTACTGAACAAAGATTTAAGGTTTTATATGTGAAATCTAATATTTCAAGTGAAATATATTGTTTCAAGTTATAAACATGATAAGTTTTAGTATCTAAGTTTAGAACTTTTGCTTTTAAGCCTATTTGTTCTCATTCTTTTTGTCCATAATTTCACTTACTTAGTGCTTATAATTTACTTATGTATTGCTTTATAATTATCTAGTTAATTCTTAACATAAATCCATTCAAAAATTAATATTAATTATCAAAATAATATGTTATTTCAATCATATTCTAATATGCTTAGTTTTTTACCCAATCAATAGTTAACTGGAAAATAACATAGCTATGTTTTGTGAAAATTATTTTGGTAGGTAATCTATACATATTTGACTAATTTATCAACAAAATCAAGTAAATCAATTATGGGATATATATTAGAGTGAAAAACTAATTATTTAATTGAAAATGTCCAAAACATGGTCAATTAATAAAGATTAAAATTTGAATGGCCAAATATGGAATTTTTTTTTGGCTGGTTAATACACAAATAATTAAAAAAATCACACAAACTAGAATATAAAAGATTTTAGAGTAAACAAAAGTGAAATCATTTGAAGGATATTAAAGACAGAATTAACCATTTTTAAATGATAATACCAAAAAGAGGTCAATAAAGATTGAAATTAATTTTGCTACTTTATAATTGTTTTGATCATATTAATTACTGAAGTAGAAAATGGAAGACCAAGATTTTAATTCAAAGAAAAGTCAATTATTTGTATTTTGTTTGATTTTTTTTGGTGGAACAAAGGGAGTAAACTCCCTTACTTTATTAATGAAAAATTAGAAATTCAAATACAAACAGCCCCTGGTGTGGTATAACCACTAGCATCCTGTAAAAGCACCGTCGCAACACCAGACGGGCTAGTCTCAAACAAATGAAAGCCTAAATGTAAAGAAAAAGCATAGGCTGCTAGACCATCAGCAAGACGATTAGCCTCTCTATGCACATGCATAACCCGGACTACCCAGTCCCTTGATATGTAGCCATGGCACATCCGTACCAGGGAAGACAAAGGATGAGATGCACTTATCCCTGTCCGAAGAAAACCGACCACTAACTCACTATCCACCTCCAGCTCTAAACGTTCAACTCTCCTCTCCCAAGCAACACAGAGCCCGTAGTAGACGCCCCATAGTTCTGCCATCAGAGCAGAGCAGATACCGATATTAAGAGAGAAACCCGCCTGCCAAACCCCTTTGTCATCCCGCAGAATACCACCTGCAGTTGCCAAACCCGGATTTCCTCTTGAAGCGCCATCAGTGTTCATCTTCCACCAACCCCTCTGTGGTCGAGCCCAACTGATAAGCCGCTCCTCCCTTACTGGTGTAACCCGTATAGCCCTCGTAGCTTGATGAGCAAGAGCGACTTCTTTCGCCAGATCCTTAAGAAATTTCACTCTGTCCCTGCATTTGCCTTGCACTCCAAACACATTCCCACACCTCCATTTCCACCCCCACCAAGCCGCAATACTAAACAAAGTAGACCACACCAAACCCCCGGAACCTGTTCCCACCAAGAGTTTAGTAAAAAGCCACTCAAGCAGAGACACCAAAAAGAACCAAGCTTGTTTCCGAACTGGCACTAAGCACCTCCAAACACCGGCCATTGCAGGGCAGTCACGCAGAATATGTAAAATAGTCTCCTCCCCTCCTTTGCAGACTTCACACAGAGAAGAAGCGCATAAATGGCGACGGAATCTCTCGGAGTTCGACATCAGAGCCTGATGTCCGACTAGCCAAAGAAAAACCTTCACCCTTTCTGGTGCCACAACACCCCAAACCCGAGCCCAGAATTTATCAAGCTGCGGTCCCTCCTCTTGTTTGCGTGCAAGCATAGCATACGCCGACTTAACTGTGAACTGTCCATTTGCAGTTTCTGCCCATGACAGTCTATCCCTGGCCCCCGTACAATGATCTAGTACCACAGCCCCGAGACGTAACTTAGTATCCTCCGAGATCCATGGAACTATTCTATTCAAGTACCAACTCCGTCCATCCTCCCATAAGTCACTAGCAGCCTCATTCACTCTATTCTGAGGAAGCACATCCTGAATTATATCAATAATGGGCTTCTCAAGCAACCATCTATCCTTCCAGAACCGGATTTGTCTTCCATCACCCACAACCCAACCATGACCTGGTAAGATCACCTCTCGAAGCCCGACCGCCACACTCCTCCAGGTAGACGACCATGTTCCCTTTGGTTTTAACCAATCCACTAACCGGAGATCCCCTACATGATACTTACTCCGAAGAACTCGAGCCCATAAACTCTCTCGGTCACCAAGCAACCTCCAACCCACTTTGGCTAGTAACGCCTTGTTCATATCTTGGAGTCTTTTAACACCAAGTCCTCCATCACTTTTAGGCCTACACACCCGCTCCCAAGATATGAGATGTGGCTTCCTGTTCTCCAAAGAGCTTCCCCAGAGAAAGGAGCGTGACACCTTTTCCAACTCTTCCAGCACTGCTTTCGGGAGAGAAATAACACTCATGGTATGTATTGGAATTGCTCCGAGTACAGCTTTTGTTAAAGTGAGTCGACCCGCAAAGCTCAGACAACGTTCCTTCCACCCTGCTAGCTTCGAAGAGACCCGTTCCAAAACCTCACCAAACATGGTCTTGTTCAAACGCCTCTGGAGAACTGGCATGCCAAGATACTTTCCCAAGTCTGTCGTTGATTGAATACCACTCTCCACAGTTATCAATCTCTGCATAACCCTTGTAACATTCTGGGAAAAGTATATCTTAGACTTTTCGAGACTCACCTTCTAACCCGATGCAATACAAAAGTCTTCGAGAATCCTTCTAATGACTCTTATCTGTGCAACTGAAGCTTCTGCAAATAGAATAAGATCATCCGCGAAGCATATATGTGAGAGAGGGGGTCCTCCTTGGGATAGTCTGATCGGTTTCCATTGCTTTTCTGTTGTAGCTTTATCAATCATATGGCAGAGACGCTCCAGACACAAAACGAACAGATATGGGGACAACGGATCACCCTGACGCAATCCCCTAGCTGGTTTAAAAGGCTCGGTGAGCTCTCCGTTCCACAGTATATTCATAGATGGATTTGTAACACACTGCATAATCCACTTGATCCATAAGTTTGAAAGTCCTGCTGCAATTAGAGTATCCTCCAAGAAATCCCAACGAATGCGGTCATACGCCTTCTCCGGTCCAACTTTAACAACATCCAGCCCTTTCGACCCTTTTCCTTCTCATTGAATGGACTGCTTCTTGAACGACAACAATATTATCAATGCTAAGGCGCCCTGGTATAAAGCTGGATTGGGACGGGCCAATCAATTTTGATATCACCAGCTTCAACCTTGTCACCATAACCTTCGTTATAACCTTGAAAATGACGTTGCATAGACTGATAGGACGAAACTGTGTTATCCTCTCTGGTTTGGCCACTTTAGGAATCAGACAGACCAGCGCATCATTCAGACCTAGAGGAAGCTCCCGCGTCTCAAAAAACTGCAATACGAACTTAACCACGGAGTCCCCAACAACATCCCAACATTTCTGATAGAAGATGGGCTGGTAACCATCGGGTCCCGGCGCTTTATAGGCCCCCATACTACTAACGGCTGCCTTTACCTCCGATTCCCGCATAGGTTTACTCAGACTAACCTTCTCGTCCCAAGTAAATGGTTGAAACCCCTCTCGTGATAAAGTTGGAACAACCAAATCCACATCAACCATCGAATACAAACGCTTATAATATGTCACTGCCATACACTCCAATTCGTGTGGATCAGTAAGCCAAACACCACTATCATTCTTCAACGCTTCCACCCGATTCCTGCGCCTCCGAATAACAGTAGAAGTGTGAAAAAAGCTAGTATTACGATCTCCCAAACTGAACCATTTCTCTCGTGACTTTTGAAACCAAATAGTTTCCTCTTGTTCCAACACCATGTCAAGCTCCCTGATTAAACCATCCTCCTTGCACAACAACTCATCAGTCTGTGTGATATCCAGAATATCCTGTATCTCCCGAATCTCCCTCAATAGCTTCTCCTTTCTCTGAGTAACATCTCCAAAAACTTCTTTGTTCCATTTTTCAGTACCAACCTTAGTGCAGAAAGAGCTTCCGTTGTTGTGACATCCCTTCGCCACGACATCTCCAGCAACTCCTTGAAGCTCCCATGACTCAACCAAGCCGCTTCAAACCGAAAAGGACGGCGTCTGGGATCCCTCTCCACCTTAGGACTTAACTGAACATAAAGAGGGGCATGGTCAGAAGCCATAAAAGGTAAGTGGGAAACAATCGCGTCTTGCCATTTCAATCTTGCTTGAGGATTACACAATATCCTATCAAGCCGCTTAGCAATCAAATTCTGTGTCACCTTCCCTCTCCTCCATGTGAAACGATTCCCTCTGAATCCCATATCAATCAAGGACTCCGAGTTAATCCAGTCACCAAACAAAAGTGAATCCGCCGACAGCTGCCGGTTTCCTCCCGACCTTTCATCCAATCTAACTATTGTGTTAAAGTCCCCTCCAATTATAATAGGTCCCTCAACCCCTCTTAGCGTATCACTAAGCTGACTCCATAGACCGTTCCGCCTACTGACTGTAGGTGCTGCATAGACCGCAACCACATTCAAGACATCATCCCCATTCACCACACGGGCATGAATGAACTGATTAGTAGAAGCAACAATCTCCACATCCCCAATTTCACTCCTCCATAGCAACCACAAACCACCACTTTGACCACTCGCATCCACCTTAAAAGAGTGATCAAAACCTAACCCTCGGCAAATACGACTTGCATTATCCCCACCAGCATGAGTCTCAAACACGGCTAACAGATCCGTAGTGAACTTCTTCAACATATATCGGATTGAGCGACGAAAATTGGGTTTATTGGCCCCCCGGCAATTCCAAAACAGACAATTCATATTGAGTTTGCAAAACAGATACAGAACCACCGGGGAAACCTGCTAGAGCGGCGGAGTCTCTGACCCACCACCGCTCGAACTAACTCCCATATCCTCGACCCGCGACTCCTCCACACTCGACACAGAGATGGCCACAGATTTAACACCATCCTGCTCCCCTCCGACGATGTCCTTCCCCGGCACACTCCCATCAGAAGAGAAAGCACCGCCGGATCGACCGATGTTATCCAGTTCCACACGAAGACGTTTTCCGTTCGTGGGCAAAGGCGCCTCCTCAGCCCGAGATCCAAAAATCAAACCCATACCAGGCCTATTAGCCCTGGTCTTATTAATCTTAGGCCCACTTTTGCCCACAAAAGCTTTTTGGGCCTTTTTATCTGGAAGCCCAGTTCGTTTCGGCCCCTTCTCCATACCCGCTCGTACTGACGTACCCTTCGCATCATATTGTCCAAACGTTAACTTGGGAGCCAATATTGCATTTTCCTTATCTGAACCCATCGTAATCTTCCCACCCGTAAGATCAGCCACACTTTCCGTAATCTCCAACCCTCCGAATTTATTGGAAACTAGAATATTCGCCGTATCATTAGTCGAGATCTCCTGAAGATTGCGTCCGGTACCCTGCAAGCTAGCCGCTGCAGGAGCAACCGTCTGTTGCGGTGATCCTGCACGCTGGCCACCCCTCCGAACCGTAATAAAACCATCCTCAGTTTGGTTTTCCGAGTTCGTCACCGTAACCTCATTACACGGATTCGGAGCTGGTGCCTCCTTGTCAACCGGTCGCCGGGGGCAAGAATGCACCAAGTGCCCATATACGCCACAGCCAGAACAAATGTTACTCAACCCCTCATAGGATACAAAAAATCTCGCACCGTTCACCTGCACCGTTCCCTTCAAAGGTCTACGTAAATCAACCTCCACACAGATCCGGGCAAACCTAGCTCGATCAAAATTAAGTGTAGTGTTATCCACACGAATAGGGTTCCCCAGTCCCCGCGCAATCCCCATCAAGATGCGATCATGGTAGAAAGTCACAGGGATATTTGCCAAACGAGTCCAAACAGGAGTCGTTGTAATATCATCCCTTGTGGGATCAAACTCCGCCGACCATGCCTGCACCAACAAGTAACTACCAAAAGCTTTCCATGGACCTCCAGTCAGTGCCGCCAAATACTCTTCCTCACGCTCAAAACGAACCATGAAGAATTGTCTCGGAAGATCAAACACATGCATCGCCCCTCGGAAGATCAAACACATGCATCGCCCCTTGCGGCTTCCACATCTCTCGCAGTTTTCTGTTCAACACCGAGATCGAAATATGCCTTCAAAGCACTTTCACTATCATACACTGTTTCCACAGACCCTCCATCACATCCAGTACCTCCTTCTCAATGGTTATAACCGGTTCTCCATCCTCCCCATCCGGAAAAGCCAAAGTTACTCTCTCATCCACAAACGCTCCATCAAGTACGGCCTCCGGTCTCAAGCGACCCCCTCCACAGCCACCTCTCACCTTATTCACCCACACACCCCCAGAATCCGGTGGATCCCCCAACGGAGGATCCTTCTCCCCAAGATCAACCATATTCGTGTCTTGCGCCGCTGTACCGGAAATCGTCATCCCCAGAAGTATTATTTGTTTATACGCTCTTCTTTATGTATTTTGTTTGATAAGTTTGTGGAAAGTATTAAAGAAGAAAATTAATCATTTTTAATTTTAAAGATTGTAATTTGAAAGGTCATGACGTGTGGTGGTTTAGTAATTGCCACACTATCAAGAAAACTGTCAAAGAGATCTGAAATCTAGCAAAAAAAAGCTCTGTCACCGAATTGAAAAGGTTTTTCTCCTTCTCTTCCTTACTTCCCTAATCTTTCGTACTTATAACCTGACATCGTAGCTTTGTGTGAAATTTAGGGTTTTAGGCAGAGAACATGGCTACAACGTCTCTAAGCAAGAGGAAGTCTATCAAAACCGAAGGCAGTTTGGTGAAAGATAGGTTAAGTGATTTGCCATGCGATGTGTTATGTCGGATCCTCTCTCAACTCTCTACCAAGGAATCGGTTAGCACCAGTATCTTGTCGGGCGTTAGAAAGATCTCTGGTCACAGGTTCCTGCTTTGGATTTAAGTTACGGTGATTTCAAAGATACTGATTTCGATTTGATGGGCTTTATAGATTGTTTTTTGGAACCTGACCTGGCTTTAGACTCGTTCAAGTTGGTTTATGATGTCGATATTGAGCACTGTCACGAGAGTTTTGTGTCCACGATAGATGAAGTGGTTGAGCGTGGACTTAGTCATCTAACTTGATATATCATGGTTTTTACGGTTTTTAACCATGATATAAGTGTGCTTTTTGAGTCTTTTGATTTGTTTCTAGGTTATTTTTGAGTCTTTACAGGTTATCTAGGAATTTGGCACGGATGGAGCAATATGGAACAATTTGGATCATTTTGGAGCATTTTACCGAAAGAAATCAAGTTGGAGTCGGATCAGAGTATGAGCGTCGATCGATACCACACAAAGGAGCATCGATCGACACTCATGTTTACCCGACGAGAAAACAACAAATTTGGAAGTTTTACAAATTTGCCCAAAGTCTTCTATAATTGCAACATAAGCACCTGGACGTGTTATATGATGTATATATATTATTTTTAGGTTTTAGAAACCCTTAAGTTATCTTCTAGCAGTTTTTGAGAGAAAAGATATTGAGAGCTTTTGGGAGAGATAGATCTGAATTCTTTGTAGAGAGAAGATTTCTTGAACTCCCTCTTTTACTTTTAATATCTATTGCATGTTATTCAGAATTATGATTTGTGCTTTACTTAACATGTCTGAGTAGTTTGCTTGTTAGGTTTAGGGTTTTTCATAGGATTTTCATGATTTATTAGATCTGAGATTTTTAGGGTTCTTAATCTTTTATGATCTTCATCTTTGGTTGTTCTTCACAATAATTCTTGATTGATCACCTAGAATTGTTATCTTAGAGAAATAAATTGATATGAGAATATAATTGTTTTCCTGATTAAACTATTGATAAGCAGAATTGTTTATTACAAAGAGATTTGAATTAATAATTCTGTGAACTTATCTAAACCTGTTCTTAAAGCTGATTTATTACTTGGATTTTACAAAGAGATTTGGATTTTCTGGTTTTAAATTTAGAATATAATTGCAGTGAGAACTGATTATTTTACCAAAAGTTTAGAGTTCTAGATCTGATTTTTATTGCTTGAACCTTAATTAATTTATCTGATTTAATATTTCATAATTTCCTGAGAAATTCCCTAGGCTTAGCTCTTTTGATTTTCTGAATTCACAACACTTTTATTTAAATATTTGCATTGCTTTATTTTAATTCAATTTAACTTGTTTAGCGTAATTTACAAAACTTTACAATCTATTGTGTTTGATCTTGAGTCTCTGTGGATTCGACCCCTAAGTATTGCAGTGATCTCTTGTTTGAGAGAGTAGCTCTAGGGATTAATTTGAGCCTATCAAATTTTGGCGTTGTTGCCGGGGACTCTCTGATCTATCATTAGATTTAAGTTTTTAATTTCGTCTAAACTTTTCTTTTTATTTTCTACTTACACGTTTTTTGTTTTCTTCTCTTTGGTGTTTCAGGTGCATGCCTCCTAAACCTCACACAAGGAACAACAAGTCTGGTCCTACTGTGAATTTGTCAAACAAAGAGTTGGGAAAACTTGAACGTTAGAACCGAAAAGCAGCTAAATCTCTGAAGATGGTTAATACGATCATTCTGATGCGTGATGAGGCTGGTGTTTTGAGGGATCAAGAGGGCCATTTGCGCAATGAGCAGGGCCAAAAGCTTGATGCAGAAGGAAACGTGATCCTGAACCTGTTGTCAACGAGCAGGCTGTTGTGAACCAGCAAGCTGGTGTCGTTGATAATCCGGATCTTGGTGTCGATCGACACCAACCAGGTGGCATCGATCGACACCCACCTGCAGACGTGCGTGGAGCTGCCAACCACGTACAGAACCCCGTTCGACGACAGGAGAACAACCGGGATCTGATCAGGACCATTGCTGACTACAATAGGGCTGATCTGGTGTATGAGAACCGGTCTGCTATCGTTCCTCCCCCTTTTCAGAGGAATGATTTTGAGTTGAAACCTGCGTACTTTCAACTAGTTGGGCAGAGACCTTTCTCTGCTTTGCCCAATGAGAAGCCCTTGGATCACATTGAGCATTTTGAGGATCTGGTGACTAGCATCAAGGCTAATGGGGTGACTGAGGACTACATCTTCTGCAAACTCTTCCCTTACTCACTTGCAGGAGAGGCATTTCAGTGGTTGAAACAGCTGCCTGCTGGATCATTGACAAGCTGGCGTGATGTCAAGGTGGCCTTCCTCAACCACTTCTATGATGATGCAATGTCAGATGAGTTGAGAATCAAGATGTCTTCCTTCAAGCAGCTTGGGTGAGATTCAGATGAAGCTTTCAAAGCAGCTTGGGTGAGATTCAAGGCTTACCAAAGGGACTGTCCACACCATGGTTTCTCAAGAGTTCAATTGCTAAGTATCTTCTTCAGAGGGTGTGACTGGGAGTATCAGTTGGTTTTAGATGCTGCAAGTCATGGGAATTTCAAGACAAGATTGCCAGTAGATGCTGAATTGTTGATTGAGAACTTAGCTGCTAGCAATAGTACTAAGAGAGCAGATGCTGAAAGGAAGAGATTACATGGAGGATATGACTCACACCAGTTAGCTTCTGTTAATGCTAAGCTGGATTCTGTGCATAATCTCCTTGTGGGTAAGAAATCTATTCATTTTGCTGAGACATATGAGCCAGAACCTGATCAAGGAAATTATGAGGAAGAAGAGGTGAACTATGTCTATGGGAATCAGGGGCAGAGGTTTGGAAATCAGCAAGGTAGTAGGCCTTACAGTGGAAACAGCCAGCGCAGTAACTTTCAGGGCAACTCTTCTGGTTTCACACCCAAACCTGAATATCAGAAGCAGCAACAAAACAGTGGATTCACAAGGACTTATGGCAAAAACTCATATCAGTCTCCACCTCCTAAGTCAGCTGAAACTAGTAAGATGGAAGCTATGCTTGAGCAGCTTTTGCAAGGCCAAGAGCAAATGACAGTGACTTTCAATGGGAAGCTGGATAATGTCTACACTGATCTTAATGGGAAGTTTGAAGCTTTGAACATCCATGTCAAGAAGCTGGAAAGTCAGGTTGCGCAGACTGCTGGGTCTGTCAAAAGGCAAGAAGGTTATCTCCCTTCAAGAACTGAATCAAATCCTAAACATTCTTGCAATGCAGTGACTTTGAGAAGTGGCAAACAACTCCATCCTATACCCCAGAAGAATCAAACTGATGATCTACAGGAGTTGATTGATATAGACGACGAAGAGGATGTTTCTGCCGAGCCAGTATCGACCGACACACATGGGCATCGGTTGACACCTAAACCATGCGAAGTTTCGGACAAAATCCCAGAACAAAGCGTCGATCGACACCAACCATGTGGCATCGATCGACGCCAATCACGGACAGAAACTGCGAATGTGAAGTCTTCTACTCCAGTTGCAGAAAGAGTTTACATACCTAAGGTTCCATTCCCCAAGAACCCAAGGAAGTCTAAACAAGAGCTAGATGATGCCAAGTGCAAAGCCATGATGGATAAGCTTATTCTTGAGTTGCCTTTGGTTGATGTTGTTAAGACTTCTCCAATGCTTAGGAGATATGTCAAGAGGATGGTAACCAAGGATTTGAATGTTGAGCAATGAGTTATGATGATATCAGCCCAAGTCAGTGCCATCATTCTGAACAAGATTCCAGAAAAACTTCCTGATCCAGGGAGCTTTGTTCTTGATTGCACTATCTTCACTGACAGATTTGCTAGATCTTTGTGTGATCTTGGTTCTAGTGTAAACCTCATGCCAAGATCAGTAGCACTCAGCCTGGGAATGACAGACTTCCAGCCTACTAAGCTCACTCTCATCCTTGCTGACCGGTCCGTTCGTATTCCAGATGGTGTTCTTGAAGATGTTCCAATTAAGATTGGTGAGTGCTTGATACCTACTGATTTTGTGGTGTTAAAGTATGAGGAGGAACCCAAGGACCCTCTTATTCTGGGAAGATCATTCTTAGCTACTGCTGGAGCTATAATTGATGTCAAGAAGGGTCAGATTGGTCTCAACATTGGCGATTTACAAATGCGTTTTGACATGGAGAAGCTGGTTAAGAGGCCAACCATTGATGGCCAGACATTCTATGTAGACACATTGTCTAATCTGGCTGAAGAGATATTCCAGGAGCTGCATCCTGAGTATCCTTTAGAGAGAGCATTGGTTGCTTCTGCTGAAGAAGCTGAGCATCTAGATGACATTGCTGCTGGGTATGTCAAACTGCTTGATGCTAATGAACAAGTGAAGAAGCTGGTTGCACAAGAGGAGTTGGTTTGTCCTTCTCCACCAGCTGCAAAGGTTTCTGATTGGAGTCTTGAAAAAGCTCCAAAGGTTGATCTCAAGCCACTTCCTGCAGGTTTAAGGTATGCATATCTAGGTGAGAACTCTTCTTATCCTGTTATTGTTAGTGCTTCCTTAAACAATGCAGAGCTCACTTTACTGCTAAGCAAGCTGCGCAAGTTTCGCAAGGCTCTTGGCTATTCTCTTGATGATATTGCAGGAATCTCTCCAGACTTGTGTATGCATAGGATTCATCTTGAGGAAGGAGCTAAGACATCCATTGAGCATCAGAGGATGCTGAATCCGAATCTGCAAGATGTTCTCAAGAAGGAGATCATGAAGCTGCTGAATGCTGGGATCATCTATCCAATATCTGACAGCAATTGGGTTAGTCTGGTACATGTTGTTCCTAAGAAGGGTGGAGTTACAGTGGTGAAGAATGACAAGAATGAGCTGATCCCTACAAGGACAATTACTGGTCATAGGATGTGCATCGATTACAGGAAGCTGAATGCTGCAACAAGGAAAGATCACTTCCCGCTTCCTTTCATTGACCAGATGTTGGAGAGGTTAGCTAATCATCCATACTACTGCTTTTTGGATGGTTACTCAGGTTTTTTCAAGATTCCTATTCATCCTGATGACCAAGAGAAGACCACCTTCACTTGTCCCTATGGTACCTTCGCTTACCGCAGAATGCCTTTTGGTCTCTGTAATATGCTCCTGCAACATTTCAGAGATACATGATGTCAATCTTCACTGATATGATTGAGGATTATATGGAGGGTTTCATGGATGATTTCTCAGTTTATGGGTCTTCATTCAAAAGCTGTTTGGATAATCTCTGTAAGGTGCTAGCAAGGTGTGAAGAGAAGCATTTGGTACTTAACTGGGAAAAATGTCATTTTATGGTTAGAGATGGCATAGTGCTTGGCCACAGGGTTTCAGAGGCTGGAATAGAAGTTGACCGCGCTAAGATAGAGGTGATGACAAGTCTTCAACTACCAGAGAATGTGAAGGCAGTGAGGAGCTTTCTTGGACATGCAGGGTTCTATAGGCGATTTATCAAAGATTTCAGCAAGATAGCAAGACCACTTTCTGCTTTGTTGTGCAAAGATGTCAAGTTTGAATTCACTGATGAATGTCGCATAGCCTTTGAGAGGATTAAGCAGGAGCTGGTGAGTACACCTATTGTTCAGCCACCAGATTGGGATCTTCCTTTTGAAGTAATGTGTGATGCTAGTGACTTTGCAGTGGGAGCAGTGCTGGGATAGAGAAAAGATAAGAAGCTTCATGCAATCTACTATGCAAGCAGGACACTTGATGAGGCACAAAGAAATTATGCAACAACAGAGAAGGAGTTGTTGGCTGTGGTTTTTGCTTTTGAGAAGTTTAGATCTTATCTGGTTGGTTCAAAAGTCATTGTTCATACTGATCATGCTGCATTAAGATACTTAATGCATAAGAAGGATGTTAAACCTAGACTTTTGAGATGGATCCTTCTCCTCCAAGAGTTTGACATTGAAGTGAGAGATAAGAAGGGAATAGAGAATGGTGTTGCTGATCACTTGTCCAGGATTAGGATTGATGATGATGTTCCAATTCGTGATTGTCTACCTGAAGAGCATGTTTATTTTGTTGATACTAGGTTTCGGACTGATGATTCCAAGAATTTGGCTTCGGATGCATGTGGTGTCGATCGACACCATACTAGCATCGATCGACACCCTTTGTTTCCCGAATCAGATTGGTCGAATGATGGAGATTTAGCTGCTGTGGCTAGCTCCAATCAACCCTGGTATGCTGATATTGCCAATTATCTTGCTGCAGAGGTGGAACCAGACAAATTCACAGGCTATCCTAAGAAGAGGTTCTTGAGAGAGCTAAGGAGATATTATTGGGATGAGCCTTATTTGTATAAGCATTGCAGTGATGTTGTTTATAGGAGATGTCTAGCTGAGACAGAAGTTCATGATGTTCTTTTCACTGTCATGGATCCGATTATGCTGGACACTTTGCTACTTTCAAGACAGTGTCTAAGGTTCTACAAGCTGGGTTTTGGTGGCCAACAATGTTCAAGGATGCTAATGAGTTTGTCTCCATATGTGATGCTTGTCAGCGGAATGGTCAGATTAGTAAGAGGCATGAGATGCCACACGGACATATTGTGCGTTTGGATGATGCACCCTCTGCCTAATCCGCTGCCAAGTCAAGCTAATGACTTAAAACAAGCGCTGAGTGGGAGGCAACCCACTGGTAAGAATTAATTATTTTGAAATTTTGCTTTTTAGGATCACTAACATATTAATTTTTGGTTTTGAGTTTTATTGTTTCAGGAAAATTTAAAAAAAAAAAAAAAAAGAGTTACGGATACCATTGATCAGAGCTAGCATCGACCGATACCATGTAAATGGGCATCGGTTGTCACTATTATGAACAGAGGCGAGAAAGTGGGCCAATCGGGTTTGATATTGATGGGTTTTACGCTTACTAGGCTTGAAAGACAATGGGCCGGGTCCAACAGAGGGAGCATCGATCGATGCTACTTATGTGGGCATCAATCGATACCACTTAAACCCGAGAGAGGAAGCATAATATCGCGAGACTTCGTCTTCTTCCCCCATTTATCCCAAATTCGAGCTAACCCTAGAATCCTCATAACTCTCTCGATACAGCTCCGTTTTGAGTGATTCCAAGCTCTAATCCACTCAATCTTCTCTCCTCTACCTAGATATAGTGTCAATTTCGTGTTTTGGAGTGATGACAGCCAACAAAAGGACTCGAAAGAACGACGGCGAAGCTTCTTCTTCAGCTCGGCCACCTCGTCAATCCGGCAGCCGTCCGCCTCCGCGAGCTCCGGCGGACCTTTCCCAGCCTCCACGACGTCTGACGACGGCCTCCACAGCCTTACCTGATCTCTCTCTTCCATCTCCCATTCAATCAAGGTTCCCATGGCCAAAAGAAGAAGGTCTACTAATTCCAACTGAGAGAGAATGGCCTCAACACAAGCTTCCTGAGCTTAGCAAGCCTGAATTCATCAATAGGCCAGTGGGTGTTTGGAGAGAATATGAGACAATGCTTTACAATGCATGGTTGGGAGTTGAGATTGAGCCTACAAGGTTTGTTGATCCTGTCCTTCTTTGTAGGTTGGAAATTCATGATGAGGTCTTGGATTTGATTGATAGGATGGGATTATGAACTGTTTGTACTAGGCAGTATGATTTGTATCCAGATTTAGTGCGACAATTCATGGCATCTGTTAGTGTCACTTATGGGAATGAGCAAGCACCAACTGCAAGAGACGGTCAATTGCATTTCTTCATTAATGGAATGCCTTTTTGCTCATTTATGTGATGTATTCCGTTGGACTCGTTATTATCAGAAGGTTGCTTTGCCTAAGCACTATGAGGATCTCTCTCCTTTGTGGTCCTACATAGGACTTGGTCCGTATAATTCCAAGAAGATGCTTCAATCAGAGGTCCGCCATCCTGTACTCCGGTATGTCCTTAGAGCTGTTGCTACCACTTTTCAGTGTAAGATGGAGCCTAACAAGATGAGAGCTGCAGAGCTATACTTTTTGAGTTGTGGTGTTGGCAACATGATCCCTTCTATGTCTATTGGTGAGCGTCGTGATTCTATGCAATATTTTACAAGGTATAAACACAATAAGGTCTAAGTTTTGAACTTTTGCTTTTATTTTTTTGATTCTCATTTCTTGTGTTTAAAATTTCAGTTAAATAATTTACTACGGTTCACTAAATAAAAACTCAACGGTTAGTTATTTAATGAACAAAGATTAAAGGTTTTATATGTGAAATCTAATATTTCAAGTGAAATATATTGTTTCAAGTTATAAACATGATAAGTTTTAGTATCTAAGTTTAGAACTTTTGCTTTTAAGCCTATTTGTTCTCATTCTTTTTGTCCATAATTTCACTTACTTAGTGCTTATAATTTACTTATGTATTGCTTTATAATTATCTAGTTAATTCTTAACATAAATCCATTCAAAAATTAATTATTAATTATCAAAATAATATGCTATTTCAATCATAATCTAATGTGCTTAGTTTTTTACCCAATCAATAGCTAACTGGAAAATAACATAGCTATGTTTTGTGAAAATTATTTTGGTAGGTAATCTATACATATTTGACTAATTTATCAACAAAATCAAGTAAATCAATTATGGGATATATATTAGAGTGAAAAACTAATTATTTAATTGAAAATGTCCAAAACATGGTCAATTAATAAAGATTAAAATTTGAATGGCCAAATATGGAATTTTTTTTTTTTGGCTGGTTAATACACAAATAATTAAAAAAATCACACAAACTAGAATCTAAAAGATTTTAGAGTAAAAAAAAAGTGAAATCATTTGAAGGATATTAAAGACAGAATTAACCATTTTTAAATGATAATACCAAAAAGAGGTCAATAAAGATTGAAATTTATTTTGCTACTTTATAATTTTTTGATCATATTAATTACAGAAGTAGAAAATGGAAGACCAAGATTTTAATTCAAAGAAAAGTCAATTATTTGTATTTTGTTGGATAAGTTTGTGGAATATTAAAGAAGAAAATTAATCATTTTTAATTTTAAAGATTGTAATTTGAAAGGTCATGACGTGTGGTGGTCTAGTAATTGCCACACTATCAAGAAAACTGTCAAAGAGATCTGAAATCTAGCAAAAAAAAATCTCTGTCACCGAATTGAAAAGGTTCTTCTCCTTCTCTTCCTTACTTCCCTAATCTTTCGTACTTATAACCTGACATCGTAGCTTTGTGTGAAATTTAGGGTTTTAGGCAGAGAACATGGCTACAACGTCTCTCTAAGCAAGAGGAAGTCTATCAAAACCGAAGGCAGTTTGGTGAAAGATAGGTTAAGTGATTTGCCATGCGATGTGTTATGTCGGATCCTCTCTCAACTCTCTACCAAGGAATCGGTTAGCACCAGTATCTTGTCGAGGCGTTGGAAAGATCTCTGGTCACAGGTTCCTGCTTTGGATTTGGGTTACGGTGATTTCAAAGATACTGATTTCGATTTGATGGGCTTTATAGATTGTTTTTTGGAACCTGACCTGGCTTTAGACTCGTTCAAGTTGGTTTATGATGTCGATATTGAGCACTGTCACGAGAGTTTTGTGTCCACGATAGATGAAGTGGTTGAGCGTGGAGTTAGTCATCTAGCTTGATATATCATGGTTTTTACGGTTTTTAACCATAATATAAGTGTGCTTTTTGAGTCTTTTGATTTGTTTCTAGGTTATTTTTGAGTCTTTACAGGTTATCTAGGAATTTGGCACGGATGGAGCAATATGGAACAATTTGGATCATTTTGGAGCATTTTACCGAAGAAAATCAAGTTGGAGTCGGATCAGAGTACGAGGGTCGATCGATACCACACAAAGGAGCATCGATCGACACTCATGTTTACCCGATGAGAGAACAACAAATTTGGAAGTTTTACAAATTTGTCCAAAGTCTTCTATAATTGCAACATAAACCCCTGGACGTGTTTTATGATGTATATATATTATTTTTAGGTTTTAGAAACCCTTAAGAATATCTTCTAGCAGTATTTGACAGAAAGGATATTGAGAGCTTTTGGGAGAGATAGATCTGAATTCTTTGTAGAGAGAAGATTTCTTGAACTCCCTCTTTTACTTTTAATATCTATTGCATGTTATTCAGAATTATGATTTGTGCTTTACTTAACATGTCTGAGTAATTTGCTTGTTAGGTTTAGGGTTTTTCATAGGGTTTTTATGATTTCTTAGATCTGATATTTTTAGGGTTTTTAATCTTTTATGATCTTCATCTTTGGTTGTTCTTCACAATAATTCTTGATTGATCAACTAGAATTGTTATCTTAGGGAAATAAATTGATATGAGAATATAATTGTTTTCCTGATTAAACCATTGATGAGCAGAATTGTTTATTACAAAGAGATTTGAATTAATAATTCTGTGAACTTATCTAAACCTGATCTTAAAGCTGATTTATTACTTGGAATTTTACAAAGAGATTTGGATTTTCTGGTTTTAAATTTAGAATATAATTGCAGTGAGAACTGATTATTTTACCAAAAGTTTAGAGTTCTAGATCTGATTTTTATTGCTTGAACCTTAATTAATTTATCTCATTTAATATTTCATAATTTCCTGAGAAATTCCCTAGGCTTAGGTCTTTTGATTTTCTGAATTCACAACACTTTTATTTAAATATTTGCATTGCTTTATTTTAATTCAATTTAACTTGTTTAGCGTAATTTACAAAACTTTACAATCTATTGTGTTTGATCTTGAGTCTCTGTGGATTCGACCCCTAAGTACTGCAGTGATCTCTTGTTTGAGAGAGTGGCTCTAGGGATTAATTTGAGCCTATCATAACTATTCTGAATATGGTGGATGTTGATGATGCCTTGGTTAGGATGCCTCTCTCGCTCTATTCATGCTCGACATTGGTGGATTTGACTCTCTACGCTGTTGTCTTTGATCATCCACAATCAGTATTGGTTTCGTTACCTCGTGTCAAGACTATGTATTTAGAGGGGGTCAAGTTTGATGGCCATGCTGTTCTGAAGAATCTCATCTCAAGCTGTCCCGTTCTCGAGGATTTAACCGTGATTACACATCCTGAGGACTATATGGAAGTTGTATGTGTTCGTTCTCAATCACTGAAAAACTTCACACTAAAGTCTCAGCGTGATCCTGAGGAAGAAGAACAAGATCCCAATGTTGTAATCGATGCTCCGAGACTCGAGTACATGAGTGTCTGTGATTACCGGCCTGAACGCTTTGTCATACGTAATGTTGGCCCCAACGCAAAGGTAGACGTCGATGTTATGTTTGACGACATCGACCTTGATGATCCGTTGGAGGTGACCATCTCAGCTGGAACCTTAGAGGTACGCACACATAAGTGATTAGTTTTTAATAAGAGTTTAATTATGCTTGTATTCAATTTCATATCCGACATATCTACTATTCTATACACAGTTCATCCATGAGTACTCCCAGGTGGGAAAGTTGCCTAAGTTTCTCAATTTGACTCGATTGGATGCTTCACTAGTGAAGTCTTCGTGGGAATACCTACCAGCCTTTTTGGGATGCTGTACGAATCTACATTCGCTGATTCTGGTGCGTTTCATTAATTTGCCTCTGTTCATGTCATAAAACTGAGCTTGCTTCATATATATACCAATAAATATTTTCATATATATGATTTGTTTATATTACTACTAGGAACTTGACCGTATCCCAGAGATAGAGGAGATTCAATTTTCACCAGTGCCTCAATGTGTCTTATCCTCACTCCACTCCCTTCAGCTGAAGACACCACAAACAGTAAGTAAAATGATGCTAGTTTCGTATTTTAAGTACAACTGTAAAGCCTTGAGGAAAATACTTATAAGTCGCTAGGCTGTAACATCATCAAGAGAAGCAAAAGGATATATATCAAGGAGAGTAGATATCTAGTGTAATGTTGTTGTTATGCTTACATCATATTGTTGTCTCACATAAATTCAGTTTACCTTACCAACAGTTATTGTAATACTTTTTCAGATATTTTTGTTGACAATGGTTTTATGTTTCCTAGTTTTTTTAATACTTTCGTGTTTAATTATGTGAGTTTGAAACCTAATTCTCTATGCCTTGTATATATTGTTCCTTACTTCTTAGCTTGCTCGATACTCATTTATGTGAATTGGAGAGTCTATATTTTCTTCTCATCTATGTTTTTACGGTTGAAGATACAACGTAGTTTCTTTGAACGTTTGTAGCTTTAGTTTTTACATATTTCACATGCTATGTTAGGATAAAATAGTAAAGAGACTATACATTTTTAAAAAGTTAATAAATACCACATCTGCTCACAAGAAAACAACAACCAAATGGTTTGCCCAATGTAGAGTTTAGCATTTGGAACTTGGCTGCTTTCGAAAAGCGAAGAGATTAAACTTAATGACTTAATGTAATCTAGTTATAAGATCAAATTACTTTAAGTCACCTCGTATATATTTTTAACTTTAATGTGAATCCAACTCTTAATTATCAAGACATACGCCAACATGCCAAGTGTTCATCCAAATTGGGTAAAACTAATCATAGAGTCTCGACAAAATAAGAAACGCATTGACAAAGCAGAACCTTTGTCAAAGTGTAAAGTAGATAATTAAGTGGAGATCAATGTACAAAACTCAGAACTACTTGTAGAATATAAGGGAATATGTAACATAAAGAAATCCAGCAAATGGATTCATTTTAACTTAAACTTACTTAACGAGCACACAAACTCACCATGGACTTTGATAGCTAGAGTGGACTCAGGAGGCAAAAAGATTTCGTTAAATTTCTCAATTTAAAGACATGAGAAACCTTCTTATTTTTGTTATCCTTCCGACATTGAGAGCATTCATCACGGTTGAACGACGTCCATGAGCTTAAATTCACTGATTTATCATCAAATTGTTGTCATCTATGACTTGTAGTCTTCAAAATTGCCGGTTCTATATATTAATACTAGAAGTCATCCCGTGCTATGCACGGGTTTAACTTACATTGTTGATCAATTTTAGTAATTTGAAGATTATTAGTTTTTATTTGTTTACTCAATAATGGTTATTTTTGTGATTTTAAAATATATTGATCATATTAATTTTTTTGGGTTTATTTGTTTGATGTTACATGAATTTTCCTTTTATATATAGTACTATTAGAGTACTTTAACACATGGAGAAATTTTTGATAGCATAGTAGAGTGTTTATGGTTTTTTCACCATTTTGATTTTCAATACATATTAGAGCATGTGCATTGGTGAAAGACCCATTGAGTTTCTCATCATACAATATTATTGTTTTAATATAGAGAAATTTAGGAGCTTCTTTCTAATATGAGAATTTGTTAGAAATACCATTTTTGAGATATTCTTTTTAAAAAATATCTCTTTTTCAACATTTTTATTTTTACTCTCTTTTACACAGATTACAATATGTTAAATTAATTTTAAGAATTTTTTTCTAGTTCTGGGTTCTCTATTTTACATTTAGGATATAATTTTAATGGAGTAGGGTTTAGTATTTGGAGTTTAGAATTTAGAATTTAGTCATTTTATACATAGAAAATGAGTATTTTTGAAAATGAACAATATGAAAAGGTACTATTGAAAAGTGACATAAGAAAAAGGGTTTTTTGAAAATGTGCTATTTGATATTAAGATTCCTAAAAATATATGATACCAATATACAATGAGCATATACTACTCAAAACTATAGAAGTCAAATTAATCATATATAGTATAGAAATATGCAACTCATATCGTACCATGAGATAAAAAAGACATCACAAGCTTAACAACATGGTTTTTTAAGCATATGATAGTAACATACAATTTTCCTTTTTTTATAATAGTTTAAAATACATTTTTTCTTAAAGATGAAGACTAATAAGAAACTAAATTTACAATGGAGAGACTCATATGCATCGTCCAATACGAAGAAGTTTTAGCCTGCTTTACCACATGAATGCCCAAAAGAAAAAAAATAGAGATTCTAAAATATAAAAAAGGAACAAAACTAACATGCTCAACATATTAAATCATGATAGTTCATTTTTTGCATTATGTAGTAATAGTAACACAATCAACAAACACGACAATCTGAAGTAAAAATAAAACATGGTTCAAGGTCCGACCCATAGGCCAAGCAAGTGAAGCCAAAGACTAGAGCATCAATTTTTCTGGTGCATATTTTAGGCCAAAAGTTTTAGGTCTTCTATGTAGGATAAAATAAATTATAAGTTCAGTTATTATTAGTTTTTTTATAAGTTCGAAAAATTTGGAACTTCAATTTTTGTATAAGAAAACAGTATATTATTCATGTAGATATATCCAACTTACGGATGAAATTTTATTAGGTTTATGTGAAAACCTATTTCATCTTTTGAATTGTTGGAGAATGAGCATTAGATTAATGTTAATTAAACTTGTTGTTACTGAGATTTAAAGTAAAATTTAACTTAGGAAAAGAATTTGAAACTGTAATAAAAAATTTTCCATATTCGAAAAGTTTGAAAACAATAATGAGTTATTAGGCAGTATAATATTTATTTTCGTATAAATGTTTAAATGAACAGGAAAACATTGAAAAGACAAAGAAAAATGTGAGCAAGCAAAATGAACTACAATATGGAAATAATAAAAATAATTTTTGATATTACTATTTTTATAATTTTACTTACAATAATAAAAAAGATTTTTTAAAAAACATTGACGTATGGCATCCAAAATTGTCAAATATTTTCAAACATACATAAACACTCTGATCAATAATTAAATTTGTCAAAAATTTTCATAGAATTTTTTTCTTTGTAGTATTAATGCGAATAAGAAACATGATAACCTGCCAAAAAAAATTTCAAATTATTCAAGAATACCTATTAAAATTTGGAAAAATATATAAAAATAATAGAATTCTTCATAGGAACCTAATGACTGAAATAAAATAATAGTGACTGAAAAATTATGTTAAAAAGAGAATAATTAGGGATTGAATTCTAATTTTATGGAAAACGGAATGAATTCTACTTTTATGGAAAAAGAATTGGTAAGATCTAATGAGGAATAAATGAGTAGGCAATTATCAAATTACTTACGGAAAACATCCCACCATTAGATTATATAAGATTAAAGGCCAGAAACTAAGCATGAATGGAAACCCAAAATTTAAAATTTGAGCCAAAAATTTATGAATTGATAAGAGAATTTTGAGAACACATAAACATCCCACAATCTAACATGATCTAGAATCCTTTCTTGCCTATGAATCATTTATAAGATTGAAATCCAGAAATAAAATTTATATATAATTTAGAATCTGTTGTTGCCCCTGAATCATACATAAGATTGAAACTCATATTTATCATTACAAAATAAACTATCATCAGTTTTTTCCTAGGATGAAATCACAATGATAATTTGTGGTTTTAGATCAGAAGGGACCTACAATTGGTTCTTATTGACGAAGGGAAAGAAGAAATGTTGAAATTTTTTTTGTTTGTTTTATGGGCCAATAGTTATTTAGGTCCAAAGTATAAATAAATTTAGTTAATTAAGTCTAAACAACAAAAAAAGACATGTGTTAGATGGATAAGATGCCAAGTGTCATCTCCTTAGCAAAAACTGAGAAAAACCTTATCATATTATATAAGATGTCCTGATTACAAAACTGTAACCATCCCGTTGGATATGGCAGCCAATAAATGTATCCAACCGGGCAACAGATTTTATGATATTTGAAGAGACAGTGACCAAACCTGAGGCAAGCCGCAAAAGGTAACATAGTGATTAAAACGCAAGCAATGTCAGCTCGATCGAACCAGATGGCGTTGTGTTTCTATATTTCATAAACGAATTTGACACCTTTAATAGATAGGCAAGGTGCTTACTGAGAAGTGACAACAACTGAAGCTTTAATAAAAGCTACCATGCATTGCATAAACAAAGGAACCAATATGAGCATCGTCTTAGGAAACCACCAAAGTATTAAACCATCTTTGTGTTGATACTTTCACACTAAGTGTTTGCCACTAGCCCCCGGCCTTAACTCATAATTAACTTTGGTGAATACTGGTTTCCTTAAACTAGGTTCCACTTCAGCCATTGTACACAAATCCTAGCAATATCCAAAACAAGTATCTTGTAAAATGAAAAAAGAGAAAAAACTGTGGTTTTGCAAAGCCAAATTCTTGACAACAAATGCAAATAAAAAACAATTTTTGGAGAGCACGCTATCTATCACCAGAATTGAAGCTCGAAACAAATAAGATTGTTACCCCTCACGCTCAGGGGTGGACATCTGTAGCGTGAAGTTTGTGGGACTGGACATCCACACTCGGTAACCCACTTTCGAGAAGTTTGAACCTAAGCTTTGATACCATATTAGTAATAGGTCTAACTCACTCCCAAAAGTTAGTTCTAAGGGAAGAGGTTTGCCTCACACTATATATATTATCCAATGTGGAACTTTAACATCATCTCCAACGTAACCCACGAGAAAGAGACAAAACAGAATTCATCAGTTTTCAATCTTTACAAAAATGCTATTGTAAAAAGGCAATAACAGAATTAGATGTGTCAGGGAAAAAAAAAAAAAAAACAACTAAGCGTAAGCTAACTGCACAAAATGTTTTACAAAAAAAGAAAAAAATTGACTCCTAAGTCCTAACATCGAACCCGGAAGGCCGGAACCCTAAATACGATGTGAAAAGAAAGGTAGGAGTTTAGTTTTGTTACTGTTAAGGAGTTTCCGATAACTTTTAATAATGTGGTCCTGTTGTACCCACGATCTGTCGTCTCGGGCAGTAGGTGGAAGTGGGCCTAGGCCGAAGATATCTAATGGGCCAAGGAGTGCACAGCTGATCGGCCCATCAGGACAGTCAAAGAAGGGAGCACGGAAGGTGCCTCAACCCGACCAGCTCGGAGTCCGGGCGCGGTCAAAGATTCCCTCACTTAAGAGGGTTAATTGCACCGCGCAAATCACGTCCTATTAATTACGTATTAATTGAGTAATAAATTGGTCGGTATAAATATGTAAGAGGGGGTCACTTGTAAGGAATCCGAAAATTCTTTTCCAAAAAAGGCAATACAAATTCAAATTCTAGAAATTGGTTCAATTCAGTTCGGGACTGTTTTACGGCGATAAGCTCCTCCACAACTAAATCACTTCGGAAGGAGAAGTTCATCCTCGGTTCTCACATTTGGCGCTAGAAGGAGGGGAGTTATCGCCTGACTCTCGCTAGTTCCGACTTCTTACACAAGTTCATTCCGCAAAACCACCGCTATGGCAACCAGCTCTCCCAGTCAGGTATCCTTGGAGGTGATCCAGAAGCTCCTTCAAGATTTGTCCGAGAAGTCCGACCGTCAGCAAGCCGCCTCCGCCGCCCTTACTGAGCGTTTCGACAATCTGGAGGGCCAGATCTCCGCTCGTCTGGACAAAGTCGCGATGTCGGTAGTAGACCTCTCAGCCTCACACCGCGCGTACGCCGATCGGGTCGATCTCCTGTCCTCTGATCAGAACCCACGTCGACGTGCCTTGGATTTCTCCGGTGTGACTCCGCCTTCCACTTCGCAAGGAGCGGCAACAAACGTCACTCCGGGAGATTCGTTCCCGCCTCAAACCAACACGCAAACGGTGCTACCGCAGGCTGGTGATGGTCGCACAACGATTCAGCCCGGCGTCGTCCGACCTCACGAGGTCCCAGTCCGTCTTCCTCTCCCTGTAGATGGAAACGCTTCGGCTTCGGGGTATACTGTCAACCCCGAGATCTTCCGCATGCAGAGCGAAATTCGGGACATGCAGTCCGTGATGCATAGTGCAACCACCTCAGCTCCGGATATATTCTGAGTAATTGAGGAGTCGAGGCGAACTCCTTTTTCTGACCAAATAGCCCGAGTCCGCATCAAAGATACTGGCAAAATTAAATTCTCGAGCTACGAGGGAAAAGGAGATCCGACCAATCACCTCAAGACTTTCTTGCTGACAGCCAGCCGGGTGGACCTTGAGCCCCACGAAGCAGACGCTGGGTATTGCAAGCTGTTCGCAGAAACATTTAGTGGGCCGGTACTGCTTTGGTTCGCGTCTTTAGCAGCTGGCTCCATAGCAAACTTTACCGAGCTGTCGACCTCGTTCGTCAAGCAGTATTCTAGCCTAATCGAAACTGCGGTAACGGATGCTCAGCTTTGGAACTTAAGCCAAAAGGCTGGAGAATCCCTCCGGTCTTACATAACAAAGTTCAAAGAGATCCAGGTCAAAATTTTCGGACTCTCGGACTCCACAGCCCTGGCCGCGCTTAAGAATGGCCTCTGGCACGAATCTCGCTTCCGCGAAGAGCTGTCCGTGAATCGTTTCCCAACTATTCAGGACGCATTACACCGGGCTTCGAACTGGATAGTCGCAGAAGAAGACAAACTCGCCGCCACGCAAAAGCAAAACGCCCCGCCTGCAGGAAAACCACGCTTCGAAGCACCTGCCAAAAAGACTCTGCCTACGACTCCGAAGTCCGGACCGAGCACTTTTGCAGTCACCTAATCTCCCAAAAAGAATTCTCCAAATAATTCACCGTCTAAACCACCATTTTCACCACGCTCCAAGAGCGGTGTACTCCCGAGTAACAAATGGGTCCGAGACGAGGATACGTACTGCGAGCTCCATAAAACCAACAGTCATTCCACTCGTGACTGCAAGAAGCTGATGCATCTCCTTGCAGAAAAGTATATGGCGGGAGAAATGCCGAACGTCACAATTGAGGAATTAGAGCAAAAAGCGATCCCCGAAGCGGACGAGGACGCTCCACCTTCAAAGAAACCGAAGCAGTCCGATGGAAGTGAAGCTCCCAAGAAAAGAATCGACGTGATAATGGGAGGATCGCGTCTATTTCGGAACTCCATCACTGCGATCAAAGACCATCAGCGGAAGCTCGCTAGCCCCCAGCCAAAGCGAGCTAAGTTGTTGACCAGCGATCTACCTGATATTTCTTTCTCCGAGAAGGAAACTGAGGGGTTGGACACTCCGCACGATGACGCACTCGTCATCACGCTGGACGTAGCAAACCACGAAGTCTGCCGAATCTTAATTGATACTGGGAGTTCGGTAGACTTGATATTCCTTGAGACGCTCACCAGAATGGGTATCGGGAAAGAACACATCGCAGGACCGCCCTCACCCTTGGTTTCGTTCACTAGCGAGACGTCGATGTCTTTGGGCACGATCACACTACCAGTGTCCACTCAAGGAGTGGTTAAGATGGTGGAGTTCACGGTTTTCGACCGACCTGCGGCCTATAATGTCATATTAGGAACTCCTTGGCTCTATCAGATGAAGGCGGTGGCCTCGACGTACCATCAGTGCGTCAAATTTCCGACCCCACAAGGAGTCCGGGAGGTTCTAGGAAGTCAAAGGACGGCCAGGAGCTGTTACCTCGCAAGCCACAAGCTCCTGATCCAATAGCAACCACAGCTCGAGGTCCCGAAAAATCCAGTTCGGAAGCAGCTAAAGGGTGACCTCACTGAGTCCATCTTCATCAATGACAAGTTCCCGGACCAAGAAATCAAGATCGGAGTGGGGTTGGACAGCGAGCTCCGTGCCGCCCTGATAACCTTCCTGAAAGAAAGAATGGCCACCTTCGCGTGGTCCGTAGACGAGATGCCCGGCATCAGTCCAGAAGTTATTTCCCACGAGCTAAATGTGGACCCTACCTTCCGACCTGTAAAGCAGAAGCGAAGGAAGCTGGGTCCTGAGCGAGCTGAAATTGTTAACAAAGAGGTTGAACGTTTGCTGAAGGCGGGACAGATACGCGAAGTAAAATACCCCGAGTGGCTTGCGAATACAGTGGTAGTCAAGAAGAAGAACGGAAAGTCGCGAGTCTGCGTTGATTTCACCGACCTGAATAAGGCGTGCCCCAAACACAGCTTTCCACTTCCGCATATCGACCGGTTAGTTGAGTCCACTTCGGGTCACGAGCTAATGTCCTTCATGGATGCATTCTCTGGCTACAACCAAATCCTAATGAACCCGGACGACCAGGAGAAGACTGCATTCATTACGGACCGCGGGATCTATTGCTACAAGGTGATGCCTTTTGGGTTAAAGAATGCGGGAGCAACTTACCAAAGACTGGTGAACCGAATGTTCGAGCATCAGCTCGGAAAAACCATGGAAGTTTACATTGATGACATGC
The DNA here is from genome assembly GCA_023657505.1 of Camelina hispida. NCBI lineage: Eukaryota > Viridiplantae > Streptophyta > Magnoliopsida > Brassicales > Brassicaceae > Camelina > Camelina hispida. The sequence goes on along the minus strand of CP094634.1, from coordinate 22,143,063 downwards.
TGGTAAAGTCAATGGAAGCCAGCTCGCATCTCGCCGATTTGAAAGTCTGCTTCGACGTCCTGGATCAGTACGGGATGAAACTCAACCCCACGAAGTGCACCTTTGCAGTTCCATCAGGAGAATTTCTGGGGTATATCGTCACAGAAAGAGGAATTGAAGCGAACCCGAGGCAAATTAATGCTTTCTTGTCTATGAGTTCTCCTAAGACCTTGCGCGAGGTGCAGCGCCTTAACGGACGGATCGCAGCTCTCAACCGCTTCATCTCTCGATCTACTGACAAATGCCTCCCTTTTTACCAGCTGTTACGAAAAGGGGGAAAAAATTTCTTGTGGGATACGAAGTGCGAGGAAGCATTCGCCCAACTCAAAGCTTATCTGTCTGAACCGCCGGTTTTGGCGAAGCCAGAGTTCGGAGAGCCACTCTTTCTTTACGTAGCCGTATCGGATAGTGCGGTCAGTGGAGTTTTGGTTCGTGAAGAAAGGGGGGAGCAGCGACCAATTTTTTATATCAGCAAGTCGTTTACCGGGGCGGAATCGAGGTATCCTATGATGGAAAAATTGGCCCTAGCAGTAGTCACTTCGGCAAGGAAGCTGCGGCCTTACTTCCAGTCCCATACGATCATAATCCTGACAACGCAGCCACTTCGGACGGTATTACATAGTCCGAGCCAATCCGGACGGCTGGCTAAATGGTCTGTTGAGTTGAGCGAGTATGACATCGAGTTCCGGACTCGAACCTGTGCGAAGTCACAAGTGCTGGCCGATTTCTTGATCGAACTCCCCTTAGCCTCCTCGACTAGCAACGCTGTCGAAACTCCATGGACGCTGTATGTTGATGGAGCTTCTTCCAAATCGGGGGCAGGAATTGGGGTCCGCCTCACTTCTCCTACAGGCGAAGTGATCGAGCAATCATTTCGTTTGGCTTTCAGTGCATCCAACAACGAAGCCGAGTACGAATCTTTCCTCGCCGGTTTACGCCTCGCAGTGGGGATTGGTGTCCGAAAACTTCGAGCTTTTTGCGATTCGCAGCTGGTCACCAACCAGTTTTTGGGGGAGTACGAAACAAAGGATGGCCGTATGGAGGCTTATTTGTCCACAGCTCGGGAGTTAGTCGCCAAGTTCGAGGAGTTCGAAATCACTAAGATCCCACGAAGTGAGAACTCTGCTGCGGACGCTTTAGCATCTCTGGCCTCCACTTCGGATCCTGCGTCAACAAGGATCATCCCCGTCGAAGTCATCCAGTTTCCAAGCATCCGGCTGGAGAGCACACAAGTCGTGACCCGCGCAATGAAAAAACAGCTGACCGCTGAGGAAGCAGCTCGTAAGATGGCCGCGGACTCTCGAACCTCGGAAGGTCCGGACCCTGTCTTGCTTACCCCAATGGAAGTTCACCCACCTCTCGCCTAGCTCGACGAAAGTTCAGCTCCGGAATCATCGAGCTCACCAGCTGACAATCAAGCCGTTATCCCACATGCCACCTCGAGCGGCACGAATTCTAACAGCTGGGGGGCAGACAACTGGCGGAGCCCGATCTGGACCGACAAGTGGGCAGCTAGGAAACTCAAGGTTATCAGTGCGCGGTACTGCATTCACAACGGGATACTTCTACGTCGGAGTGTAGCCGGTCCTTATCTGACTTGCGTGGCCGGTAGAGAACCCGCGATGCTAATGCGAGCTGTTCACGACGGACCCAATGGGAATCACTCCGGAGGTCGGACTCTGGCTTTCAAAATCAAACGGCAAGGTTACTTCTGGACTACCATGGTCACGGACTGCGAAAAGTATTCTCGAACTTGTGAGAAGTGTCAGAAGCACGCCCCGTCAATCCATCAACCTACCGAACTCCTGTCTTCGGTGTCCGCACCTTACCCTTTCATGAGGTGGTCTATGGATATCATCGGTCCATTACATCGAGGACCAGGAGGAGTCCAGTACGTACTCGCTCTTACCGACTATTTCTCCAAGTGGGTAGAAGCGGCAGCCTATGCGAAAGTAACAAGCGACGAAGTGGAGCAGTTCGTGCTTAAGAGCATAATCTACCGCTACGGCGTCCCATATGAAATCGTCACGGACAATGGCCCACAATTCATCTCTTCGAAGTTCGAAGAGTTCTGCGCGAAGTGGAAAATCTGACTCAATAAGTCAACTCCTCGTTACCCGCAAGGTAATGGGCAAGCCGAGGCGATGAATAAGGTCATACTTGCCAACTTGAAGAAACGGCTCGATGCTCGTAAAGGGCGCTGGCCGGACGAACTTCAGGGCGTCCTCTGGGCGATCCGAACAACACCTCGGCGAGCCACTAATGAGACACCTTTCTCCCTGGTTTACGGAGTTGATGCCGTAGTCCCAGCTGATGTAGAAGTGCTCGGAGTCCGTACTTCGCTAAATCCACTTCGACCTGAAGAGAATGAGGAATTCCTGCAGGATACTCTCGATACTATCAACGAGCGTCGGGATCAGGCCTTTGTTCGGACCCAGAATTACCAAAACGCAGTAGCTCGGTACTATAACTCCAAAATCCGAGGCAGACCCTTGGCGGTTGGCGACCTAGTCCTCCGGAAAGTCCACGAGAACACCGATGAGCTCAATGCAGGCAAGCTGGGAATTAACTGGGAAGGACCATACAAAATTACTCGCGAAGTCCAAAATGGAGTATATCAGCTCGAGGACTCAGAGGGGAAACCAGTCCCGAGGTCTTGGAATTCCTTACACCTTAAACTTTTTTACAATTAATTTATTTATATCGAACTACGATTTGGCTTGATCCCGATAAGGGTACGTAGGCAGCCCACTTCGGGTCCAGCTATCCACATTAATAAAATTTAAAGTTTTCTTAAACTTTTTTATTAATGATGTCTTAAAAAAAAAAAAAAAAAAAAAAAAAAAAAAAAACCGAAGTCCGACTTCGCATCTACTAAAAGCCGGGGTCAAACTTCGCAAACCTAAACCAAAGTTCTTACTTCGTATTCGGCTTTACTTTAAAGCTAAATGTTGCGAAAACTTTAAACCGAAGTCCTCACTTCGTCCTCCGCTTTACTCAAAATCAAGGCTCAGTTTCGCAAAATTCTAAACCGAAGTAATCACTTCGTACCCAGCTTTACTTATAAGAGTTGGGATGTCGTTTTTTCCGAACTATTTAACCGAAGTTCTCACTTCGCGTTCATTTCTGTGCGTACCGTCTTTTCATAAAAAGGATTGTGGAAATTTAGTTTGCGTTAAACCAAAGATGATAATTATAAAAAATATATAGTTCATGCGGAGCGGTCACCACGACCTAAACACTCCAAAACAAGTACTACAAAACAGGGGGGCAACTCGTGCCAAAACAACCCCAGAATAAGAACTATTGATTCGGAGGGGTAGGACCAGGCGCCGCTTCGGAAACGGCCAAGCCCATCTCCGTTAGCTCCCCTTCCGACCTGGTGGACGCCAGATAATCGTCCATCCCCTGATTCGAGAGTAGCCCGAGGTTAGTGCCGGATTCGTCGATGGCGACGCTAAGCGGGTGCTCGGTGCATAGGAGATCGGGCGTATCTGCCAAAAGATTTGAGAACGCAGCAAGGTCGAGTTCACGGGGAGTTACCTTCGAAACCTTCTCGTCAGCTTCCTCCTCGTCAGCTTTCAGGAGTCCGAGCTCGGCCTCCATATCTTCTATCTCGCCCCTAGAGATTTCCTCGACCAACATCCGGTTAGCCCGGATCTCGGCAGCTCGGATCTGAAGCGGGGCTAGCTTCTCCCTCTCTTCGAAGGTGACTTTCACCTCCTCGATCAGAGGACGGAGAGTCCGCCTTATCGCTTGCCTCTCCTCCCTTCGCACCCTCTCAATCTCGCAGCTGTTGCCAGCCTCGAGTAGTTGATTTCGGAGCTCGATATCGTGCAACCTACTCCTTGCTGCCTTCGCATCCTCCGCGGCCTCGTAGTGGAGGTCCCCCACCTTCTTTAACTTATCTCGGAGGTCCTCGTTGGCAATTCCGAGGTCGAGCACCTGTACCTCGGCTTTCTTCATCCGAGCCCGGATTTGTTCGGCTTTCTCCACGGTCGAAGCATTCTCGGCCTCTAGTCTAGCATACTCCTTCACCTGGGCTTCCAGGTCAGCAATCTTTTCCCGGAAAATGCTCACCTCGGAGGACGAGGGAGAGGCAAACAGCTGATCCTCGTAGGACGCCACCGAAGAGTTAAACTCGATCATCAGCTGAAAAGATAACTTACTAAGCAACCGTTCGGCAAAAACAAAAAATAAGGGGGGCAAAGAAAATCGAAGCATATTTACCTCGCCGATTTTATCCGCAAAGCGAAAGAAGTTTGCGCGATTGACCTCGGTCATATCCGCGAATGCCGGGATCCGAACTCCGGGACGAACGTAACTCCGCATTAGATCGGCTGGGGACGCAGAAGGAGCTGAAAGATTTTCGATCAAGTCATTTCAGTGACGACTATCGAATTGTCAAAGGTACAAAAGTAAAGTTAAGAAAATTTACCTCGGGCGAAAGAACGTTGTTCCTTCGGAGGATGTCGTCCGGAGTCTTTAGGCGGTGGGGGCTCCCTAACTCTCCCCTCCGAGGAGGGACCCCTGTCTTTCGAGCTAGATCTACCTCGCTCGTTCCCTGATGGGCCAGTTCGGGCTCGCCCTTTCTCACGCGAGGAGGAGGCGGTCTCAGGCTCTTTCCTCTTCTTTGAGGAATCAGTTTGCTGAGAGGAGGCCCTTGTGGGGGATTTCTTCGGCACTGGGGAGGAAGGAGCGACCTCCCGTGGTTCGTCACTAGAGTCAGCAATGACGATCACGGGGGGGACCAACGGGCCAGCAGGAGCCTCGGTTGATTCAGTGCCGAGCTCGGGAGAATCAATTGGAGGCACGGAAGCCCCGCTCACCTCGGGAGCGGAGGAGCTGGAGGGGTTCTTGTTAGAAAGGCGAGCTTTGCCTTCAGCGAGGGCCATCGCCATCTTCTTCTTCACCTCTTTTTCGGCAATCTGGCACGCTCTCTCTTCTCTGTAGTTCATCTCCGAAACGCTCACGGGGTCGGAACAAACAAGAGAACGTTTCCCGAGCCTAACCGTCGATTCCCTGATCCTTTCGCACGAAAAGGAGTCCCAGGCAATTTGACCTTGGCTGCAGAACCTCGAGAAGAATTCCGCGAACGTAGGGCAGAGGAGTCCGCGCTCGAAGTGATCTGAACCAAAAAATATTAAGGGGTTAGATAATAAGATAAAGTTGCGATTAACCCGGACTTCACAAGAAACACTATTCTACCAATTTTCGAAGTCCACTTCGACACGTGCGAACTCACGCGGTGGCCGAAGGTGAGTTCGTTAACCGGGAAAAAGAAATAGGACTTCCTCCATTTCTCGTCCTTCTCGGGCAGGTCATCAAAGACCTTCAGTCCGGAGAGCGGGCTTACGTACAGTGTGCCCTTGGTCCGACCTGTCTTTACTGTGTATACTTGGAGGAAGTCGGCTAGGGACAGCTTGTAGTCGAACTCTTCCCCCAGAGTTTGAAGGCACAGGACAGTCCGGACAAAGTTCGGACACATCTGGGGGAGAGCGAAGCCCAGTTCGAACATCATCCTTACAATGAGTTCGGGAAGGGGAAAAGATAGACCACACGCAGAGAAAAAGATCTCGAACGCGCAGCAGTATCCAGCAGGGGGGTTCTCTGGGGATTCGTGAGCCTCAGGAAATCTGATTTCGACCTCCGATGAAATCCCGGTGGAGGCTCTGAGCTCAGCTACGTTCTCCGCAGAGAGAATTGACGGCGGATGAGGACCGTAAACACCAGGGATTAAAGCTTTCGCAACCTTTCCTGAGGACGATTTCGGAGGAGACATGCTTTCTGATAAGGAGAATTAGAAAAACGAGAGGCGGCGGAAGATCTTTCCGGCGAGGGAAAAGGAGTTCAAGAGAACAGAGAAAGAGAGAGAATTCAAAAGCAGAAAAATACAATTAGGGATTAAGAGAGAAAGAGAGCATCCGAGACTACCTTTATAAGCGGAACCGGGAGGTAATGATTGCCTGGGAAAGCGAAGGGTCTTGCACCGTTCTCTCTCTCCCTTATATCTAACACGCAACCAAGTGGGCCCCAATGCTTGTTCGGGAAGATAAATCTCATCATAACCACGATCAAATCATGGAGATATGGAGGATATTCAGTTTCCCGAAACTGATCGCTAGAAGGTCTAAAGTCCCCCGAACTTCACAGTTCGGGAGACTTGGGGGGCAACTGTTGTACCCACGATCTGTCGTCTCGGGCAGTAGGTGGAAGTGGGCCTAGGCCGAAGATATCTAATGGGCCAAGGAGTGCACAGCTGATCGGCCCATCAGGACAGTCAAAGAAGGGAGCACGGAAGGTGCCTCAACCCGACCAGCTCGGAGTCCGGGCGCGGTCAAAGATTCCCTCACTTAAGAGGGTTAATTGCACCGCGCAAATCACGTCCTATTAATTACGTATTAATTGAGTAATAAATTGGTCGGTATAAATATGTAAGAGGGGGTCACTTGTAAGGGATCCGAAAATTCTTTTCCAAAAAAGGCAATACAAATTCAAATTCTAGAAATTGGTTCAATTCAGTTCGGGACTGTTTTACGGCGATAAGCTCCTCCACAACTAAATCACTTCGGAAGGAAAAGTTCATCCTCGGTTCTCACAGGTCCGTCGATTTATCACCGGGAACTGATCTTGACTGTACATGTGCAATATAGTCGTCATGAGCAATAAACAACCCTTATAGTTTTGTAAATATTTATGATTAAACCCCAAATATTTCGACTTTACAATATACACCCCAATCGAGATACATTACTACCACAGCTTACTTTTTAGAGTTTTGTTTGATCTGGTTCAAGGTGATGATTTCGGTTTAGTAGCTATGGTTTGCAATCATCAACTAAACCGGGAAATGAAAGCAAAAAACTTAGTTGAGAACATAAATCTTTATAAAAAATTATGTCACTTTTAGTTAATTTTATTTAATTTTAGTTGATATTTTAAAATTAATCTAATTGTTATTAATATGTAATCACGAAAATAAAAATTATGTGAAAAATATGAAATAAAATTTAGATGAGTATTTAATGATTATGCGAGAAAAAGAAAAAAAAATGAGATATAATGTTAAAAAGTGAAAAGTACGGTGTTAAAATATTTTAGCAAATGCACATATTAGGCAGTCAACAATTTTTATAGTCATCTAGAGACAATTTTTATAGTCAACAATTTTAGGTCTTTGATTAATGAGTAAGGAATACTTTTTTTTTTTGGACAACATGAGTAAGGAATACAAGTTTTGGATTATATAAAAAAACTTTAAAAAGAGACGTTTTTGTCCAACGCTTCCAGCATACAGAGAGAGCAGTCGTCTTCGTTCGTGAGCTCGTAATTGCGATTTTCTCAACTTCGATTACCCGTACAAAGCCATGGCCGAAACCGCGAACAAAATCAACGGCGGAGATGCCCAGGATCTTCTCTCACTTCTCTCTTCTCCGGCTAGGGATTTCCTCGTTCGTAACGACGGCGAACAGGTTAAAAAAATTAGTTCCTCGCTTCTCTCTTTCTGTAGTTGACCTGATTTTTGAGTTCTATCGTCGTCGATCTTTCGATTACGTGTATGTGCTTGTTTCGCGATTCTCCCCTGTGATTGTTCGTTTTGGAGAACCGATTGAGCCAGAGTTTGACTGACTTATGCTCAGGTTAAAATCGAAAGCTTGATGGGGAAGAAGATTGGATTGTATTTCTCAGCTGCGTGGTGCGGACCATGTCAGCGGTTTACTCCACAGCTTGTTGAAGTCTACAACGAGCTCGCTCCAAAAGTTGGGTTCGAGGTTGTTTTTGTGTCTGGCGATGAGGATGAAGAGTCCTTTGGTGATTATTTCAGTAAGATGCCATGGCTCGCTGTTCCCTTTGCTGATTCAGAAACCCGTGACCGTTTGGATGGGTTGTTTAAGGTTACGGGTATCCCTAACCTAGTGATGGTTGATGATCATGGTAAACTTGTGAATGGTAATGGGGTTGGTGTCATACGAAGCTATGGAGCTGATGCTTACCCTTTCACACCTGAGAAAATGAAGGAGATCAAAGAGGAAGAAGATAGGGCTCGGAGAGAGCAGACATTGTCATCTGTCTTGGTTACTCCTTCACGGGACTTTGTGGTTTCGCCGGACGGAAACAAGGTACCCCTTGATTATATATATAGCTTGTTGTGATTATGTTTTTGGCTTTGTTGACTTGATGAGGCTGATCAGTTGCGTTTTCATTAGGTACCTGTATCAGAACTTGAAGGTAGAACCATTGGCCTTCTCTTCTCAGTTGCCTCTTACAGCAAATGCACAGAGTTTACTCCAACGCTTGTTGAGTTTTATTCGAAGCTCAAGGAGAATAAAGAGGATTTTGAGATTGTGTTGATATCTCTTGAAGATGATGAGGAGTCTTTTAATCAGGACTTTAAGAGCAAGCCATGGCTAGCGTTGCCGTTCAACGACAAAAGCTCATCGAAATTGGCTCGGCACTTCATGCTGTCAACGTTACCAACACTGGTCATTCTCGGGCCAGATGGAAAAACCCGTCACTTGAATGTCGCTGAAGCTATTGATGACTATGGTCTTCTTGCTTATCCTTTCACTCCAGAGAAGTTTAAAGAACTCGAGGAGATAGAAAAGGCAAAGATAGAGGCTCAAACGACCGAGTCACTTCTTGTCTCAGGTGATCTCAACTATGTTCTCGGAAAAGATGGGGCTAAGGTATAGCTCTCAATAATACCCTTTTCATCTTCTAAACTCTGTTCTTCGAGGCTGATCCGAACCAACCTGTAAAAATTTGGATTTCTTTGTTAGGTGCTTGTATCGGATCTGGTGGGGAAGAACATTCTTATGTACTTCTCAGCTCACTGGTGTCCTCCTTGTCGCGCCTTTACACCACAGCTTGTTGAAATATACAAGCAGATAAAGGAGCGGGATGAAGCGTTTGAATTGATTTTCATCTCCAGTGACCGTGACCAGGAATCATTTGATGAGTACTACTCACAAATGCCGTGGCTGGCTCTTCCATTTGGTGATCCTAGGAAAGAATCCTTGGCACGAACCTTTAAGGTCGGTGGGATCCCAATGCTAGCAGCTCTGGGACCAACTGGGAAAACCGTAACAAAAGAAGCAAGAGACCTTGTGGCAATCCATGGAGCCGATGCTTACCCTTTCACTGAGGAACGTTTGAAGGAGATTGAAGCCAAGTACGATGAGATGGCAAAAGAGTGGCCTAAGAAGGTGAAACATGTTCTCCATGAAGAGCATGAGCTAGAACTGACTCGTGTTCAGGTTTACGTGTGCGATAAGTGTGATGAGGAAGGAAAATTCTGGTCTTACCATTGCGATGAATGCGACTTTGATCTTCATTACAAGTGTGCTTTAGAGGAGGAGACAAAACCAAACGGTGATGAGGCTGTGAAAGAAAGTGGCGGTGAGCACCAAGATGGTTGGGTTTGTGACGGAAACGTGTGCACCAAGGCCTGATTGATAGCTTCAGGCACAGTTATGTCACTATGTGTATGCTAAGCTATTTCCTTACCCTGTATAATTTGATGAGAGTATTGAAGTGTGGCTACAATCTGATATGACCTTGGAGATGAACTCTTGTTAATCTAAACTAGTAATAAAATGATCTTATTTAACTGTGATCTTTGTATCAACAAAATTTAGATTCCAACTGGAGTTGTATGAAACAATACATTGGCACACCCTATGTATATATATTCAGAGACAAAGAGAGAGCTTTCTGCTCGCAGATGGAATTTTCTTCTTGCTAAACACCTATGCAAAGGAAGCTAAAAGTGGTGATGCTCATGATCTCCAGTGGCTTCGGTATTCATCATTCGAAATGGACAGCAAGCAAGGAAGAGAAACCAACTGCTAAATAGTGAAAAAATTCAGATAAAAAAAAAAACTTGTTAAGCTTGAAATGTAGTAATATATGAACTATTTGAGATGGATGATTATGATTTTGGATAACTGTATCCAGTAAACTAAAGTGATACTTACCAGTGATACTAGATTTATCATAGGAGGACCACGTTCATGAATTTCCTCTTGGCGAATGCAAGCCACCATTTGTTTGGTGTCCCGTTGGCTCTATACGCTACACTCAGTAGCCTCCCACTCGTCTCCTCACGAACTTGCTTCAGATAGTTCCTGAAAAGATCTGACATTTGAACCCAATAGAAGACACAAGGCTAAGAAGCTAGTAACCAAAAGAAAAACCCAAGGGAATCAATAAGAGTTATTTAGACTATGAACCTGCTTCATCCTGGGACTGAGGAAGCGAAAAGAGCCCCGGGAAAGGAAAGCCAGTTTCTCCAGGAACAGGAATATCTTCTAAACCCAAGTTAATAATGGCTTTAGTTCCTACAGCCAACGTTCTACAGCCTTCGAGCCTCTTTAACGCCACATTTATGTAGAACGTCAAGTAAATAAGGAGCTTATCAGCAGGACTTTTGATATCAAAGTTTGTGAAGAAGACATTCGCACGAAAGAAGGTGATTGCCTCATCCACTATATCAGTTTTATCTACATTATAAAAACCAACAATTCATAAACGCTTTCATCACACAGTTGAATAAAACAAAATCACATATATGGCTTTGTTTGAACTAAATAAATACCTTGTTCTGAAACTGGTGCAGGACCTTTTATATGGCTCTTAAGTGGAAGCAATGGACAACCACATGCCTTTGTTATCCCTTCTTCTTCCACAAAGCTCGAGTGATAAACCTGATTAGAGCGTTTCACAATAACAAAATGAGCATCACAGATTTAACAAGAAGTGGATTCAAATACTCAAAATGGAACCAATCAAACAATCTCATCGAAGATCTAATCAAAATTCACTCGTTATTCGCCATACAAATTGATGATCCGTACCATTTTGAGCCCAATTTGAACAACGAAGCGGCAGTATCAGGTAAGGAGATGAATCGAATCGGAGGTGGATCTACACTGCTATTAAAAGATCATGGAGCTATAAGAATCAGGGCGTTAGGTGAACGAGTGATTTGAAGATGTAGGATGAAAAGTTTTTTTACCTGTTGAAGAGCAGATCAATTTCAAATTATTAAGACTCTAACGAAAGAGAATTGAAATGTAATGAAGCTGTGTGGAGTTCGCTCGCGCGATCCGTCGTGACTCGTGATGTTGCGGTGGTCGGAGATGGTTTATCAGGAAGCTAATCGTCGTCGGCAAGGCGAAATCGAAATTGAAATTGACGAAAGAAGGAAAAAAAAAGGAACCAAGGAAGACAGAGAGGTACGAATGACACGTGTAAAGCCTCCCGAATGTGAAAACATTGCTTCGTACCGGGGACGAACCGAATGTTAAACCGGTTTTGGTTTTGAATTTTTGAGTTTCTCGGTTTAATATGAATTTTACATCAGACGCAATTTATGATCTTATAAATTCGGGTTTAGGGGTATAATATAATCAAGCAAATGTTTTAAGTTTCACTGCTATTTCTGAATTCTCATGATTGGATAAAAAAAAAGTTGTTACATAAGATTCACTGATTCAGTAAACCAAAACTTAAAACAGAAATGCACAAAATACATACATTGAACCGAACTTAACCAAGACTTAAAAGCAAGCTCTATAACTAACTGTGTATTTGATTCTTTATACGACAATATAGTACAAGTTACATTGGGGACATACATGAATATTAATAAGAGAATCATGTTTGCATAAATGTGTCTTGCATATTCAACAAATATACTACTAATGAGTACAGCTCTTGATCCAAACAGTTTAATTAACATATTTCTACACTGAATAAGATAACAATACACCGGGTGGTGGTAACTAAACTAAATTGATGCTGCATTCTATGGTTTCGCTATCATTTAAATTACACGTTACAGGGATGTGCCGGAAGCTATCACCTGAACAGTTGAGAATTGCTCTTTGCACAGTATGATGATGTGGTTTTGAATCGTTATTGCTATGAGTTTCGTAGCTCGTGAATGCGCCTAATGCTCCTAGAAACCCTTCATGTCGTAAAAACATTGCCTTCGCCTCGCCTCTCGACCTGCAATGAGAAAGACACACATGAGTTTTAGACATGGAGGGATTGATTAAGTCAGTTTTAGATTTACCAAAAGTGAACAGCAACAGATATTGTGTCCATGGTGTACTCGAGCCCACGGATGAAAAATCCACCAAAGAAAATACGCTTAAGACCGAATCTGAGAGCATTCAGATAAGCAATCTGGAGAGAAAGTGAGACAGTAGTGAATGTTACAATCCAATCAGAAAAAATCATCAGCTTCAAGTTTTTTTTTTGTAAAATGGCATTGAGATGTTCAGAGGAACTGACCTGACCAATGTTATTTGAGATCATTCTTAGAAGGGATCTTGCAACATCTTCTGGCTGGTAATCTTCAAGTTCTTTGCCATCAGAAATTGCTTTCCCAAAGCTGGAAGCTATAGCTGTTGAGGAGAGACCAATCTACAGAAAAGATCAAAAAACAAGCCTTGGATTTTTACATATGAATCAAATCTATAACTCTAGCAAACCAAGTTTTAATCAATTTACCTTTGAATAATCTGTTCCACCGTAGATATCCCCCACAAGCATGTCAATTACTCTGTTATTTCCATGGTGGCTTAACTCGAGCAGCTCATCAAAACTGAACTTAAAGAGATATTAATAGTTTACTTAGGCAAGGAGGAAACTAGTTAGATGAATAGAGTTAACTAAAAAGTCACCTCTTGCATTTTGTTAAAAGCTTTCCAAGACCTAAAAATGTGCCTCCACCAAGGCTTGTTCCACTTATCCTCTCATACTTGCCATCTCCATCGACCTACAGAAGAACGAGTTTGAGTAAGCAACATCGCTGAAGTAGTTTGCAAACAGAATCAAAGTGATCAGAGAAACCAAACCCATAATGACCTTGATCATGCTAACTCCAGAGCCAATATTAACAAGTAGATATGGATACAGATCATTATGGTCAATCTCGACAAACTCCTTCTGCCCATCCAAGTAGGTAAAAGCTTCTCTTGGAACTGTCTGCAATTATGCAAGAATTTTTTGTTTCCGTCATATATCTTTTACAGATTAGTAGTCATGTAAAATGGTAAAAAACAACAAGTTTTTCAGAAAACTATTCTGCCACAGATGTCTTAATGCAACGAAGAAACTATCATACAGAAGACCTCACAGAGCACAACGCACTATTCTGCCATAGATGTCTTTAGTGTTACTCAAGTGTGTTAGCAAGGAGAAAAACAAAAAGTAGATTCGAAAAACAGACACAACATACATATATACAAGAGATGGTGATAGGAAACCAAAAAAACACACTAACCTTTAAGAGAAAATTAACACCACCAACAAGAGAATGCATCTCATCTTCCTTATCGAAAAGAATCCCGAGTTTCTCCTTAAAAAGATCAGCAAACTTAAACGCCCCACCACCTGTGGCCTTTTGGAATAATCAGATAGCATACCAATCAGTAAAGACCATACATAAATCAACTACAACAAACTGAAATCCCCACTGCAACATAAACCATGATCAGCTTTTGTACCTTAACAGATAGATAATCCTGGACTGCACCATTCTGATGCTGAACACCTGAATAGATTTACCTCTGTCAGTGAAATAAACACAGGAACTCACAAGAATCAGAGGCGAAAGATCATAAAAGATCAAAACTTTACCAGAGTGTTGAAGAATATTGAATCGAATAAACTCTAAACAATCATCAATCTTTCGGGTCTCAAACTTAGCGAAACAAAGTCTTCCTTTGACAACAGAGCAACCATTACGAGACTCTTCTTCGCTTCCATTTGAAGAGAAATACACAAGCTTGATCAGAGTCCCTACCAAAAACCCCCCACCAATCAATTCCGGTTAATTCGAGACGAAAACCCAAAACCGAACAAATCTAGAAACGAAACAAAGCAAAAAAGGCCAATTTTTGGGGTTACCTCCGATGTCGAGAGCCAAATGAGAGATTTGAGTCGGAGGATCCATGGCGGTTTTTTTTTTTTCTTTTGATTGCGAGATTCTCTTTTTTTGATTCGTTTTTAGAGCTCCTTTTTTTCAACGTTTAAAATTGACATATATAAAAAATTTCAACGATCAACTACTTTAGATCTAAACAAACCTATCTATCTATCTACTTTTGTCTTCCAACCATGGCTGACTTGTTTTTTCTTCTCCATGGAGCAATTGTTTGGTTGTCCCAATTGATTTGATTGCGTCAATTTCTATAAATTTCCTTATTTTTATTTTTTATTTTTTTAAAGAAAAGAAAGAGAGACGAATTTTGCTGACTTGTCATTTAGTCTTTTCAGGATTGGATATAGGGATTTGTTATATATTTTTTTTATACTAAAAAACAAATGTTTTGTTTTAGAATTTGAAAAGACCAAATACAAGAATTGTATTTTAATTGGATTCAATTACAAAACGGTACTCCGAATGTTTTAATTGAAGAGATCAAATCAAAGTCATCATTAGAAAGCAGACTTGAACCGCTTTCACGAATTCAAAGAGCGGGTCAAGTTTCAAGGCTCCCAGGAGAGACGACGGAATTAGTGACGTGGTTTGGGATTTTTCAAACCTAATGTGCTCTGGTAGAAGGTTTGGGACCTTTGGCTTGTACATGTAGTGTTGTTGGTTGTTTTTATTGTGTAGGTGTAACTCGTCTAAGGAGGCATTGTTGTTGTATCCGGTATCTTGGTAACTTGGTTTAAGGTATGAAATGAAATAAAAGTATTATTAAACAAAAATTGTAATTAGAAACAGTAATATAGAGCGGTCCAAAGCATAGGAAAAACATTTTTTTTTGTTAATAACTCATTTTTTCAGTGAATTAATGCTTCCATTTGACTTCAACTTAAATTCCACCGCATTGCTGATAAGATATCGTACTGAGAAGATATGGAAGTGCTTGTACTATGTCTTGTCTTATTAAGAGATATGGAAGCATTTGTCGACCACTTGTAATAACAATGAACAATCACTGTCATAAACCATACGTTCACTCGCATTTCAACCTTGTAGATAGGGCCACTATAAGAACATTGGTTGGGATGATCGGGGCCCGATAACATGTGACTAGTTTTTAGAAGAAACCAATTTTTGAAACTGGCAAAAAAAAAAAAAAAAAAAAAACCAATTTTTGAATTCAATATAAAGAACAGAATCGTGGGCCTGAGTTAGGGTTAGGTTGGTTAAATCCACGATTCCCCTGTTAGAAGAAGTCAATACGAGGAATGCAGAGCTGAAAAGAAGTGGGAGAAGTGGACGACTAGACGAGTCTTAGGTTTGTTTCAAGTTTTCAATAAGGACATGTTAACTCGGTCAAAGTAGTTGCAGAAGGAAGTTTGTTTTATCTGCAGTTTTTTTAGGATGTTCTGTTTTTGTAAGACTATATAAGTCAATGTTTTCTCATTCAATAAAAGCACAAGTTTTCAGTATCTTGCATTCGAGTATTTGAGTTTAACAATTGGTATCAGAACTCTCTAGATATTGAAAAACTTAACACAGAAGCCGTAGCTTCAAAATACAAAAAAAAAAAAAAAAAAAAAAAAAAAAGAGTGATGACAAAATGAAGTTGCCACAACACTACAAAAAATCAGTGGTATTAAATTATTTATTTTCTATTATTGTATCAGTTTTAAGTGATGCAAAAATAATTTACATCACTTTAATGAATGATTTATATTTTGTCGATGCAAATAATTTGTATCAGTTTATATCAAAACGATGCTAATATTCAAATATTTACATCAATTATTATAATCAATGTCAATATATATCATTTGTTTAAAATTGATGTCAACATTTGTTTAAAATTGATGTCAACGTTTATATCATTTTATTTAACTGATATTAATATTAATGTCATTTAGTTAAACTGATTTAAAATTAGTGTCAATTATCACAAATGATTAGAATATTTACATCAGTTTCAACATGTTCCAAAAGTCGTGCGCCTAGCCGATTACACGTTCGAGTAGGCGCTGATCGGAGCATACCCGCGGCGATTATGATCAAATCGCTGAAATTAATCGTTATCCGATTTTTACCCGCTTAACCGACTAAAATTGGATATTTAACCGATTTTAAAAAAAATATTGGTTAAGCTACACGGGCTTTAATACAATGCCCAAAGCCACTAAACAACATAAACCTACACCACTCTATTTATAGTCAGTTTTTTTAATCATTTTTTCTCTCCCACTCGATGTGGGATACAATCATCTTTTATTAATTGTTTAAATATAATTTTGTTTAACATCATTTTTTAATTGATGTAAATTTTAAATCATTTTTAAAAGTGATTTTATCCCAAAAAAAAACACATCAATTATCTAAATGGTATAAAAATATATTTTATATCAATTTTAAAAAAGTGATACAAACTAGTTGAAAATGAATCAATTATAAATAACTGATGTAAAATTAGATAATTATAACATCAAATGATCTAATTGATGCTAATCATTTTTATTTGCTTCACTTGAAAATAAGTAATTCAAATTTACTTCATTCTATTTTGTGATACAAAATAAATGATACAACACACCTGATTTTTTGTAGTGCAATTCGATGGCCATTGGGATCATTGGAGTGAGGTGATAGAGAATTTCTTCAGGGCCAAAGGTTTGTGGAGTCTGATTGAGATTGGTTATGAAGAACCTGCTTCCACGACAGTTCTCACTGCTGAGCAACGACAACAATTGGATGATGCCAAAACCAACGACCACAAACTGAAGCACTACCTCTATCAGTCCATTGATAGAGCCACGTTAGAGCAAATCTTAGATCGGAAGACGTCTAAGATCATCTGGGAATCCATGAAGAAGAAGTTCGGAGGAAACGACTGTGTGAAGAAGTCGTTGTTACAGAAGCTGCGAAGAGATTTCGAGCTGCTTGAGATGAAAGAAACAGAGAGTGTGGATGAGTATTTCAAGAGAGTACTGACCATCACGAATCAAATGAGAAGCAATGGAGAGATAATGGCTGACTCTAAGGTGGTTCAGAAGATCCTGCGTACTCTCAGTGAGAAATTCACATATGTGGTGGTATCAATTGAAGAATCGAAGGACATTGAGGTGGTCACGCTTGAGGAACTGCAAAGCTCCTTTTCTGTACATGAGCAGAAGTTTAAGAAACAAGACAAGGGAGAAGATCAAGTTCTGAAAGTAACCTATGGGAGAGGAGCTGGAACCAGAGGAAGAGGCACGTATGGAAGAGGCAGGGGACGAGGTTGTGGTCGTATGTTCCCAAAAAAGAGCACCGTGGAGTGCTACAAGTGCCATCGTCTTGGACATTTCCAGAACGAGTGTCCAAAATGGGAGGAAGAAGCCAACTACGTCGACGAGGAAGAAGAAATGTTGTTAATGGCGTATGAGGAAGAAGATGAAGAAGACATTAAAACAAAGATGAAGATGTTGATGATGACATACAGTGATAATGGTGATGTAGGAGAGAACATGAGGAAGAGAGCCTGGTTCCTCGACTCAGGCTGTTCAAATCATATGAGTGGAGATCGGGAATTGTTCACAAAGATGAATACTGAATTCAAACATTCAGTAAAGCTGGGGAATGACAAAAGACTGGACGTTGTGGGCAAGGGGAGCGTGAGATTAGTCCTAAATGGAGCTGCATACACTATCAGTGAAGTGTACTACATTCCGGAGCTCAAGAACAACCTACTAAGTCTCGGTTAGCTTCAGGAGAAAGACGTAACTGTCATCATTCGAAAAGGAGCTTGCAAGATTTTTCATGATGAGAAAGGGCTGATTGCAGAGAGTAAGATGAGTCGAAACAGGATGTTCATGATGTATGATCAAACCGAGAATGGAGTGAGACAACCGAGATGTCTGCAAACTGTTGCAGAGGACGAAGCAAGGCTCTGGCATGAACAATACGGTCATCTCAGTCACACGGGAATGAAAACGTTGCAGAGTAAAAGAATGGTACATGACCTCCCCACTTTTGATACACAAAATTTTACTTGTTCAGATTGTTTGGTAGGGAAACAATCAAGGAATTCCATCCCCAAAGCAAGTATATGGAGAGCAAAAGAAGTTCTAGAACTCATACATTCTGATATTTGTGGTCTGATCAGTCCTATCACCACCAGTGGCAAGAGATACGTTCTATGTTTCATTGATGACTACAGTAGAAAGGCGTGGGCCTACTTCTTGAAAGAAAAATCCGAAGCTTTCGATTTCTTCAAAGTCTTTAAAAAGAAGGTGGAGACAGAGACTGGAAAGAAGTTCAAATGCTTGAGAACCGACCGTGGAGGTGAATACACATCAGCCGAGTTCACAGAGTTCTGCAAGGAAGAGGGAATACGCAGACAGCTGACAACAGCATACACACCACAACAAAACGGTGTTGCGGAGAGGAAGAATCGCACCGTTATGAACATGGTGAGGTGTATGCTGTCAATGAGGAAAGTGCCAAAAGTGTTTTGGGACAGAGGCTGTGAGCTGGACATTCTACATTCTAAATCGATGTCCTACTCACTCGGTGAAAGAAGTAACGCCACAAGAAGCTTGGAGTGGAGTTAAGCCAAATGTGGAACACTTCAGAGTGTGGGAAAGTATTGCGCATGTTCACATCCCGGATCAAAGAAGAGGAAAGCTTGATGATAAAAGCACTGCATGTGTTCTTCTTGGTTTCTCAGAAGAATCAAAGGGTTATCGCCTGTACAATCCGAGAACCAAGAAGATTGTGGTAAGCAAGGATGTCGTGTTCGAAGAAACCAGAGGATGAGACTGGGAAGAAACTCAAAATCACCAAGAGTCTGATCTAACCTGGAACGAGGATAATCACACATGGGAAGAAAGTGATGAAGAACACGGCAACGAGGAAGAACAGCCTGCAACTATTGTCGAAGAAGCTCAACCAGAGCAACGAGCAGTAGTCAGGGAGGGCCGAACGACAAGACCCCCCAACTATCTAAATGATTATGTCACTGGCAATGATATTGATGAAGATGAAGATGAGGTGAACATGGTAGTCACAAACTCACTTGATCCTCACACGTTTGAAGAAGCAGAGAAGAGTACCAAATGGAGAGATGCTATGAATGAGGAGATAAATTCGATTGAAAGGAATCAAACTTGGCAGCTTGCAGACTTACCAGACGGAGCAAAATGCATAGGAGTCAAGTGGATTTTTAAAACAATGTTCAACGAGAATGGAGAAGTAAGCAAGTATAAAGCTTGTTTGGTGGCAAATGGGTATTCTCAAGAACACGAGATCGACTACACAGAGGTATATGCTCCTGTGGCTCGAATGGACACTATCAGAACCATTCTATGCACTCTAGCGAGAAAAGGTTGGTGCGTCTATCAACTAGATGTCAAGTCAGCTTTTCTCTATGGTATTCTTAAAGAGGATGATTACATCCAGCAACCCAAGGGTTACGTGGTCAATGGTGAGGAAGACAAAGTGTATAAGCTTCACAAGGCTCTGTATGGACTAAAGCAGGCGCCAAGGACGTGGTTCAGCTGCATCGAAGAGTATTTTGCCAAAGCCGGGTTTGAGAAGTCGCAAAATGAAGAAACTCTGTTCTTCAAAAGAAACTCTGTTCTTCAAAAGAAACTCACATGGGAATTCACTCTATGTCAGTTTGTATGTAGATGTTCTTATCTACACCGGGGATGATATCTCAATGATGAAGGAGTTCAAGGAATCTATGGAGGAAGAGTTTGATATGACAGATCTTGGGAAAATGCGATATTTCCTTGGGATAGAGGTTCTGTAGACACCACACGGGATCCACATCTCACAAGGGAAGTATGCTCTTGAGATATTGAGGCATTTCAAAATGGAAAACTGCAATTCTGTAAGAAGTCCTATAGTACCCGGGAGCAATATGGACTTAGATGAGGGAGGAGAACGAGTAGATGAGACTTTCTACAAACAGATAATAGGAAGTCTCATGTACTTAACAACTATAAGACCGGACCTGCAATTCTTTGGAAATCTGTTGAGCCGTTATATGTCTAAGCCTACAATGATGCATCTATAGGCTGCTAAGAGAGTGTTGAGATACTTAAGAGGAACTGTGGATTATGGTATCTGGTATAAAAGAAGTGGAGTCGGAGAGATGTCAGTGTATACTGACAGTGATTTTGCAGGAGACATTGATAGCAGAAAGAGTACTTCGGGGTATGTGTTCATCATGGATGGAGGAGCAGTTGCCTGGTTGTCAAAGAAGCAGCCCATAGTCACTCTTTCAACCAAAGAAGCTGAGTATGTGGCTGCATCTGTTTGTGCGTGTCAAGCTGTTTGGTTCAAGAGGATATCAGAAGAACTGGGATACGATGAAGCAAGAAGTACAGTCATATTGTGTGACAACACTTTGACAATCAAATTGTCTAAAAACCCTGTTTTTCATGGAAGGTGCAAGCATATTGGCGTTCGGTTCCATTTTCTGCGTGATCTAGTAAATTAAGGAGTCATAAGTCTCGAGCATTGTGGGTCAAGCAAACAGGTAGCTGATATTTTTACAAAGCCATTGAATCGTGAAGCATTTGAAGGTCTGAGGAGTAAGCTTGGAGTTTGTTCAATGAGTGATAAGCTCAAACTTGTGGACCAAGTTTAAGCTTAGGGAGGGTTTGTTAGAAGAAGTCAATGCGAGGAATACGGAGCTGAAAAGAAGTGGGAGAAGTGGACGACTGGACGAGTCTTAGGTTTGTTTCAAGTTTTCAATAAGGACCTGTTAACTCGGTCAAAGTAGTTGCAGAAGGAAGTTTGTTTTCTCTGCAGTTTTTTTAGGATGTTCTGTTTTTGTAAGGCTATATAAGCCAATGTTTTCTCATTCAATAAAAGCACAAGTTTTCAGTATCTTGCATTCGAGTATTTGAGTTTAACATCCCCCCCCCACACACACACAAGCTTAAAAGCAAGTACCAAAATGAGAAACAAAACACACCAACTTCCTTTCAAACACACGTTAATTCTTGTGTACTAGTGTTTCAGATTTCTCAAGTGGTACAAGGTGCATCAGAAGAGTGTAAAAGTGGTTATGGGGTTGCTGAAGCTATAATTGTTGATTTCGGAAACTTTGCTTCCAAATTTGCAGGGTCGTTCCGTTTGAAATCAAGAGACTCGACATTATAAACATCCCAACATTTCCTAATTAACATTTTAACGTCTTCTGTCCATGTTAGGCTCTTCTCCTTTGTACCTCGATCCATCGTTTGGTTCCCTATCATTTTAATTTCACCAATAATGGTGAATATGAAAAGCCCAAGAGCATCATCATCGGTGGCAACGATGAGGGTTACTCAAAATAATGTTTTTTGATTATTTTCTTTAAAATTATTATATATTTAAATAAAAAATCTGTAAAAAAGAAATTGGCCAATCATAAACTGCTATATCTTAAAGAATTGATGCTTCATATGTTCAGTGGAGAAGCGTTTTTCTCTCTTTGATTTGCTTTATCATTATTTTTCAATTTTTAAGTGAAAGTATCGTTAAGAGTGACGACTAGTAATCATGTTCTAATTAATTATTTTGATGCCATGCTAACCGAGTAACCGGTAAGGAAATACAGAGTGATACAAGAGAAAATTCTCATTTTTTTTTTTTTTTTTGATCTCATGTCATAATACTGTTAACATGGATAATTTAGCACGTAAAATGTGTATGGATCCGTATTTGATTTTATATGTAAACAATGTTTCACAAAATTGATTTGTATGATTCAATCAAGTAAAGTTGTTTAAGGAAAAAAAACCACTAAACCGGCTATGACACGTTTAATAAAATGTTAAAAAGCAAGAGAGAAGCATGGGAATTATTATTGTCATGTCCCATATTACCGTTAATAAGTGTATTTGGTTTTCATTACAATACAAAATATAATATACTAGATTAGGACCCGCCAGATGTGCGGGTTTAGATATTTGAAAATTAAATTAAATTTAAAATAATATAAAGTAAATATTTTAGTAATCTATCTATAAAAGTAAATAGATATACCGAAGTATCCAATGTGACATTTGGTGTAAAAGGTGTGACTCTGCGGTTGAGACTATTAATCACGTTTTCTTTGAATGTTCTCGCTTTTGTGAAGTTTGGGATTTATCTCCGATTCTGTTCTCGTCAGAGGGTTTTACATATGAGTCGGTGTAATCGAATTTGGATTTTGTTTTCTCGAAGGGTGCCTCTCAAAAGGGTGATCCTGATCAACTTTTTCAATTACCATGAATTTTATGGGCAATCTGGAAAGCCATAAACAAAAAAGTTTTTCAAGGTTTAGAGATATAGGCATATGATATAATTGATATGGCTTTGGGCGATAAGTTAGCCTGGAAAGAGGCGCTCTCTTTTACGGTTGTCATGTCAGCTCCATCTCCATCTTTGCATGTCCATGTTTTTCACCTCGTGTCTAAGACGGAGTCTCTCCCCCTGCATTTGGAGTTAGAAGAGTTGTTGTGGGCCATGGAGCGAATACGTGCTGTAGGAATTACTTGTCAACATTTTGAGACTGATTGTGCTGAGTTACTCACTATGGTGCAGTCCAAGATTGTCCGTCTTTCTCAACCCTGCTCGATGAGTTTAACTCGCTGGAGTCCTTCCTACTATTCTTCATCTCCTGAATCCCGCGTGCAGCAAATACGAAGGTGGAGTATCTTGCATGTGTTTCGCGTTCTCTTATCTCTGAAGTTTCTTTAATAAACCACTTCCCTCCAGCTTGGGCAACTAACCAAGGAATTTCCTTTTAATTTATTGTTTGGTTGAAAAAAAAAGTAAATAGATACACTTTTAGTTAAAGAAAATAGTTGTAGATGAATTCAAAGTTATTAAAATAAAATGAAATTTAACAAAGAATATTAATTTAATTCTTTTCGTAAGTAAAAAAAATGTATAAAAGTAAAGAGATAAATTTTTAGTTATAGAAAATAGTTGTTTTTTTTTTGCTATAATACACTAATGTATATCCATTTACAAATATACTATCTACATTACCACTAAAAATGTATTTGTACACACAAAAATATTTTACTTGTAAAATATACTCTTTAGTCTTTACTACAACCAACAAATTTTATTTATGAACACATTAAATAACCTATTATATATCTTTTACTTTAATATTTCATAGTTACAAAAACACATACATTAATCTTACATACTCATATCTTATATATATATATATATATTACAATAACAGTCTTTTTGAATAAATTATTTGATTGGTGAAAAATATATGAGACGATTTATTATTATTTTTTCTACTTCAATAATCTTTTTCTTTTTGTAAAGGTGAGTAGTTACATTTTTTTTTTTAAAACAGTAATTAATTGAATAATTTTCACAATCATTTATTTATCTTATAAAAAAGTAATCATTTTTCTTGTAAAATTAGCAACTTAAAATTAAAATAAGTAAACTATAATATAATTTTCAATTTCAAATTTCTATTTATTAGGTTTTCTTTTCTCTACTTTACTTCTATATAAAATATTTTTATGGTAGGTTTTGAATTTTACATTTTTATTTTTAAAACTTTTAATAAATTTTTAAAAATCTTTTTCTTTTTGTAAAGGTGAGTACTTACATTTTTTTTATAAAACAGTAATTAATTGTATAATTTTCACAATCATTTATTTATCTTATAAAAAAAAGTAATCCTTTTTCTTGTAAAATTAGCAACTTAAAATTAAATAAGTAAACAATATTATAATTTCCAATTTCGAATTTCTATTTATTAGGTTTTCTTTTCTCTATTTTATCTTTATATAAAATATTTTTATGGTAGGTTTTGAATTTTTACAGTTTTACTTTTAAAATTTTTAAGAAATTTTTAACAATCTTTTTCTTTTTGTAAAGGTGAGTAGTTACATTTTTTTATAAAACAGTAATTAATTGTATAATTTTCACAATCATTTATTTATCTTATATAAAAAAAGCAATCCTTTTTCTTGTAAAATTAGCAACTTAAAATTAAAATAAGTAAAAAATATTATAATTTCCAATTTCGAATTTCTATTTATTAGGTTTTTTTTCTCTATTTTATTTTTATATAAAATCTTTTTATGGTTTTGAATTTTTACATTTTTATTTTTAAAATCTTTAGTAAATTTTTAACAATCTTTTTCTTTTGTAAAGGTGAGTAGTTACATATTTTTTACAAACAGTAATTAATTGTATAATTTTCACAATCATTTATTTATCTTATAAAAAATAATTCTTTTTCTTGTAAAATTAGCAACTTAAAATTAAAATAAGTAAACATATTATAATTTCCAATTTCGAATTTCTATTTATTAGGTTTTCTTTTCTCTATTTTACTTTTATATAAAATCTTTTTATGGTAGGTTTTGAATTTTTACATTTTTATTTTTAAAATTTTTAATAAATTTAGAATTGACATGTGACAACATCTGAATGATACAATTGACACATATCACGATCGTGTTAATGAGTAATTTTGACATCAAACTTTATATAATAAGATATATATATATTTTTTACCACTAAACACAAATTATAAAACATTAAAAAATATAACATCTCTAAAAAAATGTAGGAGAAATATATCTGCAGGCTCGGATCTAGTAATAATATAAATTATGTAATATAGTTCTGACTTGGGCAATGAAAAAAACTACTTACATTAAAGGTTTGTCATTTGTGTGATGAATTTAGTTATCATCAAGATTGTGTAGAGATCTTGTGATCTACAAGACTTGAAAGAAAAATAATATTTACATTAAAAATAAAATCTTGCATAAGGTAAGGAAACACCAAACTTAGAATGAGTTTGTACGATACAAAAACAAGAAAGAAAGAAAGAAAAAAAAAAAAAAAAAAAAAAAAAAAAAAAAAGAAAAAAAGAAAGAGAATGATCACATAAATTCACTTCACGTGGAGGGTATCCTTTCACCTGAAGATACTTTTTTGGAAATTCAAGTCCAATAAAACTCAAAGAAATGCATGTAAATATACTATTTTGAAATACCGAAATTCCTGTATTATACTATTATCTATGGGTGAGTTGGTGGTAATTATTGGTGTTAATTATTCTCTTTAAAAGTTTCGAAAGTCTCTAGTTCCTCTACAATGCTAGAAAGACAAATACGAATTACACATCAAAACAAAATGTGGCATTGAAGGTAAGTAAACAACAAACTTAGAAAGAGATTGATCACATAAATTCACTTCACGTGGAGTGTGAGTATCCTTTCACCTGGGGGAAAACAAGATTTTTGAAAATGTCGGATCTCATGCAATAAAACTTCAAGTAATGGGCACTCCTCTGAATCCATTAATTCCACCACAACTTTAGCAAGTCGATTACGAAGTTGCAGTCAGAAAGTTAAGCCCTTTCTCTGCCCCGAAACTGTTAGCTTCTGCTTCCAAAACCATTGCATACACGTGAAAGTTTTTCACCCTAACCATTAGTTTTATGTTGGTGGCACCAAAGAAGCTTTAAGGAATTTTCAGAAATAGCTTAAAATACCACTTCTGTTTTTACCTTAGCTCTATATATTGTTTCCACTTCTGTTTTCAGAAATAACTCTCTTTATTTCAAAATAAGTGGTTTTAGAACTTAAATTTTGTTTCATAAATTGTAGCGTATATTAATAAAGACTAAAACAGAAAAATTATTTGTTCTCTTATGAGAAAACCTTAAACAATATTGTTGCCTTCACAACTTCAATCTACTAAACAACAATATTAAAAACCCAAAGACTAAACCCTAATAACAAAAAAAAAATCGAATTCTGATCCCTATATTACTTAAAACGATATTTCTTTTCAATCTACTAAACAATGAAAACCCCATATATAAATTGAAATCAATCCCTTATGTCATTTAATGTAGTATTGTACTAAATTCTACTAGTATTTTAAATTTATATATGTACTAAGCCGAGCCGTCTCGATTTTTAATTAAAATATTTGTCCTCAATCAAACACAACTTGTTCTTGTGATCTTTTTTGAACAAAAAAAAAAAGTTCTTGTTCTTAGTTTCAATGGGACAATTTTGTGCTCCCATATATGTATAGAAGAAAATGTATATATTATATATGATAAAGAAAAGTCAAAAGTATCTTCAATTAATGGAACGTTATGAACTATTGTTTGTTCGTTATTTATACAGGGCAAGACAAATTATGGTTCGTTTTGGGTGTACTACGAGTACAAGTTGACAGTTGCGCTAAGGCTTTTTAGATATTGAGGGACACTACTGTCTCAGTTGCTACGCATGAACATGCAGTAGTGTGGAGTACTGATTGGATTCTATCATAAATAGGGAGGTAACTTTTTTGTATTTTACTATATTCAGCATTTTTGATACATTAAGGCTTAGCTCTATACGACTATACATATGCATATAGACTTTTGTATTTAAGTTGATGTGTTTTAGTCAACTTAGATAGGTTCCAACTTAGTATTAGTTATATATAGCTACGCAATGATCAAACTAACTTTATTTATTTTTGAGCATATATAATGCAATGATTATAATTCGTCGAGAGGTATATTTGTCGTTGAGTCGTCTACTAGCAAGTTTACATGGTGGAAAAAAACATTTTGATTAGAAGGAAGAGAGAATCATGAAGCCCAAAGCAAACATAGATTTTTTAACAACATATATAGTTATATATCATCGCCGAATCCATAAATGTAACGGCAGAAACGTAAAAGGAGCCTGGAGCCCTAAACAGAACAGGAAAGATCAGCAAATAAGAACTATCAAGAAAAATTATATTATTATGGATTAATCAATTTTACTGGAAAAGAAGATTGTCCATCAAGCTCACTAACTTTTGTTAGGGTCCTAAACTCCTATAACAACAAATTTTCCAATTGTAAAAATGAAAATAACGAAGCACACACTTTCAAGAATAAAAAGCTAATTAAAGTAATGATTAATGAAAAAAATAGAAGTAATGATTAATGAAGAAACTATATTTAAGAAACCATTTTTTTCTTTTTTTTTAAAACCGAAAAACAGAACTAATTAGTTCTGTGTAAGAAGACCGTTTCAAGATCCGGTGGAGAGAAGAACTCTCTAGCGCCACCGCAATAGGCAAACTTCAATGACGGTTTCCGTTTCTTCGGCGCCGGAGGACACGTAAACACTTTCGGTATTCTAACGGAAGCCGCCGTTGGAGTCGTTGGACACAAGAGATCTTCGTTTTCCGTGTTGACTAAGGCAGAGGAAGAGAGGCTAATCGTCGGCTTCATCGGAGAACGTAAGGAGATTTCGGTGATGACCCATTTCTTCCTTTCCGTAGTTTCGCCAAACTTGCCGTCCAAGTGGTGGTGAGTACTCTTGCCGGAAAATTCCATAAGGTTATCGTATAAAGTGAAGAGAGAAACAGGCAGGGGACTTGTTTGATAAAAATGAAAGAAATGGAGAATGAGATAGTAAAATTATTTGGCTATTTAAGGTTAGATTAGTTTGGAACGATAGAGAATGTGAAGAGAGTGGAACATGTGATTTCTTACAGTCAACAGCGACTTCAAGACAAACCCGATCGTTCGTTGT